>OX336367.1:8181477-8781477 GCA_946902895.1 Fragum fragum
AGCTCGCTTTCATGTAAAGGCTTCTGTTGAAGGTGAAAGAAATGCAATCTTGAGGACAACTTTTGCAGATTTCCTTACTAATCAATTTATGTATGAACGTGTTTCGAAGATTCCCGAACACAGTATTGAGAAAATTTATGGCTTCTAAACTTATTGGAATTCTGATGCGAAAACTTTAACCAGAAACCCCTATTCGTCTGAAATCTTTCGAAAGCTAATCTACGTGGCAGAGAGGAGAAAAATGCCGGTTTTTTTAAGACCTATCTCCCAAAACATTTTCCGTTTCATAGGTTTTTAGCTCCACTTGCCGAAGGCCCCTAGGGCTATTGTGATGGCTTTTTCCAGTCCATGCGTCCGTCCGTTAAATTTTCCTTGTTTACGCGATAAAGTCCACAGTTTTCATCGGATTCTCTTCAAAGTTTCACAGAATGATTGTACCATTATAAGGATCGTTCCTTTCGAAATTGGGTCAGATCCGTCAAGAAACACGGGAAAAGGGGCCTAATTAAAACTTAATTAAAAATCCTCGTTTACGCGATAAAGTCCACAGTTTTCAACGGATTCTCTTCAAACTTTCACAAAATGATTGTATCATCATAAGGATCGTTCCTTTCGAAAATTGGTATGATCCGTCAAGTAACACGGGAATAGGGGCCTTATGAAGATTTAATTAAAAAATCCATTAAAAATCCTCGTGTACGCGATAGAGTCAACAGTTTTCATCGGATTCTCTTCAAACTTTCTCAGAATGATTGTAATCATAAGGATCGTTTCTTTCGAAAATGGGTATGGTCCGTCAAGAAACACGGGAAAGGGGCCTTATGAAAATTTAATTAAAAAATCCTCGTTTACACGTCAGAGTCCACAGGTCTCATCAGATTCTCTTCAAACTTTCACAGAATGATTGTACCAACATAAGGATTGTTCCTTTCGAAAATGGGTATGATCCGTCAAGAAACACGGGAAAATGGGCCTTATTAAAATTTAATTAAAAATCCATTAAAATCCTCGTTTACGCGATAGAGTTCACAGTTCTCATCGGATTCTCTTCAAACTTTCTCAGAATGATTGTACAATCATAAGGATTGTTCCTTTCGAAAACGGGTACGATCCGTCTAGAAACACGGGAAAAGGGGCCTTATGAAAATTTAATTAATAAATCCTCGTTTCCGCGATAAAGTCCACAGTTTTCATCGAATTCTCTTCAAACTTTCACAGAATGATTGTATCATCATAAGGATCGTTCCTTTCGAAAATTGGTATGATCCGTCAAGAAACATGGGAAAAGGGGCCTTATTAAAATTTGATTAAAAAATCCTTGTTTACGCGATAGAGTCCACAGTTTTCATCGGATTCTCTTCAAACTTTCACAGAATGATTGTACCATTATAAGGATCGTTCCTTTCGAAATTTGGTATGATCTGTCAAGAAACGTGGGAAAAGGGGCCTTATGAAAATTCAATTTAAAACTCCATTAAAAATCCTCGTTTACGTGATAGAGTCCACAGTTTTCATCGGATTCTCTTCAAACTTTCTCAGAATGATTGTACTATCATAAGGATCGTTCCTTTCGAAATTTGGCATGATCTGTCAAGAAACATTGGAAATGGGGCCTATTAAAAAATTTATTAAAAAAATCCACGTTAACACTTTAAGAGTCCACAGTTTTCATCAGATAATATTTAAACTTACACAGAATGATTGTACAATCATAAGGATTGTTCCTTTGGAAATTTGTTAAGATCAATCAGGAAACAGGGGAAAAGGGGCCTTATGAAATTTTAATCAAAAAATCTTTTAAGCAAAACTCTTTAACACTCTGGAGTCAATAGTTTTTATAGGATTCCCTTCAAACTTTCTAAGAATGATTGTACTATTATAAGGATTGTTCCTGTAGAAATTGGGTATGATCTATCAAGAAACATTGGAAAAGGGGCCTTTTAAAAAAATTATTAAAAAAATCCTCGTTAACACTCTAAGAGTCCACAGTTTTCATCAGATTGTATTTAAATTTTCACAGAATGATTGTACAATCATAAGGATTGTTCCTTTGGAAATTTGTTCAGATCCATCAGGAAACAGGGGAACAGGGGCCTTATGAAAATTTAATCAAAAAATCTTTTAAGCAAAACTCTTTAACACTCTGGAGTCAAAAGTTTTTATAGGATTCCCTTCAAACTTTCACAGAATGATTGTACTATTATAAGGATTGTTCCTGTCGAAATTGGGTATGATCCGTCAAGAAACACAGGAAAAAGGGGCCTTATGAAAATTTTAATAAGAAATTCTCATTAATAATCAAGAGCCAACAATTTTCAACAGATTCTCTTCAAACTTTCACAGAATGACTGTACCATCATAAGGATTGTTCCTTTCAGAATCGGATATGATTCCTCAAGAAACATAGGAAAAGAGGCCTTATTAAAATTTAATTCAAAGATCTTTGTTAACACTCTAGAGTTCACAGTTTTCATCTGATTGACTACAAACTTTCACAGAATGATTGTACCATCATAAGAATTGTTCCTTTCAAAATTTGGTATGATCAGTCAAGGACCACGGGAAAAAGGGGCCCGATAAAAACTGGATTGAAAAAATCCTCGTAAGCACAATAGAGTCCATAGTTTTCAACAAATTCTCTTCAAACATACCCAGAATGATTATTACATTAAATGGATTGTTCCTTTCGGAGGTAGGTTTGATCCATCAAGTTTCATGGGAAAAGGGGCCCTATGAAAATTTGATAAAAAAAAATCTTAGTTAACACTCAATGGCCCTAGATTTCACCTGATTGACTTCAAACTTTCACATAATGATTGTACCATCATAAGTATTGTTCCTTTCAAATTGGGTCTGATCCATTGAGAAACATAGGAAAAGGGGCCTTAGGAAAATTCAATTAAAAAAATCTTAATTAATGCTTGTAAGTCCACAGATGAGATGGGGTTGTCTTTATACTCAAACAGAATAATTATACTTTTGTAAGAAGAGTTCCCTTTGGAATTGGTTCAGATCCACCAAGTAACATGGGAAAAGGGGGCTATATGAAAATTCAATTAATAAAACCCTGTTAAGACAATGAAGCCCACAGCTTTGATCAGATTTTGTTTAAACTTTCACAGAATGATTGGAAGGTCATAACTATCATTCTTTTCATAACAGGGTTTGAACTGTCAAGAAACACAGGAAAAGGGGCCTTATGAAAATTTCATTTATAAATCCTTGTTACCAAGTCCAGAGCTTTCATCGGATTTTCTTCAAACATTCACAGAATAATTGTACAATAATAATGATTGTTGATGTTTGCATTAGACCTGATCCGTCAAGTATCACAGGAAAAGGAGCATTATGAAATTTAATTTTAAAATCATTGTACCACAATAAAGTCAACAGTTTTCATCAGATTCTGTTAAAACTTTCACAGAATGATTATTCCATCATGAGGATTCTTTCTTTTCAAATTAGGCGTGATCTGTCTAGTATCATGGGAAAAGGCTCCTTTTGAGAATTTTATCTATAATCCTTGTAACCAAGTCCAGAGCTTTAGTTGGATTTTATTCAAACCTTCACAGAATCATTGTACAATAATCACGATTGTTGATGCTGATATGAGACCTGATCCTCCAAGTATCACAGGAAAAGGGGCCTTATGAAAATTTTAATTTAAAAATTTTACACCAAGATAAAGTCTGCAGTTTTCATCAGATTCTGTTCAAACTTTCACAGAATGTTTTTACCATCATAAGGATTGTTTCTTACTAAATTGGGCCTGATCTGTCTAGTATCATAGGAAAAGGGGCTGTATGAAAAATTATTACCAAATCCTCATAAACACAACAATGCCCTCAGTCTTTATCAGAATCTCTTCAAACTTTAATAGAATGATTGTACCATCATTTGGATTGTTCCTTTGTAAATTAGGTCTGATTGGTTAAGTGACACAAGAAAAGGGACCTTATAAAAATTTTATTACAAAACATCATTATTACAATAAAGTCCTCAGTCTTTATCATTTTCTTCAAACTATCATTAGGATTGTTCCTTTGTACACTGGGTCTGATTTGTTAAGTTTCACGGAAAAAGGGGCCTTATGAAAATTTTGTTACAAAAATTCTTGACACAATTCAGTCCACTGTTTTCATTGATTCTCTTTAACTTTTAAAGAATGGTTGTACCTTCATTAGAATTGTTCCTTTTGAAATTTGGTTTGTTTTGTAAAGTATCATGAGAAAAGGACCCTCTGAAGATTTAATTATAAACTCATTAACACAATAAATTCCACTGATTAAACAGATTGATTGTACCATCATTCCAATTGTTGATTTTGACAGTGGATCTGACTATGGCAAGTGTCACATATAAAGGGTCCTTATGAAAAACTCTCTTAAATATTCTGGTTAACATAATGATGTCCCTTTATTTCACCGGATTCACTTCAAAAATTCACAGAATGATTGTACAAATACTTAAATGGTTCTTTTCAGAACTGGGTACAATCAATCAAGTATCATGTAAAAAGGGGCCATATGATTTTTTTTAAATATTCTAGTAAGCATAATGAATTCCCAATATTTCATCGGATTCACTTTTAACTTTCACAGAATGATAAAACCAACAGTAAAATATTACGGGAAAAGGGGCCTTATGAGAACTTGAATTTAATATCTTTGTTAACACAATAAAGTCAACAGTTTTATTGGATTCTCTTCAAAGATGCATGGAATAATTGTGGCATTCGAAACACGGGAAAAGGGTCATTCAAACATTCTTGTGTATGTGATGAAGATCACAATCATTATCAAATTGTCTTTTAAAATTCACAGGACAATTGTCGGGTTGTAAGGAAAGTTCCTTTTGGGATGAAATTGATCTATCAGAAAACACAGGAAAGGGGGCCTTATGGACTTTCATTCAAAACAATCCTGTTTATGTGATAAAGTCCACAATCATTGTCAGATTCTGATGAAATATTAACAGAATGATTGTAGGGTCATAAGGTAACTTTCTTTTGGAAATGGAGTGTTTCCGTCATGAAACATGGGAAAAGGGGCCTTGAGGATTGTTGCTTAAAATGAAAAAGGGGATAAAGCCCTTTTTTTTCTTTTTTTTTTTTTTTTTTTTTTTTTTTTTTTTCTTCATGCATTTTTCTTTGAGCAATTAACTTCCTAAAATATCAGATTCTTTAACGGAAAACTTGATAACCAGTAGAGCGTCTCAGGCCCTCGTGGGCCTCCTGTTTAGAAAGTGTTTAGGTTTATTATCTTTAGGGGTGCATATAATAGTGCCTAACTTTATATTTTTAGAGATTTTTCCAGATGAAAAAGCTTCATTTAAAGCTCTCACAACAAAGCAACCTTTTTTATTCCAAAATACTTTTTAAAAAATACTAGTAAAACCATCACAGCCAGGACTCTTATCATTTTTCATATTTTTTAATGTAATCGATACTTCTTCGTGGGTTAATAAACCCTCGAGTGACAATTTTTGATCTTCGTTCAGTTTCTTTATTTCACAGTGTGAAAGGTTTGTTTCTAAATCAATTTTGGCACTTCTATTTTGTGAACTTGAATACAACTTTTCGTAAAAATCTTTTGTTTCTTTAAGAATTTCATCTTGAGCATAAACTCGTTTACCATCTTCTTTTTCTATAAATCGTAAAGATTTAGATGTTACATGTTGTTTTTCAAGGTTGCAAAAATAATTAGTCGATTTCTCTCCATTATCGATCCAATGTGCTCTGGATCTTATAAAAGCACCTTTGATTTTATCATTTCTTATTTCTTCTATTTCGTTTCGAAGATTCGAATAATTTTCTTTGTTGTTTTCGTCTAAATTATCTTCTAGTGTTCTAATTTTTGATATCAAAGCTTGTTCTCGATTGTTACGTTCTCTTGCTTTAAAAACTGAATAAGAAATCGATTCTCCCCTTAATTCAATTAAAAAGAGTTTCTAAGAATAATTGGTCATCAATAATAAACTGTATTTCAGATTTGTTCAAATTTAAAATGGAATCTCTTTCATAACCGGGAACAGAATATTGTAGGATTACATCATCAATCTTTTTGTTTATAAATTCTAGGAATTTTACATCGTGTAATAGCTGGTTATTAAATTTCCAAAAACCTTTGCCGTGTTTCAATGATGAGAAACTCGCTTTCAATTCAACTATGGAATGGTTTGACTTATAGCTTATATCTACTTCGCAATCAAGAATGCTTGTTTCGAAATCTTTTGTCGTAAGAAAAAATCAATGCGTCCTTGCTGTAAGGGATTAAGGCGTTTCCATGTGTAATTTCTCTTTTCTCCATTGATAAAACGAAAGGCATCAATAAGATCTCTACTTTTTATTTCTGATATTAAGAAATCTCTAGATTTTTTATTTAAATTGGTATTTCTGTAATTTTGGTAATCAACGTTTGGATCTAATACTAAGTTAAAATCACCACATAATATAAAATGTTCTGCAGAGATACTATTTGAAATACTAGTTTGAAAAATTGTTTTAAAGAAACTAGGGTTTATCTGAATTTGGTGCATAAAGGTTTACTACTAAGAACCTCGCATCACAAAAAGTAATATCTAAAATTATCCATCTTCCCTCTTGATCCTTTTTTGAATTTAGTACTTTTATACCCGAGTCTTTCTTAATCAAAATACCCACCCCTCTGGCATTGGACGTATAATGGCTGAAAAAGTAACCACCATTCCATTCTGTGTATACTGTTTTTTTCTAAATCTTCAGTTAAATGTGTTTCTTGTATACAAACAATTTTTACGTTTTTCTCTTTGAATAGTTTCAATATATCAAATCGTTTTTTATTGTTTTGTAACCCTCGGCAATAGTAGGAAACTAATTTAAGGCTATCCAGCGTTATATGACCATTTAGAAATAATCATAGACTGATTATACATGTATAAGGAAAAAATAGAGCCATTTACCTCGTCATGTATTTTCACAATTAAAAATACTTTGTTAATTAAGGTGCAATCTAAAAAAATGGTGCATTTAATTAAGAAAGTTTTGGGAAAAATAGCTATATATACAATCTTCAATTTTTTAACTACATTGAAAATTACGAAATAGGTAATTCATAGGTATTCTGTTATACAGTTAAATTCAATTTGATACCGCTTATCTGATTATTACACATGTAAGAAAGATATCTTGCATCGTATTATAGTTTTAGGAGCAATGGAATATCTAAAAATAGACACTTTTGCGTCAAAAAGGAAAGACCACTTAGTAATTATCAAAAAATCATATTAAGCGGTATCCTTATAAGCGGAGATTTCTGTTATACTACCCATTACCAAACCCGTATTATTGGCTTGGCTCGGATTCGTAATATTTTACGTATAGAAACGCGTGCTTTTATATCATCATTATTATATTTCAAACGTGGGAAATAGAATCCGGCCGGGCCTCCATCCGAATCGGATTTGACCTTCGACCCGATACATATCTACAAAGTAATTGTTTTTAACTAAATTGGCAAAATGAACTGTCAATCCATATTCAATCAAGTAATCAAGTTATTCAAACCCAATGCGAAAACGCTGAATTCGTAAACCGCTATTATCTTAATATGTTTAATTTGGAGTGACTCGAACGTCTCAACTACAGCGTTTTTCAAATGGTATTTTCGGGACTTGGTTTTACACGAGACGATTTATTTATGCATTAATCACGTCGATATACATCGCAGACAAATGAATTTTATCTTATTTAGGCGGTCGATTGTATCATATGTCAATATTATACAGAATGATGCTGCCATCCAAAAGGAATTTTGCTTTCGATACTACTGGAAAAAAACAATTTTGCTTAAAATAGGCTAATCAATCTAAGTTTCGATTTGTCAAAACACCCAATTACTAAATATAGACATTCACGTGCTTCAAATGATGTACGATTTTTGATCAAATTTTACTGGATTTTTCCTTTTGGTGGCTCTTTTCAAAAACGGTTCATGAAATTGGTCCATATATAATTATTGGCGTGACAGGGCGTGACAGGGCGTGGCAGTTTTCAGCTTTGTATTCTTTAAATGACATCTCCTTCAAAACCATTTGGCCAATTTTAATCAAATTTCACAGGAATGTTCTTTTGAAAACCCTTTTCAAATTTGTTCACGAAATTTTGATTGGCCTATAAATATCGATGTGGCAAGGTGAGGGAGTTTTCAGCTTTGTATTCTTTTAATAACATCTAAATCACAGGGCCAATTCTGATCAAATTTTACCGGAATGTTTTTTGGGTCAGCCTTTTTAAAAATTGTTCAAGACATGTTGGTTGGCCAATCAAAATTGGCGTAGTGGGGCGTTGCAGTTTTCAGCATTGCATTCTTTGATGTTATTTCTTCCTAAACCATCGAGGGTTTCTTTATCAAATTCTACAGAAATGTTCCTTGGATGATCCTTTTCAAACATTGTTCATGAAATTTTCATTGGCCCATAAATATGGACTTGGCGGGTTTTGGCAGTTTTTAGCTTTGTAACTCCTCCGAAACCACTGGGCCAATTTTAAATAAATGTTAAGGAAATTTTCTTGGTGACCCTTTTTAAATATTGTTCATGAAATTTGAGAGAGATAATGCGCATGCGCGGCCTTATGGTGTTTTCTCTCCTTCTCTCTCTCTCTCTCTCTCTCTCTCTCTCTCATAAAAAATATGAAGAAAAAAAAAATGTGCCGAAAAGACTTATTCATGCCACAGCTGATTTTAAATAGTGCATGGATAGTGTATTACTGATTGACTACAGTTGTACGATCGTCGAATTTTGATGTTGTTTGCAATGGTTATTGCAAAAATTTAGATGTAACTATATATTTCTGTTATCTATGTTTTGTATAAAATGAATTATACTGTACTCAAATACACAATCTTGAGAATCTAGACTTCGTGAGGTACAAAGCAGGACGTGACTTATAAGGTTTGACTTTTGTCTTACAATTACAATGTTCTTGGTATTTGATAGTAAAGGATCAAACTATCAGTATACAAACCCCATGTGTCTCCTGATTCGTCACGCTTTACACGCTTTTTGACTGTTCACAATCGTTCAGTGTCGATTAACGGGTCCCAAACATGGATAGTATTAGCGACAAGGGAGACTACCAAATCCAAGATCAATCATAAGTTATGCAAGAATTAACTCCCGTGAACTTAGACTAGAACACCTCCGTGAAAATACCAATTGGGTCGACCTATCCAGTTCCTGAATTAAAATTGGCTTTATAGCGGCAAACAGGTGGTATAGCCGGTCTTTACCTACACCTCCTATCAAATCGGGAATATTCCGTTTTCAACATGACAAGGGTTAGTATATTTGAGCCATTTCCCTTTACTGTTTAAAAATGCCCGTCGTTCGTCCGTCGGTCTGTTCGTCTGTCCGCCAACAACAATAAAAAATCTTCTCCTTCCAAACTAACCAGCAAAAAAAATCACAGAAATAATTTCATGCACTTTCAAAATTACTTTCTTGACAGAATTTGATTTCATGATGAACTCTGCATGCAATCAGACAAAAGACTTTAGAATCATTCTTCTCCTAAACCGCATTTCACTCAACTTTTATATTTGGTAATCCCTTATTACCCTGTACCTTAATTCTTTAAACTATTGCACTACAGTAAAATATGTCCTATGTTGTGGGATTCTTAATTTCACGCAGAAATAACGGATGATTTATTTTAAAATCTTCTTCTCCTAAACTAAAAGACCTAGAACTTTCAAATTTTATATACGTAACATTAAGGCACTCTATATACAAAATACTTTTACACTCTATATACAAGACTTTACCAAGAATATAAAGATGGAAAATTTAACGTTTTTCCCCAAAACAAAAAGGCGCAGAGCTTTCAAATTTTGCACGCATTCTTACCTAATGGTACTCTGCTTACATACCCATAATTAAACTCATAAGTCAACATATGCCATGTGTTCTCGTATTTTACATACAAAGGAAGGAAATCTTTTAAAATTATTATCGATCCGAATCATATGGTTTGGCTTTCAAATTTATGCATGCAGTATTCCCTTTTGGCACTCTATCAAAATATGTAAGGTCCTGAGCCCTATGTTGTTGGATTCTAGGTTTTACGTAGAGTTTAAGAAGTATTTTTTAAGAATTTTTTTATCCACCCAAGCTTTCAAATCTTACTTTCAGAATCACTTGATGGAACTCTAATATATACCTAATATTATTACCCAGGCTTTAAGTTAAGGTTTTAAAATTCCATAAACCTGCTGTCAGCATTTGCACTGAAACTATTTTACAATCTAACTCCGTGTTAAAGTTTCAATAGGGATTATACTGCTAAACCTTTTTACACTATCCTTTTGAAAAAGGCTCTGGAAAACAATGTGGAAATTGTAGAATATGGTCTTCAACGTAGATCCAGAACAGATATTGTACTTGTTTTGATTGGCACACTTCCTTTACAGGCAGAAATTGAGAAAAGAAAACTGACTTTCATGGGTCAACTTTGCCGCTTGAAAAGCGATACTGCATCAAAGCAAATGTTTTTGTATCGCTTATGTTCATTTTTATCAAATAAAACAAACAGTGGCTTTATTTACGATGTACATGTACTCTAAGATAAGTATAATCCTTTATCTTATTTGCAGGATTTTGCCAATCTAGGCATTTTCCCGAGTAAATTAGCCTTTAAAAAATATAGTTAACAAAGCTATAACTTGTAATTTTGTTAAGGAAAGGGAGTTAAAAATCTCAACGTCTGAATTCGCAGTATATAGAAAAATACGATCTACATATTTGTCCAGTCCCTTGTAGAATTTTGCTCTTGAAAATCCTAAATTATTGCATGTATGTTTTCTGTTGCGCAATTGATTGCGTATCTTTCACACAATGAAGCGTCATGCTCACGTTGTGGTAGAGAGCATATTTTATGTAAGTGTCACCGAACATATTTTGACTCAATGCCAGGCTGTAGAAACATGTAGAAATAAATTCAATGAAATTATAAGATCCTCATGTGGTTTAGACATATTAAATACACTGCAGTCGATGTCATCCGAGTAGTATACATGCACAATATTTGGTGTTAATCCTGTAATGTATAACATCTTAAATGATAATTGTAGTATGTTTTATTTAATTGTTATAAGATTTTTGAACTCTAATAATAATAATAATAATAATAATATCTTTATTTCATGAAGGTAAAACAATAAGACAATCATTTCAAATAAAACAATTTGAAAATAAATCTTTTTTACAATGTTGCCTTCACTGAATGAAAAATAAGTGAATGTGATGATTTAATAAAAAATGATACCACGCCATAACCATGCTGAAAGAACAATGACGTAAAAATGATGACATATTATGAAATTACGATAGATGGGTTTGATGGGAACAAATGAAAAGAATAGATGCATTATTAAATTCTTGGACAGTCACACCCTGTACTTAAATGATTTAGATAATTTCTTCTTGGTCGATTGATTTGTTTAATAGCAGATGCTGTTTGAATTTGTTTTTGAAGCTAGATAACGAAGTTGAACTTCTAATTGAAATAGGGATTTCATTCCACACACTCATGCTACAGTATGAGAAAGATCGTTTCTTGTACAAAGTCTTATATTTCAAGTGTGTGATGTCACTATGTGCAGCTGATCTTAAGCTATAGTTAGTGTTGTTACAAGACCTCATTCATATATTCTGGTGATAGGTTGTTATAACACTTAAAAATTAAAACACCAGTGTGATAATTACATCGTTTTTCAAAAGTCAACCAATTTAGTTTAGTAAAAAGTTCAATAGATGGTGTTCTAGGCGCAGAGCCCAAAATAACGCGAGCTGTTCTTTTTTGGAGTACAGATAATTTAGAGGTCCTATATTTAGCACTTTTCCACCAAACTGTACAGCAATAGTCAAAGATAGGAAGTATATACGAATTGTAAAATAGTTGCTTCATTTCAAGAGTGAGATAGTTCGAAATTCGTTTGAGCAAACTAATTTTACTGTTAATTTTAGAGGTAGTTTTGTCAATATGGATGTTCCAGGACAGATGTTTGTCAACATGTACACCCAAGATCTTATGAGACTCAACGACTTCAACGCAAACGTCATTTATTTTCAAACCTAACTTAATATTCTTTAATCTATATTTTGGTCCGACAAGCATACACTTGGTTTTAATTGGATTGACAAGCATGTTATTATTTGAACACCATGACAGTATAGATTGCAAACTATTTTGTAGGCTGGTTTGTATTTCATTAATGTTTACTCCAGACTTATAGAGTGTCGAATCATCTGCATATAGGTCTAAGCTTGAGTCATTAATATGTAAACCAATATCATTTATGTAAATTAAAAAAGGAGCGGCCCTAATATAGAACCTTGTGGGACACCGCAAGATATAGTACGTGAAGAGGAGAAGTTGTTATTATTCTTAACATACTGTTTTCTGCCAGATAAGTAAGATTCAAATATTGCTAAGGAATTCATCGAGAAGTTGTGTAACCTTAACTTGTATAATAGAATTTTATGATCTACAAGATCAAATGCCTTCTTTAGGTCAATGAAAACCGAACCAATGATTTTTCCTGTATCAATTTCTTTTGACCATTCATCAATCAGTCGGATAAGTGCAGTTTGACAAGAATGTTTTTCTCTAAAACCTGACTGGTGCTTAGCTAGTATATTATTTTTATTCAGGAATGATAATAACTGTTTCGATAAATGGCGTTCAAAGATTTTTGAAATAGTCGGCAATATAGATATTGGCCTGTAATTATTTGGATCTTTCTTATCGGAGCCCTTATGCACTGGAAGAACATACGCTTCCTTTAAAACATTTGGGAAAATGCCCTTTGGAATACTGTTATTGATAATAGAAGTTAATGGTAAAATTATATGATCGCCACAAGATTTCAAAATAGTGGCACTGATACCATCAATTCCAGTTGATTTATTTTTGTCAAGATTGCGTATCATTTCACATACTTCAAAAGGTGTGATAAAATTTATTTCAAAAATTTGCCCTTTCAAAATATTCTTTAAATGTGATTGCAAGTAGGAAAAATTGGCTTCGATGAAATGTGACTTTTTTACAATATTTCCAACATTGATGAAATGATTATTGAAAGAGTCTATAATATGCTGTGCTCCTCGGATACAATTGCCATTGAAAATCATTTCAGCAGGTAATGGGACAAGATCAGTTAATAAATTGCCATTGTTTTGTATTTTATTTAAGTTTTTCCATAGATCTTTACTACTTGTTCCTTTATGCCATTCATTATTATAGAATTCTTTCTTGTTCTTACGAATGAGATGCACTACTTTGTTTCGCAAAGTTTTATACTCGTCCCATTTTTTATATTTATGACAGCGATCTCGTTCGTACATTACTTGTTTTACCTCGGTATTTATCCATTCGGGTAGATGGTCACTTTTTACACGTTTTGACTTAATTGGGGCAGGTTTAGATAAAGTACCGTTTAAGATATCGTAAAATAAAGAAAGAGCATTTTCTGGGTCATGCTCAGTTTCAATTAAATGAATCTCTGAAGCAATTAAATCATTTTGAAAATCGACCACTGAAAAGTTTTTGAAACTTCTATACGTAATAACTGAATGGCAATTTTCTTTAAGGCGCATGTTTCTTACTTTTCGCGTCATACAAACTGGAAAATGATCGCTAAGTGAAAGAGGCGAAACAAATATTTCTGTCACTCTGTCAACTCGATTCGTATAGATATGGTCTATAATTGTGGAAGATGTTTTTGGTATTCGAGTTGGTTCGTTAACTATTTGAGAGAGTCCGTATTTTAAAGTAAATTTTGACCACTCATTACACTCAAAGTATTTCTTCTCTGATAAGTAGTTAAAGTTTAAGTCACCAATTATGTGAAATTCAATGCAGTATTCATCTGCTTTCTGTACCTGCAAATCAAATGAAGATATCCATTCTTTGTTGGATTGTGGTGGCCGATAAACAAAGCACATTAAAAAAGATTTAGAGTTTTTGTAGCTTATTTCAATCCATATAGATTCTATATTCTCCGATTCTAAATCTGACCTACGGTAAAGGGGGATGTGATTTTTTAAATAAACCAAAATTCCCCCACCCTTTTTATGTTTTCTGTCTTTCCTTACAAATGTAAAATTGGGAACATCGAGGTTTAGGTCGCACAAAGAATCACATAGAAATGTTTCGCAAACGCCAAAAATGTCAACTTCATTTGCAGATAATATATATTTGACCTGATCAAATTTAGGGAGAATGTGTTGAACATTGAGGTTAACGATATGCAGACCTTTTTGTTTAAATTTTATTTGTTGGTCCAACATACTTATAGGCCGAGAACTGAAATGATTGTTACTACAAGACATAATCGATTCTTTTGTTTGTTCATTATTCGTACATTCTTTAATTTTAGAATTAGAATAAGATATAGTGCTATTAGAATTAGATTGTGAATATGCATTTAAATTAGAACTATAACGAGAATTAGATTTAGAGCTAGATCCATGAAATTTGGGTACATTCTCAGAGTTAGAGATAAGAACGATGCAGCTGCAAGGAAATAATTGACAATTTGAACATAAGAAACATAAAGCATCGAACTTGTTTTTAAGGGAGATTGGTGTGTAGCTGTCCGCAATTTCCTAATGCAAGAAGACTCGTCTACATTCAGAGGAAAAATGATTGGTCAATCCACAATGAATACAACCGGAATTTAAAATCTCACGGTTATTCATTCTAATTGATCTGTTTGTATGTGCAATTCGTAGGTTGCTTTGTTTACTACTCTCACAATCCTTAATTCGATGCCCTTCTTGTCCACAAAAATAACAGCATGTGCGATTGAAATTGGCACCTGAGGAAATATATGCATTTTGTTT
This sequence comes from Fragum fragum, assembly GCA_946902895.1. Lineage (NCBI taxonomy): Eukaryota > Metazoa > Mollusca > Bivalvia > Cardiida > Cardiidae > Fragum > Fragum fragum. The sequence continues at coordinate 8,196,361 of OX336367.1, forward strand.
CTGTTTCGGTTTTTGTTTTAGTATTGGAATGTACTCGTTATACGTTTTCAATAAAACAGCAGTTCCTTCGTCGGATAAATGGACTAGATCTTTCCAATATAGGAACGAATTCAGATTCAATCTTTCACTCACTGGAATACAGGTTACACCGTTGTCCTTGCATAAGAAGTTAATGATATCGTTCATTTCGCTAACGTCTGCATCTCTTCTAGGAGTTATTTCAGCTATACATATTTTTGTTTCAGGTGACTTGGATTTTATATGGCTTATAACCTTAACGAAGTCGTTTTCGACAGCCTCCTCGTTTCTTCCCTCGGCAAGATCGTTTCCTCCGACTTGTACGATTATTGTATGATAATTTGAAATCTTAACTCGTTCTAGCTTCCTTTTTATATGCCAAACCTTTGCTCCACGATTCGTCATAACATCAACATTTCGGGCCAAACCTCTTTTATTAATGCGTTGGAGGATAGAGCTGCCTATGATAAGTACTCTATCTGATATGAAATTTCTGCGATCTACGAAGTAATTTTCATGATCTTTTTTGTTCGGATAACTCCTCAATAAAGTCTTGTCATCATGAGTCGGTCCTTTTTCTGTCTGTGTCGATGTATCTGAGGTTAGGGTCACTTTAGATTTTCTGTTGTCTTTATTCTGTTTTATCTGGCCTAACCTATCCGATATTGACTGCAGTTTTTTATTCACAGTCGATGATACGGTTGCCACTTCATTTTTCACAGAGTCCGTTGAATCATTGATTTCAGTTACCTTCGCCTGGAATGAGTCAGTTTGAACTTTACATAGATTCCTTATGGACGCAATTTCATCTTTTATTTCTCCGAACACCTTTGATGTCGAATGAATTTGTGTCAGTAGAATATCTTTCACCTCCTGTATTTCTCGAAATAATTCATTCACGCTTATGTTTGGTGGAGCATCTTTGGTATCGTCTCGGTCAGATATAGCAGAATAATTGTGTTTTGACAGCATAAGTGAGGTAGAATCTCTGTTTTGAATAGACAACGATTCCGAAACAGGCGAATTTGTATCTGTTTTTGTTCCCGAACTATCTTGAGTTGTTTCATTACAAGAGTGTTCTGATGTTTCTGAAGTATTCAGAAGACACAAGTTGTTCTGATTGACAGGAGTATCTGTCTGTGCACATTGTGTTGGATCTGTGTCGATGTTGCGGAATTGCAACAAGAGAGATTTTATTTTCCTATTAACCTCATTAACAGATATATTAGAACTAGCCAAAGCATTTTCCATGGACTGACATATTTTCAACATGTGACTTTGAACAAATAGTGACGATTTTTTCCCGTTCACTAAACTTGAACACCGGGTGTGATACATGTTAAAGGTGTACAAATGACCATCGTCGTTGTAAATCTTATAGATATTTTCTGTATTGCTTCCGCTTTTGTCCGTGACTGGAATTTCGATACATTTTAAAGGGTTTTCTAACGATGTATAAAACTTCTGTGCTTCACTTTTAAAGATTTCATAAAATCCAGTGTTAAACTCGAACTTCACCCCTCCTCCAGTTTTTTCAATTTTAATTTCATCTCTGTCAGCATTCTTTAGTTTTTTCATTAGAGATTTGTGTTTATTTAGTTCGTATTGCCTCTTTGCAGCTGACGCGTTATTTTCAGACTTTTTAAATCGCTCAACGATTTGCAATTGCCGTTTTAGTTTTTTGTTCATTGTTTCTTCAGATAAATTAGCTGGCAAGAGATGAAAATCAGCGCAATGCGATATTTCAACACAGAACAAGTTATCCACACTTGAAAATTGTTAATTTTTAGGTATTTCCATGTTTTATAGTAAGGATGAGTATAGAAAATATCAATTGTTTATTGTGACGTCATAAACCCGCCATTAATTATAACGTCATTTGGTCCGTTTTATACTCTCAAATTACACATTTTAAAAGTAAAATAGCTGTACAAACTATTAATTTTCTGTGTGGACCTGTTCTAGTAGATCTAGAAACTAAGGTTCTTAACTTTTGTCACTGCTTTTAATGTCAAAGCAGTAATTTCATTTTTTCATTTCGTTTCGGTAAAATTGCAAAGAAGCTAGCTTCACTGGTGTTGCATTTGGGCATACTAGTTTAATTTAGACCTATTTATCCCCCTTATCTTGGCTTGCGCTTCAGAGGCCATAAGGGGGGCGGGGGGTGGTAAACAAGTAAACATTTAGTTGCGCACCTTCTCTCTCCCCCTCCCCCCCCACACACCTATGCGCGCGCACGATCACACGCATTCGCAATCACATGCATGGACGCATGCACATACTCAAATACCATTCACTCCAACACAAGCATAATAAAGCATCCTGCTGTTGTACCTTTCCTGTTTAGTCTTTAAATTGTATAATACTTAGCTTTGTTTATTTTTGTTTTCTATGTCTGTAAAAATGTATCTATGTGTGTATATGTTGTGGGATTGTCATGTATCTAATGTATGTTTGTACTAATCTTCAACTTGGAGGATATAAAGATGAATGACTGAAACTGTTTTTTACAATCCAACTCTGTGTTAAAGTTTCAATAGGGATTATACTGCTAAACCTTTTTACACTATCCTTTTGAAAAAGGCTCTGGAAAACACTGTGGAAATTGTAGAATATGCTAACAAATCAATCCTTACCCACATATTTTTCTTTCCAGAAAGAGAATGATTTTAAAATTATACCAAATTCAAAAATTTGATTTTAATTGGAATCAATTTTAAACTTTTATTGACTTCAACTTGGGGTTCATCAGCATCCATACACAAGATATACTCCTGGAAAAGAGAGCATGTCATAGCTCATTTGTTGCTAGACAATGCATTTCAAAAGATGTGGTGACAATAACGAGACAAAAATACATATTTAATGCCCCTCCCTTCTTGAAAAGGGCTTAATATTTTTTAGGAACTATTTTAGCACCCTAAGACCCCGGAAGTACTTTGCTGAGTGACCTTACTCCAATTGCTGCATGTTGTTGTTGTTTTTATATGTTTTAAGACTTATTTGGTTAAAATTATATTTGAAGATAAAAAGCATTCTATATAACAATATACTTGAATCGGGCGAATATTCCATTGTTGTTCGTCTTAATTTCCTACTTTTTCGCTAAGTATTTTCTCCGAGTAGTTCAACAATCGTTCAAAACTGACATCCCAATAAACCGGAAGCAAACCAAGGATACCTTAGAATATTTTTGTTTAAAGTAAAGTAGTCGAAATGGTTTGAAATCCCGTCGATGCCACCTTCGGATCATTAAGCAATTCAAAATGACCACCAAAATCCAAGATAGCCGCCAAAATATTTTTTTTTTTCTTTTTTATTTTTTGCATATACAGCCATGATAAAAAAAACTTTAAAACTTTAAAAATCCAAAAGGATTAGGGAAATTGAAAGAGTTGGCCCGTTTAATTTTAAAGACACCGTTTGAGAAGTTATATCCTACGTGTCGTTGTTTATCATATTGTTCCCATTTCCCCCTTCTTGTCGTACTAAGGGCGGCGAACGATCTACTTATTTAAGATAAGAATGAGCTTTCACTCGTGATGATGCTATTTCCCAAGTTTAAAAGGCTCATTAATTACTTGAAATGTTTTGTTTTGGAGAGAAACTGTTCTCCGTTCTAGCAAATAAATTAAACCAGTGTTAACCGCAGATGCGCCCTTTATTTCATATCCCATTCAACGAAACTTTCTAAAGTGCATGATTTACCGATTTTTGAATTTTAAAAAATCAGACGTCATTATAATAACATGTACATGTATTAGCCAATTCTAAGCAAAGTTACACCCCCGCCCTCTCCATAAATCATGTTCTAGAAGACGCTTTATCTGAAAATTAAAGAATATCTAAAGACCCAACCTGCAACTTTTATATGCATCTTTTATCACCTATTGATAATTCTAAATGTTAACATCAAAAATCTATAAGCAAGGTAGTGAAAATATCAAATACGAAAAAAATAAATGAAAAGGAAATGTACTCATTTACTTTGACTGCATACGTAATATCCTTTGGGGTTTTTTTTGCATGATCGAAAACTACGAACTTTAAGACTGTTAATGATATGCACAACCTGGCTTTTTCCCTTCCGGCGTCCGTCCGTCCGTCCGTCGTCCGTCCGTTAAACTTTTCCTTGTTAACACTCTAGAGTCCACAGTTTTCATTGGGTTCCCTTCAAACTTTCACAGAATGATTGTACTATCATAAGAATCGTTCCTTTCGAAATTGGGTATGATCCGTCAAGAATCATGGGAAAAGGGGCCTAATTCAAATTTAATTAAAAATCATTGTTAACACTCTAGAATCCACAGTTTTTATCGAATTCTCTTCAAACTTTCACAGAATGATTGTGTCCAGAATGATTGTGTCATCATAAGGATCGTTCCTGTCGAAAACGGGTATGATCCTTCTAGAAACACGGGAAAAGGGGCCTTATGAAAATTTCATTAAAAAATCCTCGTTAACACTCTAGTCTCCACAATTTTCATCGGATTCAATTCCAACTTTCACAGAATGATTGTACCAACATAAGGATCATTCTTTTCGAAATTTGGATTGATCAGTCTAGAAACGTGGAAAAAGGGGCCGTATGAAAATTTCATTAAAAATTCAATAAAAAATCCTCGTTAACACTCTAGAGTCCACAGTTTTCATTAGATTGTATTTAAACTTTCACAGAATGATTGTACCAACATAAGGATCGTTCCTTTCGATATTTGGTATGATCCGTCAAGAAACCTGGGAAAAGGGGCCTTATGAAAATTAGATTAAAAATTCCATTAAAAATCCTCGTTAAAAGTTTAGAGTCCACAGTTTTCATCGGATTCTCTTCAATCTTTCTTAGAATGATTGTACCATCATAAGGATCGTTCTTTGATCCGTCATGAAATACCGGAAAAGGGGCCTCATGAAAATTTAATTAAAAAAAACCTCGTTAACACTCTAGAGTCCACAGTTTTCATCAGATTGTATTTAAACTTTCACAGAATGATTGTACAATCATAAGGATTGTTCCTTTGGGAATTGGGTCAGATCCATCGGGAAACATAGGGAAAGGGGCCTTATGAAAATTTAATCGAAAATCTTTTAAGAAATCCTCTTTAACTAGTTTTCATCGGATTCCCTTCAAACTTTCACAGAATGACTGTACTATCATAATGATTGCTCCTTTCAAAATTGGGTATGATCCGTCAAGAAACAAAGGAAAAGGGGCCTTATGAAAATTTAGATAAAAAATCCTCATTAATAATCCAGAGCAAACAATTTTCAACGGATTCTCTTCAAACTTTCACAGAATTGTTGTACCATCTTAAGGTCTAAGGGAAGTAAATCATTTTCTCGTCATCTGTCAGGTAAGTATAGGGAAACTCCGGTTCATATCAACACAAGATCAAGGTGGCCTCTGATTGGACAATATTATTGAAATTCAAAATCAATGATTTTTTCAGGACCTTTTATGTTGCGTTGAAAAAATATGAAGTCAAAAGTAACGGTTTTGAATCATTTTGGCAATTTACTAGCAGGTTTTAAAAGGGGGTACGTTTTTTTTTTTTTTTGTTTTTTTTTATTTTGTTGTTTTTTGTTTTTTTTTTTTTTGTTTTGTTTTGTTTTTTGTTTTTTTATGAATTGCCCATAGAAACAGCTGTACAGGGAGGGTCATCTCAAAAATAGGGTCAAAAGCCAAGGAGAAAAGGGATCATGCCATACTAAAATTTATTTAATTGGATGTATGAAAGGATGTTCTTTAATTTAAAGTAGGTCTGGTCATTCTAGCAAACTCTAAGACTGAGCTATAAGCGAATATGTTATAATGGTCGTCTATGGAAAATGATTTACTTCCCTTAGACCATGAGGATTGTTCCTTTCGGAATTGGATATGATCCCTTAAGAAACATGGGAAAAGGGGCCTTATTAAAATTTAATTCAAAAACCTTACTGTTAACACTCTAGAGTCAAAAGTTTTGATCTTATTGACTCAAACTTTCACATAATGATTGTACCATCATAAGAATTGTTCCTTTTAAAATTTGGTATGATCAGTCAAGGACCACGGGGAAAAGGGGCCCGATAAAAATTGGATTGAAAAAGTCCTCGTAAACACAATAGAGTCCACAGTTTTCAACAAATTCTTTTCAAACATTCACAGAATGATTATTACACTAAATGGATTGTTCCTTTCGGAAGTACGTTTGATCCATCAAGTTTCATTGGAAAAGGGGCCCTATGAAAATTTAGTAAAAGAATCTTAGTTAACACATCATGGCCCTAGATTTCACCTGATTGACTTCAAACTTTCACATAATGATTGTACCATCATAAGGACTGTTCCTTTCTAATTGGGTCTGATCCATTGAGAAACGTAGGAAATGGGGCCTTAGGAAATTTCAATTAGAAAAATCTTAATTAATGCTTGTAAGTCCACAGATGAGATGGGGTTGTCTTTATACTCAAACAGAATAATTATACTTTTGTAAGAAGAGTTCCCTTTGGAATTGGTTCAGATCCATCAAGTAACATGGGAAAAGGGGCTATATGAAAATTCAATTAATAAAACCCTGTTAACACTATGAAGCCCACACCTTTGATCAGATTTTGTTGAAACTTTCACAGAATGATTGGAAGGTCAAAACTATCATTCTTTTCATAACGGGGTTTGAACTGTCAAGAAACACAGGAAAAGGGGCCTTATGAAAATTTCATTTATAAATCCTTTTTATCAAGTCCAGAGCTTTCATCGGATTTTCTTCAAACATACACAGAATAATTGTACAATAATAATGATTGTTGATGTTTCATTAGACCTGATCCGTCAAGTATCACAGGAAAAGGAGCATTATGAAATTTAATTTCAAAATCATTGTACCACAATAAAGTCAACAGTTTTCATCAGATTCTGTTAAAACTTTCACAGAATGATTAATCCATCATAAGGATTCTTTCTTTTCAAATTAGGCGTGATCTGTCTAGTATCATGGGAAAAGGGCCTTTTGAGAATTTTATCTATAATCCTTGTAACCAAGTCCAAGACTTCCATTGGATTTTCTTCAAACCTTCACAGAATTATTGTACAATAATCACGATTGTTGATGCTGACATGAAACCTGATCCTTCAAGTATCAAAGGAAAAGGAGCCTTATGAAAATTTTATTTTAAAATTTTTACACCAAGATGCATTTTTCATCAGATTCTGTTCAAACTTTCACAGAATGTTTGTCCATCATTAGGATTGTTTCTTTCCAAATTGGGCCTGATCTGTCTAGTATCATAGGAAAAGAGGCTGTATGAAATACCAAATCCTCATAAACACAACACTGTCCTCAGTCTTTATCAGAATCTCTTCAAACTTTAATAGAATGATTGTACCATCATTTGGATTGTTCCTTTGTAAATTAGGTCTGATTGGTTAAGTGACACAAGAAAGGGGACCTTATGAAAATTTTATTACAAAACATCATTATAACAATAAAGTCCTCAGTCTTTATCATTTTCTTCAAACTATCATTAGGATTGTTCCTTTGTACATTGGGTCTGATTTGTTAAGTTTCACGGAAAAAGGGGCCTTATGAAAATTTTGTTACAAAAAGTCTTGACACAATTCAGTCCACTGTTTTCATTGATTCTCTTTAACTTTTAAAGAATGATTGTACCTTCATTAGAATTGTTCCTTTTGAAATTTGGTTTGTTCTGTAAAGTATCATGAGAAAAAGGACCCTATGAAGATTTCACTATAAACTCATTAACACAGTAATTCCACAGATTACACAGATTGATTGTACCATCATTCCAATTGTTGATTTTGACAGTGGATCTGATTATGGCAAGTGTCACATAAAAGGGGCCTTACGAAAAACTTTCTTACATATTCTGGTTAACACAATGATGTCCCTTGATTTTACCGGATTCACTTAAAAAATTCACAGAATGATTGTACAATCACTTAAATGTTTAATAATAATAATAAAATCTTTATTTAAAGAAGGTAGCACATTAAGCTGTCATCATATGAAATAATACAATGAAGAACTTATTTACAATATGGCCTTCTGCAACAAATAAGTTATGATGAGCAATCATAACCTTACAGTTAATAATTCTAATTGAAAAAGCAATAAAAATGGTGATGATTATGAATATGGTCATAAAGCAATTATCTAGTAATATGAAAAAAAATGCAATAGCCTTACCAGTAAAACCCACACAATCGTGTATTAGTGATAAATGCTATTCTGAAATAGTGATGATAATGATGAGAAATGATTATGTTAGTTAACAAAAAGGTAATCTCATTTGACATACACACTCCTGAGTGAAGTTATTTTAACAATAACCCGTTACTAGACACCAAATGTTTTTTCAGGGAGCATTTAAAGTAAGATAAATTTGTAATTGTTCGAAGGTTTGGTGGAATGGCATTCCAACATTTCATACCGGTGTAAGAAAAGGTTTTCTTTAAAAATTCAGTTCTAGGAACACATTTGTGAGATAACTGGTTACCAGACCCTGATCTTAAATTATGGAATTGATTGTTACTGACTGTTACAAATTCGGACATATACGAGGGAGTTAACCCATGGATCGTCTTATAAACCATTAGAATCGTGTAAAATTTACATCGGTTTTCAAAGGATAACCATTTCAAAGTAATGAATTTTTTCTCAGAACTAGACCTCCTATGCTGGCATAGAATAATTCGAGCAGCTCTTTTTTGGATTTTATTGACTCTTTGAGCTAATGAGGATTTACACTGGCCCCAAAGAATACACCCGTAGTCTAAATACGGAGTGGTGTAAGAGTTGTAAAACATTTGTTTCATTTCCATAGAAAGAAAGTTATTAACTCTTTTAAGTAAACAAAGATGTGATGTCAATTTCCCACATAACTGATCAACGTGAACTTTCCAGCACAAAGTATTGTCAATATGTACACTTAAAAGCTTCTATGAATAAACATTTTCTACCTTGCTATCTCGTATAATTAGATTTAATTCAGAACTGTTTATTATATTTTGCTTAGACGCTATTAGCATACATGTAGTTTTTGCAGGATTAAGAATCATGTTGTTGTGTCTGCACCATTTTTCAATTCGATTAAGATCATCTTGTAGGAATTCATTTATAAGCGGTAGCGAAGAACTACATTTATGAAGGGTTGCATCATCAGCATACATATCTAAGTTCGAAGATAAGGTGAACGAAAGGTCATTTACATAAATAAGAAATAAGATAGGGCCTAATATTGATCTCTGCGGAACACCAGAAGTAATTGATCTCATATCGGAAGAAACATTACCATTTTTGACTGCCTGATATCTGTCACTCAAATATGAACGAAACAAGTTACATGTGTTATGAGAATATGATGATCCACAAGATCGAATGCCTTTCTAAAGTCAAGGAATACAGATCCTACCATATTACCTTGATCCAATTCAGTTAACCACGTATCTACTAGTCGAATAAGGGCAGTTTGGCATGAATGGTTCTCTCTAAAACCAGACTGGTGGGAAAACAATATATATTTGTTTGCACCAAGAACGTTTTAAGCTGGTTAGCGATGTGTCTCTCAAAGACCATCGACAAAGTGGGTAAAATTGAAATTGGTCTATAATTGTTAGGATCGCTTTTATCGCCTCCTTTAAAAAGGGGTTTAACATTCGCCTTTTTAAAATCTTTTGGAAAAACTCCCATAGAAATACAATTGTTTATAATGCTTGCAATAGGTTTGGAAATGAAATCTTTACAAATTTTCAAGATTTTTGGTCCGTTTCCATCAAGCCCAGTCGATTTATTGCTATCCAAATTTTCAATGATATTTCTTACTTCTAATGCTGTTATCATTTTTATCTCAAAATTACTATCACACAGTTTGTTATCAAGGTAGATTTTCATAGATTTGAAATACTCTTCATCAATAGGTACCTTATCTACAATATGCGATATATCAACGAAATGATTGTTTAATTCATTCGTGATATTTATAATGCCCTCAACCTCAGAAGATTGAATTTGTAATTTAGAAGGTAATGGGATGGGATTTATTTTTAACTGCTTGGTTGAAGAAATCTTTTTTGCTTTTTCTTATAATGGAAGTTACTTTATTTCTCCAAAGCTTGTACATTCCCCAGTATCCCATATGCTTAAATTCGTTTCTTCTCAATATAGCGTTTTTTATTTCATCATTATACCATTTTGGCTGTGTAAGTCTCTTAACTCGTTTCTCTTTCAAAAGGAGATGCTTAGAAAGAATGTCATTCAATAAACGATAAAGAAACTGCAGTGCATTATCGGGATCTGATATTGTTTCAATGATATCAAAATTGATACGGGATACATCGAATAAGAAAACGTCCATGTCAAAGTTCGTAAAAGACCTGTAGAAAATCGTCTTGAATCTTAAATGTTTATTTTTCAAAACTGGGTACAATCCATCAAGTATCATGTAAAAAGGGGTCTTTTTTTAAAATATTCTAGCAAACATAATGAAGTCCCAATATTTCATCGGATTTACTCTCACCTTCACAGGATGATAAAACCAACATTTAGATATCACGGGAAAAGAGGCCTTATGAGAACTTGATTTTAATATCTTTGTTAACACAATAAAGTCAACAGTTTTATCGGATTCTCTTCAAAGATACATGGAATAATTGTGGCATTCGAAACACAGGAAAAGGGGCCTTACAGATTATCATACAAAACATTCTTGTGTATGTGATGAAGATCACGATCATTATGAGACTGTCTTTTAAATTTCACAGGACAATTGTCGGGTTGTAAGGAAAGATCCTTTTGGGATGAATTTGATCCCTCAGAAAACACAGGAACAAGGGCCTTATTGATTTTCATTCAAACAATTCTGTTTATGTGATAAAGTCCACAATTATTGTCAGATTCTGATGAAATTTTCACAGGATGATTGTAGGGTCATAAGCTAACATTCTTTTGGGAATGGAGCGGATCCGTCATGAAACACCGGAAAAGGGGCCTTGAGGATTGTTGCTACAAATGTTAAAGGGGAAAAAGTCCTGTTTTTTTTTATTTTTGTTTTTGTTTTTCTTCATGCGTTCTTCTTTGAGTAATTAACTTCCTTAAATATCAGATTTCTTGAACGGAAAACTTGATAACCAGTAGAGCGTCTCAGCCCCTCATGGGCCTCTTGTTTAGTTTTTATTACAAACATTTGATAACCAGAAAAGCGTGACTTTCGTTCAAGTACGTTTTCGTAGATATCAGTAAAAGCAGACATGTTATCATCCCTTTCTTGTTTTTTAAGTTCCTGTGATTTTGTAATTGAGATATCCTCGAAGAAAAAGAAAAAAATACTGCTTTTCCACATTTTTTCCCTACTGAATGGTTATATTTTCAAATAAAATCCACTCTAAATCATCGCAAAACCTTTTGGACAACTCTAAAATTTTGCAAAACTGGAAAGTGTAAAAAGAGTTTTTAGACCAAAATTGCTGGCTAAAAGTTTGATCATATAACCACGGATAATACATCCATGAATATTTAGCTCGAAGAATTTCAAATCCCAGAAATTTTCTAGAGTCTATTCCATGTAGGTCTTGGAATGAGAGGTGGAATTATAAAGTAAAATGTATTCCATTTCTAAAGATGCACAATTATTTTCTATAGAAGGTATTGCACGCTTTTAGGGATAATCAAGCTCTTTCTGTCGGACTACAATCAATATGCATTTGTTTCGTTACAATAAATCAATTTTGTATTCAAATGTTGCCTCGTGAAGAATTACTTTCTTACGCAAATCCAGTAGGATCTGACTATGGTGTACGAAAAGTAGTAATGTAAACATAAATTGATATATTCACCTTGATAAACGTTGCACATTTCGGTGACAAAAAGACAACAAGTTCTTATGTTGTAATCCATGGTCAATTTCGCCATTTGTCTCTACTGTAGTATATAGAATATGCGGCAAATAAATTGTCAGATCAACAACATATCAAAATACACTGAATGATTTTATAAGGAACTTTAACTGACATTTGTAGCAATCACATATTTGCGCCAAGTAAAGACTTATCAGGCTGGTTAGATTCTTCTCTATGGGTCCCAGTTTCACTAGTCGCACATATTCTTAATACAATGAGTAAAGGCTTCTCCGTATATTAAACACATATCAACCCACATGTGATAATATTTCAAGTTTTACTCACAGGTTCATAGGATTGATAGAACTTGAAATTTCGTTGAAACTGTTCACCTGATTCATCTGGCCATTACTACAATTTTTAGTAATACTATAAGAGGAAAAATTATCAAGGATAATGGGTTTTCATTTATCTTTTCAGGTTTATCATAAGTCAACGAATGCTTGGTCTAAGAAAAATGAAAACGAATACTGGACAGTCATTCCACCCAACTGACTACATATTCTAAATGAGAAGAACACATATTTCGGACCAGTTTAACATGACCGAGGATTAACTCGAGACAAAATGAAAGTTTCGTGTTTTAGATTTACTCTATATTGTTCTACGGTAGTATATATTGGGCAATTGACGCTTAATAGTGTTCTTGCCTATAAGCTATTTTATAATGATGGTACCAGGACTTGGTTTCTACCATATATAGGACTATTACTGATACCCCTTGTTTTGATACAACTAGTGTCAGCTGTTATGTATCTGATACAATGTGTTGACAAGTTATCAATGTCTTCATGTCTGATGATAGCCATGTTACATGTTTTACAACTCGGAATTATTTGGAGACATATAAAACTTTATCGTGAAATTGATCCAAAGTTGGTGATCCGAGATAGCAGAGATTTTACAATTCTACAACGAATGCACATATTTACATCTATGATACCGTTGTTAATTATTCAGGGATTCCTGACTTACCACCAAGAAATGAATGATATACTCTTGCTGTTTTCTATAGCTGTTACATTGTTTGGAATTTGTTGGCATCTGAGTACAGAAAATAACAGTATCCACCCTTTAAACACTAGAATATTAAGTGTTACCTTATGTTGGAGATTAGGGGAAATAGTCTCTCGTGTTGTTACATTAACAGTATGTGCATCCGTCTTTTATTACTGGCTTTTCTTAATCCTTGGACTCCGCGTACTTACTATGTTAATGTGTTTGTGTACATCTATACTAGGACAAAAGTCAAAAACAAAATCTTCGAGGTTACAGAAACTTGTTTGGAGTATTATATATGCTTGTATGTACTCAATCTGTTATGTAGGTATAACTACTGCCACGGTGTTTGAATATTGTCTATTTTATATTATACTGTTTTTCGAGAATGTGGTGTTGACAGTCGTGTGGTACATACAAACAGATCAGTCTAACATTTATATCAATAAGCTGGTGATTGCAGGGGTATCGTCAGTATTTTTCCTCATCTCCATGATGAGTCTTGTTATCCGTTACAAAATATTCCAGTCACACCATGTCAGGGAAAACGAATACGATCTAATCGCCGAGAAGCATCCGTGCATCAATTGCAAACTGAGTGTTTGTTCAAAACACAACATCAAACTACAAAGACCTTTCAGTGCCGGATGGATTACCCAATATCAAAAGGCAACGGCTGCGGGGAATTATTATAAAAATATGTTGCATGACACATTGCTCGATTCTGATACTGAATCCGTCGATAGCATTTTAAATTCCTCTGGAGAACACTGTCAAATTCGAGACACTGATCTTGAAAGCATCAGAACAGTAGAGAAAAGGTACACAAGCGTTCAGGGTATAGGAACGTACAGTCATAAACGTTTCTTTGACTCCGATCCTAACATCAAACATTCTGCTGACATAGACTCGATATCTGGCGGAAGTGGTATCTATGATGATGACTGGAGACATAAACCAGATACCCTCTTATCCCAATTTACCAGCCAAGATACGCTGAGCCTGTTAAGTAGTAAAACTAAGCTGCTAACAGATAGTTGGAACAATATGAAAAAGGAAAAACTCAGTCTTGACAAAGATCCGAAACATCCAAGGTCATTAGACATTCTCATTCCGTTAATAAAGAATAATTTAGATTCTAGCTTTATTTCAGAGGGGTACACGACTGATAATACACTCGAAAGTTACCAGCTACCAGTAACCGTGCTAGCTAAACAGAGAAAGCGACTATTTAGGAGACAACCGAAACCGACTTATTCAGTTACATCCGAATCAACAGACTGTACAATATGTTCCTTTATTCGAAATAATCCGTCAAGTCCCGAGTCTTCAAGACGAAAATTCTCTATCCAGTATCAAGTTCCGGATATTACATACATGGAAATTAATAGAAAGACAACAGACCGTCACAAGTATGATTATCGAGTAAGATCAGAATGGCCTAATATCGGGGGAAATCTCAATCGAGATCGTGGGATTATAAACTTGAACGATATGTATAGTAAACCAAAAAGGAAATTAGAAAGAAACGAGAATAATAAGCAACCTAAGCCAAAAATAAACACAGTTTCTAAAACACCTGTACGTACATCAGCCATTCTGAAATTAAACCACAATACTGCAAATAGAAGTTTTATTACAGCATCCATGCAGAGTATGAAGGGAGTGAAGAATAACAATAATTTTCCAAATCAGAAACCGAAACTACCTCCCAAATCCCACAAACCACATGATCTAATTTTCTTGTCACGTGTCAAAGATTCATTATCTTTGTATGCAAGTGATTCTGGAGATTCGGCTTTTCCCAGAAATACCCCACTCAGTTCATATCTTGCCGCCACAGACGATGACCACGATGGTGTTAGCGAATCATCGTGTGAAATGATTATCTAAATAGTTGGTTGATGTTAGATTTGGTTTTCGTCCCTTCTGCTTAAAGAGTTTAAAAATCATTGTCTTTGTTCTATGAGTTTCAACGATTACCCATGCCATAATTATTTAGAATTGTCGTTAAGAGTAATTTGAGAGAATGAGAAGGCTGGTCCGAGTCTAATTGATGCATGCAAAGACTCATTATTTAACTGCAAACCATTAGGCTATTGCCATTGTGTGTGCACGTCGTGCGTCTGTTAGTCTGATACTGTTAGTCCGTCAGTGACTAGATTTATTACCAGAGATAGCATTTATTGAACTTCTGAAAACACCAATAAACCATTTCACGGTCTCACAGCGAATGCGTCAAATCAAATCTCGTTAAATGCGATATTTACCCTGAACTAAGTTACGTGATCGATTGCGGGGAGTCCATGAATTATCAATATATAATCCTTTGTAATTTGGCTATTTTAAACGTGGATAAATAAAGGTTTTTAAAATCAAGATTTGATTGAAAAAAGAGTTTCAACCTGTGAGCATGTGTATATACAGACTAGTTTAAGCGATTAGTATTGATGACATTATCGTGTATTATTTACCAAATTGAGTTTAATATGGCCTGGTATCTAAGCGATATGCAATATGACGTACCTCGAATCTGGCGACAACAATAATATTTCCAATGTAATACGATTTTTTGAAAATATTTTTATCCCCCACCCCCACCCACCCTCAAACACACGCGCATACAAAAGAAGGGAAAAAATTTAGATTTGCAATTAAACTCTCTGTACAAGCACTGAATGACCACTTTGATGAATTATAATATACAACAATTCTATAAGTCGGTTATGCCGGATGTTTTGATATTTTTTTAATTTTTACTGCTATCGACACGACACAAAAGACAAAAACCATCCGAATTTTCAGGAGCAGTCATTGGTGATTTTGCGAATATGCGTCAATCATAGGCACGTCAATCATTGCAAACCTCGCCCTTCACATGGTAAGCCTGATGATAATTGAAAATAATCCTGATTGGCATGATTGGCTAAATGTGTTTATTTTTAAAGCATTTAAATACTAGTTTAAAGTTTACTTTTTGTGACATGTTGCCGGTTACATAATTAGCCCATATGTATCGTGATTTACCGAGGGGAACCCTATACATCAAAGCTGTCATTCTTCTGATCAGCTCTCTCTTTTCATTATCTTTACATTTAATCATTTTTATAGTTTTCAACATTTTTAACAGCGTCATCATCAATACGATCCATGTCATTAATTCATCGTAGAGATATTGCTCCCTGTTTTCGCATTACAATATATTCTTTTTAATTCTTTGTAGGGATTTTTTTTAGAAAAAAAGATTATGTATATCAAGAAAATGTTTCCTCCTTTTCTATTATTACACTGATGAGAATGTTTAAAAAAACGTACATGCTGTAGTGCGGGCAAGTTAATCATTAAGAAATGGAAAGAGAAAAAGAGAGAGATCTACATCTGTGGACATAAAGACAGAAACAAATATTTCAAAAACAAATGTCTGTACTGTTCTTTTTTTTCACAATGTTTAAGTTAATACGCTTAAAATTTGTAACAAGGTATTTGATGAGACAAATTTAATTTTTTTATTTTTCAATCAATATGCCGCCAAATACTAATTCCTTGTCGATTGTTCAAAGGATGTGACCAGGCGTCGTTTCAGTCGGCACGGTTTTTTATGACACCGTGTTAATCTATTAAGCATTTTTCTACTCTCAAATAAAGTGAAAACGCTTATTTTCATTGAATGGATTTTTTTTTCGCCGGATAATATATTTCGAGGTAGGTTTTCATTTTAAAATATCTAACTAATAATTGAAAATCTAGCCTTACTAGTAGATCAAGAGGCAAATATGTATATTTTTACCAGATTATCATCAAAAGGTCGTAGATACAATTTGAGATAATGTTATAACTACATTTTGGTCACCCAACTACGATTCAATGTCTTTACTATATTGATCTTTAATTTCATCTTTCTCGCACTAACAACCATCTATTCAATGTTTCTGGAGGGGAAGAACACGAGTTTTGGTGATTCTTGTTGTTGCCGGATACAAAACGAGTTAATGACTTTTCAATGTTGCATCCACCTTCATACATTACAAGCATTTGTTTCAGCTTACACTATATACTGGGTTATCATACAATTTATTGTATATGGTGAAAATAGATCATGAAACCAAAACACCCGTCATTTATTATCCGATAAAATAGGGTACTTTAGTGCTTCTGGAGAACATTTCTGGGACAACGGATAAAACATATTGTAACAAACAGATGCTACATTTCCAATAATATTGTCTACATCATTTAACCCAATGCTTTTCATTGTAAAAACTCGAAAAAAGAAGTTAAAATGACTTGACGCAATTAAAAGGCTTTCGGAAAAACTAATCCGGAAATAAAACCTCCCCGCAGTAGAAAATTGTTGTTGTTGTTTTCTTTGAAAGCGTCTAACGGATACATACTTTTTAGTCATCTTACGCTCTGCGTGAAAAGGTCTATTGCTCAATCAGTAAATGCAGGCCCTTTTCATGCTCTCATGCATAAGAAGAGCCGAGGAGTCTTTGGCTTGATTAGTCCACAGTTCAGATGCTGTGTATATTTGTAAAGACGTGCTCATTATATATTTGAGTGTCTTTACAGATGTTCAGAACAAAAAAAAAATTAAAAACACGCTATTTGTGCACCAAAATAAAACTGGACAAGTTTTTCAAGAAACAAGTTTCGAAATTTACAGCTAACTCCTGCGGATCAAGCAATGATTCAAAACACATAAGGCGAAAAATACTATTATATTTAATAATACACATCATTTTATATGTCGCTAACCGTCAGTGTGGCAGACATTTTGTCGTCATGAGGTAGATCTATGTAGATGGCGTTTTAATTGGTTAGTTTTCAGGATGTTTCTATTGACTTTGTCTAACTTTTAAGGTCTAGATAAGAAGGTTTACTACAAAACTCTTCTTTTGATTACTCATTGGAATTGTTTAAATGAAACCTATTTTTTAGGGTTCAAAGAGTACCTATAACATAGGTTTGATGAAATAAAATGAAATTTACATTCGAAAAAAAGTCACCCTCTTTATCTGGAACAGGAACTACTTGACTATTGAATTCGTTCTCAAAATAAGGGCCAGTCTAATTTACTCAGTTACTTAGACTAACAAATAGTTCTATTAATTTCAAAATATTCCATTTGATACCTGTTTGTTTTAGTGTTTGAGTTAATGATTACACGAAAATAAACACATGCTTTTTTCTTGATCTTTTCAATGCTTTTCAAGTGTAGCAATTTTCAACCTTATTTGAATTTTTCGTAAAGGATACCTTTCTTTAACCATTCCTATGCAATCCCTGGTGTGATATAAATCTTGAGAAAAAAATGAGAAAAAGAAAAAAATATTGTTACATCCGACCTACTGAATGGCTTGAAATTGTCGTCTGTAATCCAATCAATTTGGACTGTCGAAAAACGCAAAACAGGAAAGGGTTAAGAATCTATACAGCAACATTAGAAGCTTGTTGTAACTCATCAACCGAAACCCAAATTTTACCTCAGTTTTGAAAAGACTATAACCAAATGGAAATTAACTTCATTTTCGATCAGATTAACTTTGATTGTACGATTTTTCACACCGATCAACCGGAAACAAGTTTTCATGAATTTTCCACTCATTTCCACGCATGCTCATAAAACTTGAAGTGAAAATTTATGTGATCGCCTCCATCTTGTTTCATCGCTGATGAAGAAAATAACTCACTTGCTGAATGCTAACAGCCTCCTTTTAGTCATGAATATCAAGGAAAATGGTTTAAAACTTCGACTTAATATATACATGGTAAATTGTCTAATGAACTGTCTAAATGAGAGAAATTATCTCCTCCCGCTTCAAGATATAATCTAGGTCAGTGGTTAGTGGAGTAGGCGAATACATGTAAACAAACTCCTTGTTTTGACCTGGCAGGACTGAGCAAATTTACAGTATATGTTACAAGTTACAACTCTGTTATAGTCGCGATTCAAGCGCCTATTTAGTCCCACCGAATAAAACACCCTTTTACCTCTCGAATTCGATTATAGCTTTGAAACGAACATGTAGTACTGTAATATGCTCAAAGCAAAAAGAATTGAATGTGAGCTTTGATTGCATTACCTTTTATCATTTAACCTTTTACTACACAACAACAAATTTTCACACACTGATGAAATAATATTAAAGAAAACGTTGTGATGAAATCAAAATAGCGATTTCGGTAAACAGTAAGAGGGTCATGATTAATTGAATGGGGTTTTAACGCAACTTTTAATTGTATTTCGGTTATATCGGGACTTCAAACCATATGTTCCTGGTAGTTCTCACACCAGTATTACCACTACATCCTTATCGAGCATCCAGCTGTTCATCCCACTTAGGTGTACGATTTATTTACTCATCTTGGTGATACATGTTGGTATTATTGAGCTCGGTTACTGATAAGCCAGCAAAACCGCTCTCAGGACTTTCAGTCCTTTGATTTGTTCTATCAGCCATCATTATGCGAATTCTCGTGGTAGAAAGATTTTGTAGCTGAATGGAAAATTCTTATTAACAAGAGGACCAGTGGCCCTGGCGCTCACCTGACATAAGGCTCTTTTTCTCTTCAAGGTCTAATTCAAACTGGGTCGAGAGAAGACCTCCTTTAACTTTTAACCAAAATCAACTCATGTTACCATGCAAACCATTAATTTCAACAGATTTCAAATATTTCAGTAACTATTAAAAGGGGGCAAACTAACGTATTTCTGCCCAATTTGGTTTGAATTGGAATATTTTTTGAAAGGTTGCGTTCTTTTTTCTATTGAAGCCTAATCACCCTGTGGCTCTAAAATATTATTAATTTTGAAAGAGGTCAATGTACTGATGCTTCATGCAAAATTCAAGATTCTTCAACTTCTGGGTCAGGAGATTTTTTTTTCCAATTTTACTCTTGTTGTCCTAGCAACCAGAGTTTTCAATTGTTTAAATTCTCCGCCAAGTGGTTTGGGAAGAGATATCGTTTTAAAAATCCTTCTTTATTTCTATATAAACCCCCTACCGAGGTTGATGATTTTACCAATTCTGGAAGAGGTCAATGTACTGATGCTTCATGCAAATATCAAACCTCTAGGCTCTCTTGGTTAGGCCAGGAGGAGATAATCTTTAAAGGAAGCAAGCTAGTCACTCATTTTAAACAATTCATCCTTCTTTACGAACCGAAGTTTTTTTTTATTGAAACCATTGCTTATAAATAGACAGTTTCTCCTTTTCCCCACAATGTTTTCTAACTGTATTGATAGAAATCTTTAGTTCGCTTAAACACAAATTGCGAGGTAAGCTGTTTGATCGTCAATGTCTTTGAAATCTTCACCTCTAAAGCAAATTAAGCTTAAACTTTGCAAGTGAAGTTGTTTAAAGAATTTAATTCCGTAAAAAATGATGTCCCCGAGTTTAAAAAAATGACCCTGTCCCTAAGGTCCGAGTTCGAAAAACGCTCAATTAGAGCAATTTCAAAAGTATTCTCCTATATGGCCTAGGACATTAATATTTTGCATGATATCCTCACAATGTTTAATGGTATCATGCGTTCATATTTCATAAAAAAAACATATCCACATGGATCTCTACCAAGTTCTCTAAAATTATATTCCTGAAGTCAAAATAGCCCCACTCAAAGTGTAATTTTTTTCCAACTCAATTTCAAAAGTCTTTTCCTCCTAAAAATAAAGCCAAATGCATCCATATTTGCTATATAGAACTATGATTTTGTACGAGATTTTCTATGTAGAATTATGATTATGTACGGTGTTACGAGAAATTATGCCTTTAGAGTAAGAATTCTACGTAGCTCAGGTATAAGGTGTCAATTTTAGTATATAGTAGGATATCCAGATGGTTTTATACCTAAGATGCCAAAATTGCACCATTCCTGTTATGACCGGAGATGTAGTATACATACATAATTGCAGTCTGATCTTAAAATTCATCACCTGTTTGACCTGTCCATTCAAAAATGTTTATAGAATAATTTTTCTACAGAAATATTGATCCCAAACAATTGTTCCCAGTGCTTTCAACCCTATGATGTAAATTGAATTTTTAAAGTTTTTTGTATTCGGCACGACAAGGGTTAATCAAAGTGTTTTCATAACTCTATACAGTCGGATCCTCTAACTTGCAACCCTGAGAAAAGCAAGTAACTGCATAATTGCAAATGACTTATCCTTTTCCCTCAAAGACGAAAATGAAAATCGGATGCAATTTGACATGAAAATACTACAGAGTGGGAAAATTGTGGGAAAAGGAAAAAATGCTTGTTACAAGCAATTTCTTCTTTTTAGCTCACCCCAGCACGAAGTGCTCAGGGTGAAGTATTGTGATCGGTCATCGTCCGCCGTCTGTCCGACCACCCATCTGTCCCTCCGTCTGTTCACAATTACAAAAAAATCTTCTTCTCCTAAACTTACCATAGAATTACAACCAAACTCCACAGAAATAATACTTAGGTCATGTTCTTTCAAAATATTTCAGGGAATTGAAATCCATGATGAACTTTGGTTGTCATGGAAACCGAGTGAAAAAAAACTTTAAAAATCTTCTCCTTCCAAACCATAAGGCTAAGAGCTTTGATATTTGGTATAAATAATCATCTTTGAACATCTACAAAGTACTTCAAAGAATTACCGTACTCCGAAAATTAGCCCTTTTCTGTGCGATCCCTGATTTTAAATAGAAATATAGAAGGAAATCTTGAAATTTGAGAGCTTTTTAAAGACTTTAGTTCCCTGTAAAAGTTTTATTAGGTTTGTATCTGTGACCAAGGGTTTTAAAAACCAACAAACAATTCAAGTGTATCTGGTCAGTGAAATTACAAAATATCAAAGTTTTTGCTTTATGATATGGACAATGATGCAGACAACAACAACAACACCAAGGCATTGTCAAGAATAGATCTTGTTTCTCGCACAAATAAGGATTGGACATAAGATATAAAAGTGACTATTTTAATGAAACAAGGACAGGTTTGTGGTCTGAGTAGTGACATTCCAAAGTTCCATATCTATTGATTTATCCAAGGAAATATTTGTGAAGACCTGGTCAAGTATAGAACCATAGTCTGTTGTACAATAGGTTTCAAGGTACTGAAGACCAATTTATTCCAACATAAAGTCGGTCAAAGGCAATGATCTCCGATTATCAAAGTTTTAAAAAATCCCACGCTTAAATCAAAGAAGCTGATTAAGCAATATCAGCATCCTTTAAACTCTCTTTAGCTTTCTCTAAATTGATTTTTGGTGGCAGATACAGCAATGTAACAGTCACCTAATGATAAGAGGATGCAACTATCACAAAGAAAAAAAACTGAATACCATCACCCAAACATCTTTTTGAAACTGAATTCTTGAAATAGAATGCAAGCCTATAGATAGGCCTACTGTCATCTTTCTGTGGAAAGTCGAATCTTTGCAAGGCAAATGCTGGCATATAGTAAGGTTAATCTTGATCAAAGTTTGTAAGCCGAGTTCTCAGACAAGGCAATAATACCACATGACATCAGATTAAAATCTTTCTGTAAATCAGCAAAATGGCGATGTAGTGACGAATTATAAACCCACCCTGTTCAAATTGTTTCCTGTCTTTCTCTACAGCCAATCTGCATGACAAGTACCTTTTTTCTAAAAATCCAAATGTTTTTAAAAAGTCACCATGGGTTAAGCATTAATATTAACCTCTCACTTTCTATCTCTACATCAAATTGAACCCTTCTCAGAATATTTACCTTTCTTTTTTTACAAATTTCAGTATCATTTCTAAATATGTATGATTGTGCTAGTTCCAGCTCTTTAACTTGGTCACCTTGGGAATCTGAAGTGTCGTCTTCATAATTAGTTTTCAATAAATCCTCTGATAATGAATTCTTTTTCTCCTCACCTTTTTGGTAATTTACAGTAAACTTGGATACAAAGTCTGCTAGACATAATGATATATTTCCCGACTCAACCGTAGTACTATCTTTTTTCTTCGGTTTAAGCATTGTTCAGGTTTTAAAGTATTTATTAATATCACTGATCTGCTTGATCTTCTCAATGGCATTTGCAATACAAATATGCAGCTTCCTGTGAACCTCGACTTTGTTAAAAAAAACTTATTACCAATATGTCTTACCTGCTTGCGAATATCTGAGTCAATCTGTTTAGCTTCCTCACAAGCTTCATTTAATGTATTTGACATACTGATCATAAGGATGAAGAATGACAGTTTTTGGAATTGGATAGGAAAGTTTTAGTCTACAAACAGGTTTGTTTTTCTTCATGCAAGTTCTTGCATGGCGGTATGATGATTATTTACTAGAGATGATTTTGCTCCGAACTACTTGTACTTGTCGATGAAGTTTATTATTTTATCATTACCATTACAATCAATGTTGAGGGCATTCTTGCTAAACTAGTATATGAACATGTAGGGATCCGCAAGGGTGAAACTCTACCCTAAATATCAATGACCTCTCAAAAAGGGTGAGAAGTGAATCAATTATGTATGCATATCAGCAACTGTGTACATTTTCCCCTGCAGAATTGAATGTTAGCTATGATTTGTTGTTTACCTCTTAGCATTTAACCTTTAACCATAACCCCAAACTTTCACGCACTGATGAAATGATATAAAGAAAACGTTATGATTTTATCAAAACAGCGATTTCGGTAAACAGTGAGGGTCCATGATTGTTTGAATAGGGTTTAAGGCAACTTTTGATAGTACTTACTTTATATCTGGTGGCTGGAGCTCCCAACCATGGATTCCTGGTAGTTCACACACCAGTACTACCAATTCATCCTTATCGAGCCTACAGCTGCTCATCCCACTCAGGTACACGATTAAGTTACTCAAATTGATGATACATGCTTGCATTGTTGAGTTCTGTTACTCATAACCAAGCAAAACCGCTCTCAGTACTTTCAGTCCTTTAATTATCTTTTTTATTCGACGACTCTGAATCCTCTTCCTCATTTTTAATAGTTTACGTTTATGCAACCAGTCCTCATTTACTTATTTGATACTGATCAGCTGAATATACTGCCCCCCCCCCCCTTGCTATTTTCTGAGAGAAGTTAAGAAAATGTTTGACTGACGCCGATAGTAATGACCGGTGAGAGTTTTTGCTTTCCAAATAAACAACATGACTTTTTGCTAAGACTGTGTCAATAATCTGAATTTCAATATATCTCAAATAAAGGTTTCGGGTCCCTTAGTACATCAGATGACGAAGAATTGACCAGCGAGATTCCATTAACAACAATGGGATATCTCCAGCAATAGTATCGTGGAAGGAAGACCATGTACCATTAACAACGATTCGTCTTTAATAACCCCTACTAGCAAAATACTCATCATATCATTCTAACGTTCGTAATAATTACCCATTTTTATTAAGACTTCAAATTGCATTATCTACCTCAGATTTTGCTTAGAAACTTTTCGTTTGATTTTGGGATATAATTCAACTCTATAGACAATGACTAAACGCTTGCGTTCTTTTTAGTAGAATTCAACAATTTTTCAACTTAGAAATTGTTCATATATACCTTGCCAAGGTAAGGTACATTCACAGATGTGTTAATATCAAATTAACTCTCAGTGCAAACCAATTAGTGGGGTTTCGGCGGTATTTGTCAACATTGCATCACTATTAACATCCAGCACCTGAGGGAGAACCAAAACTAAAAATATATTCCCAGCAAACATTCTAGATATCGGGCCGATGTCGGTTTTGCAACAATTTTCAATAATGGTCCGATATCGGCAAACGACATCGTTCCGATATGGAGCAACAATATCGGACCGACATCGGTTAGCCATTTCGAACTGATATCACAGTCCGTTTGCAGATGGACATCGGCTTTTGTACCAGTACCGGTTTGAGATTTCAGGCGTGACTTGATTTTTTCGCTTGTGCCATAGGCTATTATTTCCATACAATATAAGGTCGATGTTGGCAAAACGATGTTGAGCCGATATTGGTTTGAAATAATAAGCTGAAATGGGCTTACATGATTGACTTGCAGTCTTTGGCTGATTTTGCTCATAATGTTTGCCAATATTGGTCTGCAATGTTTTGCGGATAAAAGTTATTACAAAGTTGACTATTTGGAAGCTTACATTTTGGTTGATATGGCTTACAATGTTTGCCAATATAAGCTCACATTGTTTGGTTGATTTATCTAATATTGACAAAAATGTTTGGTTGATATGGGTTAGAAGGTTTGGCCAATACTGGTGAACAATATTTGGTTGATATTGTCTTAAAATACTGGTTTGCATTCTTTGGTCGATATGGACCAAAAGTCAATTTAAAAACTTAACACTTCATTGTGTGACAAATCTTACATGACATGGCCTTGTATGACTAGAAAACACACAATTTTGCTGTATCAATTAAGAAGGAATTGTCACGAAACAGCTCTGCTTGAACTTATATCTATCAATTAATTTGGAAGCCCGTTTTGCAGACAAAAAGACCGACAGACGGAAAGACAGACAGACGGACAACGGTAAAACAATATGCCCCCGATCTTTCAATGCGAGCCCTGGACATAAAAAGTATCTACAGATCAAAAGGGGTTGCGGATGCCACACAGAGCTATTTGCTGAAAGAGAGAAATCTAAATCCAAAAAGTGGCATAATTTTGACAGCTACACTTTATCAACTCCCCCTGATAGTGTAATTCATTCTCTTGGTGTTGAACTACACGACAAGTTTCAAGCAAACATTTTCAATAATAATGGAGATGATAAGAAAGCCAACCTGCTGTAAATCGGGTTTTATTACCAAGAGCTTTAATTTTGCTTATGATTGAACACACAGAAAATCAAGAATATTACTAATTTTTATAAGAACAAATAATAATCTCTTGTAAGGTGCAAAAATTATAAATTATTGTAAAAAAAAGAGATGTCAAAGGACAGCAACGCTGGATTTCTGGTATCTCTCACACCTGTACTACCACTATATCCTCATCTAGCCTCCAGCTGCTGTCCCACATAGGTTTACAGTTATTGGTGAAAGACAAATGTAGGAAAAGATATGTGCCGCCGAAGTCTTAGTGCTGGATAGTTAGTAACAACAATTCAATCTCGACATTGGAATAATTCCAAAGTAGTAATAAAGATAAACAAGAGCTTTTAAAGGACAACAGCGCTCGACTGTTCTTGTGCTGGGTAGTTACAGTATATTTCAAGGTCTAAAAACCATGTTCCAAATTTTAAATTCCCTTTTTGAGTGGCATTACTTAATTAACCAATTCCCACACAATCCTTCATTATTTTGCCCCTCAAGGAAAAAAAACAGTTTGAAAAACATTGTGAAAAATGAAGAAATTGCTAATATCATACATCTTTAGTTTGCTCAATGTTTCTATGCACCCCCAAGAAAAACAATTGTTTTGATATAACATCAGAGTTACACATTGATATGCAAAAGCAGGATATTTCTTATCTTTGTGCATTTTGAAATCGAGACGAATGTGCTCGATTTTTCATCGGAAATCTTCGACAATCTTTGGCATTGACTGTTATATCCACGGATGCTAATGAACTGACTTTACGGACGATTTCATTCCTCTCCTTGACCTAGCTAGTTGTTTGAATGACTAGTAAAAGTGGAAACGTCATCACTGACGTCATAATTTGATGTAAACAAACCCTTAAATTGTGGTGGGTCACATTTTAAAATATCGTCTTTAATAACTCTACTAATGCTATTGCTTTGAAACTAAGCCCATTCTTTTGTGGCCGTCATATCATCTTCTGGACACTGATTCATTTTTCATGGGGAATTTAGCCCTTATCAGACGTATCGTTCATTCTTCTCCTAAATCGGCGATTAAAACTCTGCTAGGATATAACTTACGTGAAACTCTGCCTCAGTTGTTGAAATAATTGATATCATTCATGGCAACAAAAAGGGTAACTTAATGAAATCTTCATAAAAAATCCTCTACTCCTTGACCTTGAATTTTGAATTTCAAAAATATTTGTATCAAGTTTATTCATGTGTTGATCCTCGGTTTCCATAGAAAAAGGGAAGGCCTTTTTCTAAACAAATCTTCTTCTCTGAAGCCAGAATTCTAAGATCGTTGATATTCCGTATGAAACAACAACAAATGGACGCGTTTTGGTATAATTTTACATAAAGTGTCATAAGGAAAGCATTCTGTTCTTCATAGAAACGAAGAAGGAAATCTGTAAATTTACTTTTTTTCCTAGACAGACCTCTACCAAGCTTGTGCCTTAAATGACCCGTGGATTTGGGCTATGACATCTCTTAGTAGCCCTCTTTCAAGTTTGAGCATATAACATGGGTCATATTTTGGCTCTGCTCGGATGAACTCAGGATCGGCTGCGGAATTATGGTTTGGTTAAACCTTTCGACCTAGTAAAATGCTATTGAACTGAAACACTGCACTTGTATTTGTGGCAATAATATCAGCATCTAGACACAGGCTCAATACTCTTGCATTCCTCGTAGTGAAATTTTAACCATTAAAAGGCGAGCGTAAATGTAATTAATTCATTATTAATTTATCGGCAAGGATATTACTTGAAAATCTTCCTAAATTTTATTGATAACCACTCATTACTCTTGTGGCCATGGCAACAAAAAGGGTAAATAAAAGAAATATTCATAAAGACATCCTCTTCTCCTAAACCAAATTGACTTGAGTTTTGATATTTATTAGTCGTTGTTGACCTCTATCAAGTTTCATCATGTGATGACTCTCGCGCTCACACAGTTTTAAAGAAAAGGATTTTTTAACAAGCCAGAATGCTTAGATCGTTGATTAACCGGTTTAGCCCAAAACCGATGTCATTGATTATTATTTTAGTGAGAAAGTTAGAGTATTATGATAAGTATCCGAGAATATTTGGGTAAGAGCGTAAAAGAAGGAATTCGGGAACACCAGAGAAACTGATAATAAAGACGCAGTATAGTGTCGAGAACACGATGGAACTATGTTGAGAACGCGGTAGTACGATGATAAGAACGCAAGGCTATGGTGAATGAGAGTGTATGAGAACACGACAATATGATGCCGAGAACAGGAGAGTAGGATGATGAAAGAACACTAGGGTATGATCATGAGAACGTGAGGGTATGATGTTGAGAATCCCAGAGTATGATATTGAGAACGCGAGAATTTAATGATGAAATAACGCGAGAGTATGATGATTAGAAAGCGAGGCTATGAGGCTGGGAACACGAATGTATGATGATGAGAACCCGAGAGTATGGTGATGAGAACGCGATGGTAGGATAAAGATGATATCACGAAAGGATGATGAGAACGCGAGAGTATGATGATGAGACTAAACTAAAAGACCTCGGTCTTTCAAATTTCACATACATAAGGTACTCTTTATACTTTGCGACAAACATGGGCCTAGTGTTGTGGGTTTCAACGTTTCAAAAGAATAAGGATGGATTTTTAACAACCTAATTTCCCAAACGAAAAAGGCATAAGGTTTTCAAATTTTGCATACAATCTAACCTGAGGTGTCCTTGATATTATTAAGAGATGGTGGTGGTAATCTAGAAAAATATTTTCTCCCAAAACATTTTTTTTTAAGAACACCAGGCCTAGAGCTTTTTACTGCTCTTATTCTTAAAAAAAGATATGTGGATAAATCATGTAGAACATTAAAAAAAAAAGAATGTTTGTCAAAAGCCAAGTAGCATTCCAAGAACACATCTTAATGAAAAAAATATTAAAAAATAAAAGTTGAAACTGTTTAAGTATATTAGCAACTAATTCAGACATAAACAATAAAGGTTTCCAGGATGATTGCCATCGCAATCGTCGTCATTATTAAAATAATAATTTCTTTCGTGATTTTTGATGATGATGATAACTACGATCGTCCTAGAATCATAGGTACGATGAGAGCGTAAGCTTTGATTGCGCTGCTGATTTTCTCTAGTTCTACGGTGCTTATCATTCACATCAGCACTCAATTCAGAGTCATTATGTTCATTAACTATATACCGCTTTATTGTTTATCATGACCAACTGTCCAGGATTTTCTTAAGTTAGATACAGGGATAGGAATTGTCTTGGAATAGAATGGTAAGGTACACAAGAACTAATTTGATCATTGTTTGAAGGTGCATGTTTTTCTTGTTCGCCAACGGGATGACCTTGAATACTACAGACTGCTGTACCTGGTGACGTACTTTAATCATGTGTCGGCATGGGATTAAGCTGTTTAACTGTGTTCGATTGCGGGGGGGGGGGGGCATTACTTTTCACGATTTGCACGAGGAAACTAGAATTTAACTTTCGCACATCAAAACATCATGATTAGAGCGGCCTTGTTTCTCTTTGTTGTTTTTTTCACCATCTTTATGACTACCACTTATAGTTTTATTTCTATCTATATTTTCATGGGTCTTTTGAAACGATTGACTTATGACACAGTTTATTTAGTTCATTTATTTTTGACTCAATCTTTCCAATATAGCTATCTAAATTCTTGCTTACAGAAGAAATTTAACCGTAAACGACTTCTCATGCTAACAACACCCGAACACTTTTCGTCATCAACTAGTTTTACATGGCAATTAATTGTATTTAGTTCCTTTATGAAGTCAGTCTTCATCCTGTGCAGTTTAGTTCTAAGCTGCTCAATTTCATTGCAATCCCTGGTGCTTTGTCTTTATATAACTCCTACCAAACGGTTTATTTTTCATATGAAATCAAGTTGAAATTATCGGCTGGAAAACCTCTTTTACCATCATACCACAAGCCAGTTCCGTTGGTCTAAGTAAAGCCCTGGGCGACGTCCCATTTGAATGTTTTTAAAATGTTTTAATGAGTTATCTTGTTATTGATGCTAACCAATAAACTGGGATAGATGTTGTGGATATAGACTTCACGTACATGTGGAAGCACGTGCAGAACATGTTTCAGCAAAATTGCGTCAGACAGCCTTTAGAAGCGAGGAAAACGTGCTCTTAATGCATAATTAGTTAGTTAGCTTTTAAAATTGCAAACGAGATTGGTTTTATAAGATTTATACATTTACGTTGAAAAAAAATGTAAATAAAAAATATTGCTAAACTTTTTCCCTCAGTATAGTTATTCGAATGCGTTGTTATGCGTTAGAAAAAAATCGTCCTTCGGACTCGTTTTTCAACGCATTCTCATGAGAGATTTTTCATATAAAAAATAACCAGTTGATTATCCTCTATTAATTAAATACACGACGTTTCGGCCATTAGCCTTTTTCAAGTGTAAGATATAAACAAGTAAACAGGAAATGACGTCAACGTAACTTGACGTCAATAACAACGACGTCAAAAGGAAACACATCATTTGGCGTACAAAATATGTTATGAAGGATCTGTGTAAGATACAAATTACTAGCAGAGATACAGGCTATATGTATGAAAAAGAAATAGCTAGTAAAAACTTTATATTGATAAGACTGTTTTTTGAAAAATGAATAGTTCCAGATATGTTAAACAAATAGAAACATTGTGAGAAAACAAGAAAAATGCTTTAAAGCGCCCTTTTTCCTTCTTCCATAATGCTTCATCTACAGCCCAGGATATTACCATTAGGCAACCTAAATAACGCAAACAGCTTAATTTAATGCTGTATTTACGACATTCCGATTGTCTAAAAAAATATATATTTATATTATATTAAAATAAAACTTTTGAATTAAGACCAAATGGAAACACTGTTCCAAGACGGTGCATCTAGGAAGTCTCTTTCAAAAGGCATTTCCAGTTATTTGTAACTTTATCTATTGGCATAAATATAAAATCCTTGATTGAATGATCCGGTTAGTTGAAATTTTCCGAGACTGTAGTATTCATTTCTGGAAAATGTTTATGTCAAATTTATGTTTATTCATACTCTGACTGCATTTTTGTTTAGTCTGTCCCAAATACTGGACATTTAGGGAAGTGTATGAAAAATTATCTTCTACAGTGTAATTATCCGAAGTAGTAGAGCTAGAAAAAGAATTCGACTCCGTTATAGTAGAATAGTGGGTACAACGTGGCCTGTTACATTTTGAAACGGAACATGTAGTGACTGCAGTACTTTTCAGTTTCGAATGAATCAACATATCATTTAAATTATGGTGTCTTTCGTAGGCGACAATCAGCTTGCATTTAAACAATTGGCCTGACAGTTCCACTTTTGGAGTATTTCAAGAGATTCCAATATTGGTGAATAATTTTTCCAATATTAGGTAGGGAAGGGTAATAAGTGCATATAAAAGGAATAACATTTTTGCACCTAGAAGAAGAAGTGGGTTTTAGGGCATCATGCATACTCATGGCTGTTACTTTTTTGACAGTCTGTTCAATTGTTGACTGAGGGTAATTACTTGCTAAAAAGTACTTTGAGAGCCTTTGAATGTCATTTTCAAAGGTAACATTGTTCGACGTTTAGCTTGGCTATAAGGAATACCCTGTTTACAGGATGAAGGGTGACAGGAAGAAAATTCAACATATTGATGACAATTAGTGTATTTTCATGAACGCTAGTTTCAAGTTGTCCGTTCTCATTTATATATATATCGACATCAAGAAAAGTAGCTTTCTTGTTAGAAAATATATGTGAATTTAATGCTTTCATGAACATTATATACCATCTAAAAAGTTTAGCATCACTGAAAGTTTGGAACTATAAAATATCATTTAATTGTATATGATTGTATAACAAAGCACAAAATAAATTTCAACACCATAACAACAAATTCTAACAGTTCAATCCATATTTCAAGAAATATCACTTCAAAAATAACGTTCCTAAAGTCAGTACCTGGTATGTTTGCCGTTAGCCGCAATTACATCCATGCTCCTCATACTGGCGATAAGTTTGTTAATTGTACGATCCGGAATATTCTGTCACTCCCCCAGAAGAGCCCTCTCTAAGTCGGGAACGTTGTTGACGTCACTCCGGTTACGTACACGTCGTCACAGCTTATCCCACAAGAGCTCAATGGGTGAGTGATCTGGAGATTTCGCTTGTAAATTCAGGGTTTGGATGCCATGTTGTCTAAGAGTGTCTTGTGTATGTCGGGCTGAATGCGGACGAACGTTGTCCTGTTGCAGGATCATGCCATGACGTTATCGAATAAACGGAGCAGCAATAGGTTCGATCACTACATCACAATAAGGCGCCAATGTTTACGTTCCCTGAACAACAACAATGTCTATTCGTCCATCTTTACATATGCCTCCCCATATCATAACGCTTCCCCCACCATAGCGATCTCTCTGTAACACGTTACTTGGGTCAAACGTTCGCCTTTTCTACGCCACACTCAGATACGTCTGTCGCCAAAATCCACACAAAACCTCGACTCATCCGTAAAAAGGACGTTATTCCACTGTTGTTGTGTCCAACGACGATGTTCCCTGGCCCAATCCAGCCTTGCGTCCATATGTCTTGAAGTTAACGTTATCCCGACGTATGGTCTGCGACCGTAAATACCGATCGAATGTAGGCGATTTCTGATTGTTTGTGTTGTCACTTGCACCTGTGCCATAGTATAGAGGTGACCGGCAAGCTTGGGCGCTGACATAACATGTTCCTGCGCGACGTTACTCGGAGGTAGCGGTCATAAAAGTCTGATGTTTTCCATGGTCTGCCACTACGTTGGCGGTCTTTCACTGGAATCGATTCCTCAGGCGAGAAATGGTGCTTGCTGCAACGCTGAAGTGTAAGGCAACGTGTCTAACTGCCATTCCTCCACGCAAGATCCCTACGACTCGATTACGTTGTTCTATTGACATTGCTGGACTACGTCCCATTGCTACAAGTGAATTTTTTCTGTAGCCTTTTTCTAGTGAAGACAATGAGCGATGTATACAGTATCGTATGAATCAGTCAGACTGACCATAACATGTGTATAAGGTGTATCGACGTGATTGTCTTATGTCGCACGTGACGCCCGACTGCCATCCCTCCACGCAACATCCCTACGGCACGATAACGTTGTTCTATTGACATTGCTGGACTACGTCCCATTGCTACAACTGATTTTTCTTCAGTAGCTTATTTCTAGTGAAGCCAATGAACGATGTATACAGTATCGTTTGAATCAGTCAGACTGACCATAACATGTGTGTAAGGTGTATCGACGTGATTGCCTTACGTCGCACGTGACGCCTGCATAACCGTTATACCCGTTTTTGACAGAGTGGTGTGTATACATGAATGATAGTTATATTTTCTATTAAAAAGAAAAATGTTGCAAAACTTTTTTTACTATGTATATATTATCATCTTTAATGTTTTTCGCGGTTGATCTATTTTTTGTTTACGTCAGCAGGTTTAAATAGGTCAATCTTTTTTGAAAAAGCTCTGTGCTCTCTATAGGCTTTACCGATTTGATTTTTGGTCAAAATTTGGTCATAATTTTTGTATCTTTGATATGACGGCCAATTTTGACTTTGAGTAACCATAACAGTTATTATTTGGGCAATATTAAAGGCCATTACATAAAAAATGGTAAAGTGCTTTCCAATTACAAGACAATTTATTTTCCGTCAACTAAAATGAATAATAGTCTTTTAATCCTGTCGCTTTGAAAATAATGGGATTTTTCCTGCGAGATGTCTCATGATGTTTAAGCTTATTGATTTTATTGGTAAATTTACCGCTTATCAACATACGTGAAATAAAACCGATTAAAATGTATATATTGAAATGAGAAACGGGGAGCATATTATCAACGATACAGTCTCAGAAAGCGATTTGATGATAACGATGATAACAGTTTGAAGAAAAGTATGAGGTTTCCAAAAAGTTCCTTAATTTGATAATACCCTATGCCGTACTTTGAAACGTCGATTTATATCGGATGAGGGCGTTAGTCCTCGAGTCATATCGATCAAGATTATACTGCTGGAGGAAGCAGTGTCATAACTGATACGTCATGGAAACCAATAAAATGGTTATTCTTGGTATAGTACATCTTAGAACAATAAGGCCTCTTTGTGTCTCATATTTTCAACATACAGACAAATGAAGTCATATTTGCTCAAGGGCTCTCAATTATGACCTAGGTTCGTGTTTACACAAATAAACGTTGCGCTTGATCAAAGGAAGTGTTATATTGTTTAAAGGGTCGAAAAGGTAACTGTTGAAAGAGAGTTAGCGCGATTGGGATGTTTTGTTTAGCAAATTGATTGGTCATTAAAAGGAACATATTCAAACTGTCTGCAATCAATAGGGTCGTGCAAGAATTTGTGTCTTTATATATTTACCTCCGAATTGAACTATAGGATATAACAGCGACGCTTGTGAGAGGTTCAAAAATTATAATGTAAACCTGGTAAATGACCGACCGCCTTCAAGCCGCCATCCTCTCTCTCTCTCTCTCTCTCTCTCTCTTTTAAGCCGCTAAATAAGAATCCTAAGAGTTCTTAATGAGGAATTTAAGCGTACTCAGCATTGACTTAAACGAGTAGCCATGACGTCGTCGAATATTGTCACCAAAAATAACAAAAATCGTTCTTTATGACGTCTTAAAAATCTTATTTAGCGGGATCGACGAAAAGAACGCACCTCAGATTTTTTATTCGATTTCCGTTAAACAAGCCTTGTTGACAAACAAATGACGTCACAATTTTGAAATTTGGCACATCAACGTCACGTTTTTTCCCCTACAAAACTACGTCAACGATTTGGCGGGAAATGTGAATACTCATGTGAAATTACAAACGTTAATTAAGGTCGATGAGGGTAGAAAACTCGTATTTTTGACTCTGCCGTGCAAGCAAAAAGCTCTTGCATTAATCTGGTAGAAATGAATAAAAAAAAAAAAGATTTAGATTACAAAAAACGCATGCAGATTAATTAGAAAATGGAGAAACAACTTTCACAAAAAAATTAAATATGTGCGACTTTTATAAGCCAAACAATTCAATTTGTCTACGATTTATTGGGACAACCAAATATACAAATTTTGATCACGTTGTCCATACACGTATGATCCCTTACTGTTTACCGAAATCGCTATTTTGATTTAATCATTAGTGCGTGAAAATTTGTGGTTATGTGGTAAAAGGTTGAATGCTGAAAGGTGAAGAAATCAAAGCTTACATTTAATTCTTTTTTTGTTGAAGCATATCATTATCACAATTGAAGTACTACATGTCGGTTTCAAAGATAAAGTCGAATTTGAGGTAAAAGGTGTTTTACTCAATGGAGTTAAATAGGCGCTTGAATCGCGACTTTTACACGGTTGTTACTTGTAACATATACCCGTATGGGTGTAAATTTGCTCAGCCCTGCCAGATCAAAACACTAACAGACAGTTTAATTGCATTCCTTTACTCCACTAACCATTGACCTAGATTCTATCTTGAAACGCAAGGAAATTATCTCTCATTTTGACAATTTATCATTGATATATAAGGTCAAAGTTTTTAACTATTCAACTGGATATTCATGACTAAAAGGAGGCTTTTTTTCTAAAAGAACGATTAAAACCGAATTGAGGTTCACTTGACCTATGGAAAAGTTCATGCTAGTAAGCTAAATTAAAAAAAAAAAAAACTCACAAAAACTAGGTAACAAAAGTACGATCTCATTTGTATATAAAAGGTTATGGAAATCAATCTGTATAAAATGAAAAGGCTTTCATGCTACAGTACAAACAAAGACTGAAAGATCAGTATTTACAAGAATGGCGCGAGGGTTGTATTGGAAATCAAAAATAAACTGACTATTCGCAATATAAACAAGACATACTTCTTGAAAATTATTTCAAAATATATCGATATTCATAAGTAGTATACAGGTCTCTTTGTGTGTAAAGAAACGGGCGCCATCTTGGATCTATTTAGGGTAATGGTCGGCCATATTAAGCACTATATTTAGTAACTCATTTGCATATAAGCATGAATTGAGTTTTCGCGGTGACCCATAATGAGGAACCATTTTGTTTCTATTTAGGATAATTCATGGTTACAGGGAACTATTCCGTTTTCCATAGGCGACCATTATAAGAAAATAGCAAATAGCTCATCCCCCAAAATTGCAAGGGAGTCAAACAAAATATCAAATTCAAGAACAATCATTCATCCGTCAAAATAACTGAATTGCAATATGGCATGATCCCTTTTATCAATAAGTTATGACGTCATTTTTAAGATAACCCTCTTCGCGCAGCTAGTTTTACTTCATTTTTCGAAAACTACCCTAGGGTATAGAAACCGCCCCTCAAGGGCCGAAATACATTAAAATGTTATCCTTTTTGCTCCTAAGTTATTAAAAGAGTATCAATTGATCGGATCAAATCGTTAGATTTCGTCTTGATATTTTATGGACCAATCAGAGGTCACCTTGATCTTTGTTTACATGCCCGGACTTTCCCTATACAAAATGTGACAGATGGCGGGAAACTGTATTAGTTCCCTGTAACCTAAAAGTAATAAAACATTTTTTTATTATTGCATTTTATAACATCATAGCATAAATACACTTATTCTGGAAAAATGCCCAAATTCTAGTTGGTTACGTAATACGTGTAGTGAGATATGGCCATAACCCTTTACTCTGTGAACGGAAATGTATAACAGAAATGTGTTGAGATATACAATTCTTTCTAAACAGAAGAGACGCCTTTAGCATTCAAAAAGTGCAATGTGAAATCAGTTTAGAATTTATTGTGATACAAATTATCGTTTATCAGTTTCTTCTTAACAGATTAGATATCGATATTTACAAGGAAATCGGTATTTCGATTTTTTAAGATTTTTCTCAAACATAACCCTTATCCGAATAGATTCGGCACAGATAAGCCCGAACCCTTCACACTGGTCGGGTGATGCAATATCCATGTACGCACGATAGACATGGTCGACGCAACCAAGTATTATTAAAACCTGCGGTTTGTTCACGTGTTTGTGTCTGTCTGCCTGTAATAAACATTCTTAGGTCAAATCTTTCTATTGAAATAGTTTCAAATGAATTCTAAAGTGCAGATAACCCTTATCTTTGAAACAATTTGGATACCTGTCTTACGCCTTTTTAGACTGATAGACCAATTTTTATCGGAAAGAATCCTTTAAAATATCATTTTCTCACAAAAATTTATATTTTTACCTTTTCCCGGTGATTCTAAAAAAGTTAGGTGGAATGGATTTTTGACAGATAAGCGCCAGTCCTTACCCTCGTATGGCGCAAAATTGGGGTTCCCGCACTAGAAAGCTGCCGAACGTCACATAGAAATAATGAAATCAACGTTTTTCTACTTGGAATCGTGTCCTCCTTCACACAATGAAAATTCCAATGGGGCATTTCACTATTTGAATAATACACAGATGGATTTAAGAGTAAAATAACCCTTATTATCTTTAAAACAATTGAGGATTTTTTTCCAATTTTTTTCTGATAAAATGATGCTATCTAATAAAAAAAGATATTACAAAAATCATTTTTCTTGCATGGAAACACGTCTTAGATATGCATTAAACTTCAAGTTAAATTTCAAAGCAACTTTGTGAAATGGATATTGGGTAATAAAGTGATTAACGCTTCACACCGGGCAACGAAGGAAATGTTATTGAATTCCGTCCGTCGTTGTCGGATTTCACCAAAAAATTGACAAAATAACATTTTCTACTCAGAACGGGGCTCCCTTATTACTAAGGAACATTCTGCTGCCGAATTTCATACACCAAATCTATTTTCACATTATTTAGATTAAAGAAATAACCCGAAAACCCTTATCCTTGTAACAGTTTTGCCACATTTTTTATTTCTATTAGACTGAATACCACATTTTTATCCGTAAATTTTCTTAAATAAATCTTTTCATTTCACGTAAATAGATTTAACTCTTCGACATAAAAGTATTTAGATGCATTTGTACCCATAGGCCTTTATAAACAAGGACACAACCCTTTGCATCGGTTCCTAACAAAAGTCATGTCCGTGTACACTATACTTACCGAACGACGCATGTGATATTAAAAATTGGACTTATTCGCTTTATTCAGGCCTCGGTTCTATATTAAACACTTTTTCTGCCTGAATTGGAGTAATGAGAGTCAGGAAAGGCGAAATTTTGAACGAAAAGGGTTTCAAAACAATTCAAAATTGTGACGTCAGCGTGTTTTTAACAGCTGATCGACAGTAACTATGGGACGAATGGTCCCTTTTTGCTTGACATCCCGTTGAATTATCTGTTTTTTCTTGGGCCTTTAAAAAAGAATATGTTAAGACAGATTACATCAACCTGAAGAAGAAATAATTTGAAGGTCAAAAAGTAGATCGACCGTAGCTACCTAATCTATTGCATTTAGGTTACAGGGAACTATTCCGTTTTCCTTTGGAGACCATTATAAGAAAATAGCAAATAGCTCATCCCCAAAAATTGCAAGGGAGTCAAACCATATATCAAATTCAAGAACAATCATTCATCCGTCAAAATAACTGAATTGCGATATGGCATGATCCCTTTTTTCAATGAGTTATGACGTCATTTTTAAGATAACCCTCTTCGCGCAGCTAGTTTTACTTCATTTTTCGAAAACTACCCTAGGGTATAGAAACCGCCCCTCAAGGGCCGAAATACATTAAAATGTTATCCTTTTTGCTCCTAAGTTATTAAAAGAGTATCAATTGATCGTATCAAATCGTTAGATTTCGTCTTGATATTTTATGGACCAATCAGAGGTCACCTTGATCTTTGTTTACATGCCCGGACTTTCCCTATACAAAATGTGACAGATGGCGGGAAACTGTATTAGTTCCCTGTAACCTAAAAGTAATAAAACATTTTTTTATTATTGCATTTTATTACATCATAGCATAAATACACTTATTCCGGAAAAATGCCCAAATTTTAGTCGGTTACGTAATACGTGTAGTGAGATATGGCCACAACCCTTTACTCTGTGAACGGAAATGCATAACAGAAATGTGTTGAGATATACAATTCTTCCTAAACAGAAGAGACGCCTTTAGCATTCAAAAAGTGCAATGTGAAATCAGTTTAGAATTTATTGTGATACAAATTATCGTTTATCAGTTTCTTCTTAACAGATTAGATATCGATATTTACAAGGAAATCGGTATTTCGATTTTTTAAGATTTTTCTTAAACATAACCCTTATCTGAATAGATTCGGCACAGATAAGCCCGAACCCTTCACACTGGTCGGGTGATGCAATATGCATGTACGCACGATAAACATGGTCGACGCAACCAAGTATTATTAAAACCTGCGGTTTGTTCACGTGATTGTGTCTGTCTGCCTGTAATAAACATTCTTAGGTCAAATCTTTCTATTGAAATAGTTTCAAATGAATTCTAAAGTGCAGATAACCCTTATCTTTGAAACAATTTGGATACCTGTCTTACGTCTTTTTAGACTGATAGACCAATTTTTATCGGAAAGAATCCTTTAAAATATCATTTTCTCACAAAAATTTATATTTTTACCTTTTCCCGGTGATTCTAAAAAAGTTAGGTGGAATTGATTTTTGACAGATAAGCGCCAGTCCTTTACCCTCGTATGGCGCAAAATTGGGGTTCCCGCACTAGAAAGCTGCCGAACGTCACATAGAAATAATGAAATCAACGTTTTCTACTCGGAATCGTGTTCTCCTTTACACAATGAAAATTCCACTGGGGCATTTCACTATTTGAATAATACACAGATGGATTTAAGAGTAAAATAACCCTTATTATCTTTAAAACAATTGAGGATTTTTTTCTAAATTTTTTCTGATAAAATTGACAAAATAACATTTTCTACTCAGAACGGGGTTCCCTTATTACTAAGGAACATTCTGCTGCCGAATTTCATACACCAAATCTATTTTCACATTATTTAGATTAAAGAAATAACCCGAAAACCCTTATCCTTGTAACAGTTTTGCCACATTTTTTATTTCTTTTAGACTGAATACAACATTTTTATCCGTAAATTTTCTTAAATAAATCTTTTCATTTCACGTAAATAGATTTAACTCTTCGACATAAAAGTATTTAGATGCATTTGTACCCATAGGCCTTTATAAACAAGGACACAACCCTTTGCATCGGTTCCTAACAAAAGTCCGTGTACACTATACTTACCGAACGACGCATGTCAATGGGCGATGTATACAGTATCGTATAAATCAGTCAGACTGACCATAACATGTGTATAAGGTGTATCGACGCGATTGTCTTATGTCGCACGTGACGCCCGACTACAATTCCTCAACGCAACATCCCTACGGCACGATAACGTTGTTTTATTGACATTGCTACGTCCCATTGCTACAACTGATTTTTCTTCAGGAGCCTTTTTCTAGTGGAGTCAAAGAGCGATGTATACAGTATCGTATAATCAGTCAGACTGACCATAACATGTGTATAAGGTGTATCGACGTGAATGTCTTATGTCGCACGTGACGCCCGACTGCCATTCCTCCACGCAACATCCCTACGGCTCGATAACGTTGTTCTATTGACATTGCTGGACTACGTCCCATTTCTACAACTGATTTTTTTCAGTAGCCTATTTCTAGTGAAGCAAATGAGCGATGTATACAGTATCGTATGAATCAGTCAGACTGACATAACATGTGTGTAAGGTGTATCGACGTGATTGCCTTACGTCGCACGTGACGCCCGCATAACCGTTATACCCGTTTTTGACAGAGTGGTGTGTATACCTGAACGATAGGCACATCATAAAATGAAAAACCTATCTACTCAACAGATACCGTTAATATTTTCTATTAAAAAGAAAAATGTTGCAAAACTTTTTTTTACTATGTATTTATTATCATTTTAATGTTCTTCGCGGTTGATCTATTTTTTGTTTACGTCAGCAGGTTTAAATAGGTCAATCTTTTTTGAAAAAGCTCTGTGCTTTACCGATTTGATTTTTGGTCAAAATTTGGTCATAATTTTTGTATCCTTGATATGACGGCCAATTTTGACTTTGAGTAACCATAACAGTTATCATTTGGGCAATATTAAAGGCCATTCAAAGAAAATTGTAAAGTGCTTTCCAATTACAAGACAATTT
This sequence comes from Fragum fragum, assembly GCA_946902895.1. NCBI lineage: Eukaryota > Metazoa > Mollusca > Bivalvia > Cardiida > Cardiidae > Fragum > Fragum fragum. Next base: position 8,237,272 of record OX336367.1, read on the forward strand.
TCCGTTAACTAAAATGAATAATAGTATTTTAATCATGTCGCTTTGTATTGCCTGTAATTCCAGTACATACAACCATTAAACCACTGATCAATAAATAAATGCCCTTTTAAGATCCATGAACAATAATTGTAACATTGTAATAAAATTCTTAAAAATGTATTAAGAAAATAATGCGATTTTTTCCTGCGACATGTCTCATGAGGTTTAGCTTATTGATTTTATTGGAAATTCATGACCTTCTTTGTGGTAAATTTACCGCAACATACGTGCCATAAATCGATTAAAATGTATATATTGAAATGAGAAACGGGGAGCATATTATCAACGATACAGTCTCAGAAAGCGATTTGATGATAACGATGATAACAGTTTGAAGAAAAGTATGAGGTTTCCAAAAAGTTCCTTAATTTGATAATACCCTATGCCGTACTTTGAAACGTCGATTTATATCGGATGAGGGCTTTAGTCCTCGAGTCATATCGATCAAGATTATACTGCTGGAGGAAGCAGTGTCATAACTGATACGTCATGGAAACCAATAAAATGGTTATTCTTGGTATAGTACATCTTAAAACAATAAGGCCTCTTTGTGTCTCATATTTTCAACATACAGACAAATGAAGTCATATTTGCTCAAGGGCTCTCAATTATGACCTAGGTTCGTGTTTACACAAATAAACGTTGCGCTTGGTCAAAGGAAGTGTTATATTGTTTAAAGGGTCGAAAAGGTAACGGTTGAAAGAGAGAAGATATATGATATATCGGACAATTTATAATCATACCAAATTGTTAAAAAAAATAAGTGCGCGTTTATATTCCGAAATAATGTCACTTATTCTAAAGTAATAGGTTTCAAATGGTCCGGTTAGACGAAGTTGATGTACATGTATTTAGCTGTTAAGAGAAGCTGTCGGTTAGCGCGATTGGGATGTTTTGTTTAGCAAATTGATTGGTCATTAAAAGGAACATATTCAAACTGTCTGCAATCAATAGGGTCGTGCAAGACTTTGTGCCTTTATATATTTACCTCCGAATTCAACTATAGGATATAACAGCGACGCTTGTGAGAGGTTCAAAAAGTATAATGTAAAACTGGTAAATGACCGACCGCCTTCAAGCCCCCATCCTCTCTCTCTTTATCTTTTAAGCCGCTAAATAAGAATCCTAAGAATTCTTTATGAGGAATTTAAGCGTACTCAGGATTCGCTTAAACGAGTTGCCATGACGTCGTCGAATATTGTCACCAAAAATAACAAAAATCGTTCTTTATGACGTCTTAAAAATCTTATTTAGCGGGATCAACGGAAAGAACGCACCTCAGATTTTTAAATTCGAATTCCGTTAAACAAGCCTTGTTGACAAACAAATGACGTCACAATTTTGAAATTTGGCACATCAACGTCACGTTTTTCCCCTACAAAACTACGTCAACTATTTGGCGGGAAATGTGAATACTCATGTGAAATTACAAACGTTATTTAAAGTCGATGAGGGTAGAAAACTCGTATTTTTGACTCTGCCGTGCAAGCATAAAGCTCTTGCATTAATCTTGTAAAAAAGGATTTAGATTACAAAAAACGCATGCAGATTAATTAGAAAATGGAGAAACAACTTTCACAAAAAAATTAAATATGTGCGACTTTTATGAAGCAAGCAATTCAATTTGTCTAGGATTTATTGGGACAACCAAATATACAAATTTTGATCACGTTGTCCATACACGTATGATCCCTTTCTGTTTTCCGAAATCGCTATTTTGATTTAATCATTAGTGCGTGAAAATTTAAATAGGCGCTTGAATCGCGACTTTAACACGGTTGTTATTTGTAACATATACCCATATGGGTGTAAATTTGCTCAGCCCTGCCAGATCAAAACACTAACAGACAGTTTAAATTGCATTCCTTTATTCCACCAACCATTGACCTAGATTCTATCTTGAAACGCAAGGAAATTATCTCTCATTTTGACAATTTATTAGACAATTTACCATGGATATATAAAGTCAAAGTTTTTAACCATTTACTCATGACTAAAAGGAGGCTGTGGGCATTCAGCAAGTAAGTTATTTCCTCATCAGTGATAAAACAAGATGGAGGCGATCACATAGATTTTCATATCAAGTTTTATGATCATGCTTAGAAATGAGCGGAAATGCGTGAAAACTTGTTTCCGGTTGATCGATTTGAAGTACCGTTTTTTTCCTAAAAACCGAATTGAGGTTCACTTGAAAAAGTTCATGCTTGTAAGCTAAATTAAAAAAAAAATCACAAAAACTAGTTAACAAAAGTACGATCTCATTTGTATATGAAAGGTTATGGAAATCAATCTGTATAAAATGAAAAGGCTTTCATGCTACAATACAAAAAAAGACTGAAATATCAGTATTTACAAGAATGGCGCGTAGGTTGTATTGGAAATCAAAAATAAACTGATTCATTCCCAATATAAACAATAACAATAAAAAATAGAGATCAAACTTCAAGATAAATTGTTTAAATTTTAATTTCCCGACTAGTTTCGGTATAAAAAAACTTTTTCAAGGGACACCATTTTAAACAATAACAGATAATAATGACATCAACGTCACATGACGTCAACGGCCACAACTTCAAAAAATGGCAATGACTCTCGCGGAAAAATATTATAATATTACATTTTATCAATGCAACAGAGACAGGATCTCAAGAGATACAAAATTACAGGATAAATGCAATATTTAAGCAAAATATATTAAAAAGCCTGTAAAAACTGCATTGTTGAGATAGAAAATAATGCAAGGTAATAAACATTAACTTTAAATCCTTTAAACACCTCACCAAAAAACCCAATTTCTGACAAGTCCAAAAAGAAAGAAATTGCAAACAACAAATCATTGTCTATTTGGCATAAAACATTGTTGGAAATGAAGAAATAATTTGCATTTTCCACAATGTTCTCCAAAGTTAATATCTTGTAGTATGCAAACAATCAGGATTGTGTTAGAATGGGCTAAAGGAAGTATAAAATCCAATTTAAGGTACTATTAACCCATTATAACAAGACAACAACAAAAATATATACAGGCACAAAAATCCTGACCAGACTGCGTGTTCTGCAAAGGCTGATCAGGATTCATATCAGGATTATTGACCTGTGCTGGAGCAAATTTCATTTGAAAAAAAAAAAATATTATTGAGCATACCCCTTATAGTAAAAGCTTTTATCTTTCCAATTTTTTGAAATATTAGACTGGTCCAAATTAAAAGAGGTTGTAGATGAAAATGAAAATTGGATGCAATTAGAAACTAAATCATCCTATGCGGTAGGAAACTTTGAGGGTAAATTAGAAAGCAATTGCTTCTTTTACACAATGTTTTCGGGGGAAAAAAAGTGAAAAAAAAATCAGGGTTTATACAGAAAAGAGTTAAAAAGGAAAAGTTTAGAATAAAATCTTAGAATTCATTCCCTCTGGAGCTTTAGTACCAAGAATATGCATCCACCTTGATTCTTTAAGAAGCCTTTTCCAATTATTTGAAATTTTTTCAATCGGCATGAAAGAAAAATCATGAATGCTGTGTCCTGGAGAATTGAAATGTTCAGAAACATTTGTTAAAACATCAGGAAAATGCATGATATTAAATTTGTGGCTATTCATACGTTTGTTACATTTTTGGTGAGTCTGACCAACATACTGAGCTTTACATTTCTTACATGTTATTAGGTAAATAACATCAGTAGAAGTGCAGTTAAGATTTTGATTAATTCTATATTTTTGTGATGTAGTGGTGCTCATAAAACTATCAGATTCTTGAATCGTAGAACAATGTGAACACCGACGCCTTTCGCATTTAGTTACTTTAAAAGAAATAGGAGAAGTGTTTAATTTGGAATGAACAAGTCTATCATGAATATTTGGTGGTCTTTTGTATGCTACAATTGGTTTAGACTTATTTAATTGACGCACACTTTCGCTACCTGATATTTTAAGTAAGCCCCAGTACTGGTTTATTATTTTTCCAATGTTAGGAAGAGAAGGGTTATATGCACAAACAAAAGGAATAATATTTTGACTTTCACAAGAATTAGTCAGTAGTATCCTTAATATATGAAGGTAAGGATTCCATATAAGGTTTTAAGGTACTATCAATAAAAGCAGATATATTTCCTGGGTAACCTAAAGGTAAATTTACATCATACTCTTTGTGAGTTTTAGGTTATAAATAGAATTGTGGAATTCTAGTTTCACCGACAGTAACATTGCAAAAAAATTTTAATATTTGTTTTTCTTGTATATTTGAAACCGTTGTTTGTATTTCTTTCTTGAAATTTTCATGGGGATTTTCATTTAGTTGACTATAATATTTTTCATCACTAAGTTGTCTTTCAACCTCAGCAATATAGTCATCACGGTTCATGATAATGATAGATGCACTTTTGTCGGCTTTTTTCACAATAATATCACTATCTTGATCGTAAGGCAATTTGTTCTTCTTTAGAAAGATTAGAACGGTATTTATACCTTTTGTTTTTTGTAAAATTTCATGAGTGATAGCCTCAATGTAAAAATCTAAAGTAGAATCTCGCCCAGAGGGTGGGATAAAAGATTAACTTTTTTCTTTGGTGAAATAAGAATTAGTTTTTGAATAATTATCATGATCATAATTATCACTATCATCACTATCACCGTCACTGTCTTTTACATAGAAAAACTCTTTTAAACGTAGTTTTCTTGTAAATTCATACACATCTTGTTTAAGTTGAGTTTCATCATGATGTTTTGGTTTTGGACAAAATTTAAGGCCTTTCCCGAGAAGTCTATAATCTGCTCCAGTTAAAGACTTTTTAGATAGATTTAAAACTGTCTCTTTTCCCCGTAGAATCTCTTGTTCGATTTTCTTCTTTTGTTTCCATTTTCTCCGATTTGTAATTCTGAAGAAACGCCGGTTTCTTTTAATTTGTGACGATAACTGATGAGTCGCTGAATTGCTGTGTTTAAAAGTTGTTTGTTGGTTTTCATCGCTGTCTTGGTTTGCCCCGTTTTGACGGCTTCTGCATATGATGATTTCATCTTGATGCTACCTGGGGTTTTCCCGTTTTTTGACTGCTTATGAGAAAACGATGATGCTTTAGCTGATTCATTTACATCCATATTAGTTTTCACACCCTTGGTAAATACTTATTGGACTTCAGTTTTGTGTTGGTATCTCTAAGGATAGAGGGCCTTTTTGTTTTTTCATTTGCAGTACATGGCAAGTGATTTGATTTTACATTTGTTTGAGACTCGCATATATTCCTATATTTTATTCGCATTGGTATTCCTATATTGTTTCGGAACATCCTACATGTAACATTCCTATGACACAATATGTTCCTTTTTATGTCACATAAACAAGACATACTTCTTGAAAATTATTTCAAAATATATCGATATTCATATGTAGTATACAGGTCTCTTTGTGTGTAAACAAACGGGCGCCATCTTGGATCTATTTAGGGTAATGGTCGGCCATATTAAGCACTATATTAAGTAACTCATTTGCATATAAGCATGTATTATGTTTTCGCGGTGACCCATATTGAGGAACCATTTTGTTTCTATTTAGGATAACTCATTTGCATATAAACGTGTTGGATCATGTCACTAGTATTCGTGGATGTTACAAGAATAGGTGATTCAGTAGGTATTTATTTTTAGCTTTATCAATAGAGCTCCTGTTTAAAAGTACTCTTAAGCTTCAAACCACCAACTCGGTCTGGAACCTTCTACCAAGAGATTCATAACGGGCATAACATTGTTGGATCCCTCAAAACTCATGACGGAGCCACTCTTTTGAACAAGACCTATATTGTTTCGGAACATCCTACATGTAACATTCCTACGACACAATATGTTCCTTTTTATGTCATAAAGTCGAGCCAAAGCACACAGTTGGCACGTAGGGTAAAACAGTAATGATAATAATAAGAGCCCCCAAAAGCACGTCCTACGATAGGGCGCAGGTCTTATCACGTGTTTTGCGCACGACGCTCTGTTTTTAGCAAAGGTATTTCACAATCATCAGTACAAGTCAAGTGTTTTTCCTGTTTGATATCCTATTTTTCGGAAGAGTCCCTATGTTAAGTGTTTTCCGGCTTGATATCCTGTTAGAGGTCTTATCAGTAATGTCCATATGTCAAGTGATTTTTTCCGGTTTGTCCTTATGTTATGTGTTTTCCGGCTTGATATCATGTTAGAGGTCTTATCAGTAGTGTCCATAAGTCAAGTGATTTTTCCGGTTTGTCCTTATGTTATGTGTTTTCCGGCTTGATATCATGTTAGAGGTCTTATCAGTAGTGTCCATAAGTCAAGTGATTTTTCCGGTATGATATCCTGTTTGTCAGTTTTATCCCTATGTCAAGTGTTTTTTTTTCCTGCGTATTTCTATTGGATCAAAATTTAGCCAACGAAAAGGCTGACATTTTTAACCAATCAGATTATTAAATGGTATCCAATCAGATGATTGACCCATAATGCAATGGAACAAGTCTAAACCAGTTTTGTTATTAAATATCGAATGACGTATGTTGTCGTATTCTTATGGTGATATGTGGGGTTCTATCAATAGTTAAAACGAAGAAAACAACAGTTTTGAAAAGTAAATCGTTTATTAAGGTTTTTAATCAGTGAATGATCATTAAATTCACGTCGTCAACGCCGTTATCTTGAAACAATCTGAAAAAAAAAAAATAATAATAATGAATAAATTTACGAACGTAATGCGTAACACATATCAAGTTTATTTCCTTTTGAAATGAATTCAGTGTCTGAGCAAAACAGTTATTGACTCATGAAAATCGGCAATGGTTGTTCCCGGCCGCACGACGATTTATCTATAAATTCGGACACTGGCTTGAGTAATTATCTATGTATTCGGACATGAAAAAAAATAATTATTTAATTGTGTCCGAATATATGGACAAATTACGGTACTAAAAATACCTTCTCCTGAGATTATATAAGGGGACCCAATCCTTTGTCAGATCATTCTGCATTGAGCAGCCAACACGACAACATGGATTTGATCAACGAAGTACATGAAGTGATGATAGCATCTTTTGCTACTGAAGAAGCCTTGATGATCCAGCTGCGATGTATGATATAAAAGACTCACCATCGGTACAACAAAGGCTATTTTTAACTGATGAATCTACAGTATTGAGATGACTTTGTCAATGAACAACCGGACAGTATACTGGAAACTTTAGAAGACGCAAGAATACGAGAGGAGATCGAGGGTACAAGCTTTATTGTTTGATGACGACATGGACAAAATTGCCCAAGCATGTCTTAATGACGGAGAGTGGGGGTTCCAGTTCGGCGGAGGCGATGACCGTCACACCAACCCCAAGGACTCCAATACACTATGAAGAAGAAAGGGGAGCGAACCGATGTTAAAACTGCGGCCGTGGACACAACATACAAAGTGAAGATCGATGAACGGCACCATGGTCTACAGTCAATCAATATACGGAGGGGGTTGCATCAGATGTTTGATGATGTGTTGGAGGAAGCCCGAGGTAATTCAGCGGAAAACGATCTAGGACGAGTGGTTATCCACCATGAAGGACTCCAAGATCCGATTGTCATACCCCTCCAGAAATGGGATACCCTCAATGCTGATACGGTAATGACGACGATCGAAAAAGTACTCAACAGTCAACAAGAACTTGCCATTGATCAAAGTTTCGAAGTCACGGTAGGATCCATCAACTTACCTAAAGGAGGTGCGAGACGCCGTATTACTCAGTTGAAAGGGGTCAGTAATTCTTTACTCAAGAAAACCTCGATCGTCACCATTGAGAACGAAGACCGATTATGTATGGCGAGGGCGATCGGGGTAGCCTGGGTCAAGTTTAAGAGGTGTACCCCCGAAGAATGGAAGGCCATACCCAGACAAGGCAAAAGCATCTTGGAGCTGGCTCTGGAACATGGAAATGTGTCTGACAGATTCTATAGGGATCTTACCAGGAAAAACCTGAAATAACAAGGCAAGTTGGCGATGACCTTGTGTCAGAAAGCGTGAGTACCCCAAAACCGACCAGCAAGTTAAGGCGATATAGAGGCGTTTGAAGAGGTGCTGGGAGTGCGGGTGATGGTGGTCAGTGCAAGATTGGGCAATAAATTCATTACAAGTGCCAGTCAAGATGAACGTGTCGACGCCGACCATTTTCACGCCATTACTAGCATTACCGGATTCTTCAGCGCCATATATTTTTGTGAGAATTCCTGAAACACTATAACAACCGAAACGAACACGAATGCGAAACGACCTGTATTGTCTGCAAAACCAAGAATTGTCTTGAAATCGATCCCATCGTATGCTCCAAATGTAACATAACATGTCGCTCACATGCCTGTTATGACCGGCATACTAAAGTACCTGAAAACGGAGGACTGGATCGTGGCCCACCCAAATCGAAAAGTCAAACATGGTTGAAATGTTCTACCTGTTATAAAGTCGTCCACCTATCATCCAGAAAGAAAGGAGATTATCATCCACCTATCATCCAGAAAGAAAGGAGATTATCAATGTGGAGAATTTATGTGTCGTTCCTGTCAACATTATGTTTTGAAAGACCATCTCTGTTACACCTTACAAACCCAACTTGAACTCAAAATTTATCTTTTTCGACTTTGAATGTGGCCAAGATGACGTTAACACCTGAGAAGAGGGTTATGCTCCGGGGCAATGTTTAAAATGCACGAAAGAGAACCCTTGCAAACTTTGTCAGAAATGTCGTCATTGTAAAACGGCATGGTGTGGAAAAGCAACCCATCACCCCAACTATGTCGTTGCACAAACCGTATGTGAGGACAGTATAGATGAAGATGTAACATCAACCTCCATATGTGACAAGTGTGGAACACGATGTGACGAATATATGCCAGGAGATGATGAAGATGAGGGTCCATGTCCTCGGACATGCGGCTTCCGACAAACGATCTTTGAAGGAGACGAGACCATGGATCAGTTTTGTAAATGGGCATTTTCAGAACAACACGAATACTTCAAAATAGTAGCACATAACATGAAAGGATATGACGGCTATTTCCTACTCGAATACTTGATCGACAATAGCATGAGGCCTGACAAAATTATTTTCACCGGAAGTAAAATCATGTACATGGATGTAGGAAGAGGATTAAACATCACTGTCATCGATTCCCTCAACTTCCTTCCCATGAAACTAGCAGCTCTTCCCAAAGCTTTTGGATTGACAAAATTGAAAAAAAGGATGGTTCCCACATTATTAACAAGAAAGGCAACCATCGGACCCTATCCCAAACCCCACTTCTAAAGCGTTGATTTTATGAGTTTTTAAAATGGTATGCTACCACGGAAAACCAAACATTTGATTTCCGGCAAGAAATGAAAGAGTACTATACGAGTGACGTCCAAATACTGAGACAAGCATGATTGAAATTAAGAGACCTACTATCATCTACTACCACGACAGCTCTCATCACCACTAAAAAGGGGGACCAAGCCATAGAAGAAATGAAAGAAGTAGCCATAGATCCGTTTGATTAAGTAACCATCGCCTCTGTATGTATGGGTATCTACAAAACAAAGTTTCTAGAAGAAGAATGGAGAGTGGTACTAAATACTGACAAAGCATGGACCAAGGCCAGATTCATCGATGGAAATTTAGAAGTAAGGAAAGAATATCAATGGATTAAAGAAGACGACCTGAAGGACAAAATCAAGAGGAGACAATTCATGAGGTCTCCCATCGCCAAAGTACCCCCTAAAGGTTACCATGAAAACTACAGCAAAGTGTCGATACAATGGCTAAAATGGACCAAACATCAAGAAAATATTGAAATCCAACATGCCTTAAACCAAGGGGAGACAACACTTCCAGGAACCAGATATAAACTGGATGGGTACTGCGAAGCTGTCAAAACAGCCTGCGAGTTCCATGGATGCGTTTATCACGGTTGTCCTACCTGTTTTCCTGTGGACCGTGAAGACACCAAACAACCCTGCACCAATCAATCGATTTCAGAACTATATGTAGTGACCATGAAAAAGAAAGCGTATATTGAAAGTCTTGGAATGAAGTACACGTGTATGTGGGAGCACGAGTTTGAAGAACAACGACAAAACAACATTGACCTGAAAACCTTTGTAAATTCATAAGATATCACTGAAAGGATGGACACTCGAGACAGTTTCTTTGAAGGAAGGACCAATGTCTGTCAATTACATTACAAAGTACAAGACGGTGAACAAATCAAATATGTGGATTTTACGAGCTTATACCCATGGGTCAACAAGTATGCTGCGTATCCTGTTGGACATCCTACCATCATGACCAAAGACTTCACTAAGCATCAACTGAGAGTCTTTGGTGAAATTACTCTCAATATTCTGAAGTTTAAGATTAAACTCTCAACTTCGCAGAAAAGTTACCTCAAAAGACACAAACGAGTTCTATATATCCTGGGTGACAAAAAGACAGGCTATCAACAAAAGCAAGAAGCTATACAAAACAAACAGCGTCTCGTGTATACACTAGTGAAAATTGCCTCTGTGTATTTACAAACCGTGATCCAATTAAATGGAGAAATTGATAGTAATTCCGTATGAAAAGTACCAACGGTTGCTACAGTCTGGGTCAGTTACAGAAGCAAGTCCAGAAAAGATAAGAAACAGTACAGAACCAGAACGAAAGACATCCAAACCGAAGGACATGAAAGCAATGACTCCAAAGAAAATCAAGAAAGAGCCTAGTGTTTCATTTCCAGCCCCGGGGGAATGTGACTTCAAAATGGAAGAGACAACACAAACAAAGTCTATTGACTGGATATCATTTTAAAAACAAAAGACTCGTTTCTTGTTCAAGTACCGATTCATCACGTAATAGATACAATATAGTCCGCACACATCTGATTCATCACGTAATAGATACAGATCATACAGTAGGGGTCATGAAATAATTGTTCAAATCCCACATTATAGTATTCCAGTGTATGGCCTAGGGAATCGAAAAATTCATCAGGTCCAGTTGTAGGAAAATAGAAGGTCAACCAATGTTTTCCTAGTCCCTCGCTCGTGTCTGTATTGGAAATCATGAATCTTCCTTTTCTTTTACGAATCTGGTCTGCCGCACATACGGTCACGGGATAGTCAGTTAATAATGTTCTCAACTGTATGTTATTCATTTCATGTACACGACCCTGGCTTTGTCAATGTTGAGTATTTCCGGATAACTAGCGTACATAATCAAAGTAACGCTCTCTGGTAAGGCGGTTGTAAATTTGAGTTCCAGTCGACAGGAACCTCTTCTTTTTGTGTTGAATGAATAGAACGGATCAATGTCTAAAGCGTAGAGACAATAATCCTTGTTATAATCTTCCATAGACACATTGATGTCTTTTCTATACAGGGTCATTGTCCTGTAACACTCGGCATACTGGTCTGAAGTGTAGTTGGGTTGGAGAGGTTGTGACGGAAACCATTGCCCCTCAATGTACAGTCCCACAAAATTGCAATCGAAATGTTGAAAGTTGAGTGGATTCTTGCCATAGTCTCCATTATACGCAGCACTCGTGACCAGACCTACGACCAGTTTACTGGGTACCATTTCTTGGTATCAATCATCAACGCTGTAACTGTATTGACCCGCGGCTATGGATATCGTTTTGATTTCTGAACGTAGGGAGGGGCAGACGGCTGGACTCTCTTGAATCATTTTGTCATTGGCTAATAAGATAGCTCCCATGGGTCGTAGTACACACATTTTGAAACGAGCATCAACGATCTGTACTTTGTAGCTAGGAGACAGAGTGTCTGTTATGATTCTAAATGGATCGAGACTTTTCCATAATTTGATACCGATAGCTGCCCCATTGACGATCAATTTGGTTTGTTGAAACATGTCTAAATGTAACGACCCTTCCATATCGATGATTTTACTGCCTTTTGTCTCCGCATATCTGGATTTTTTTAACCTTCGTTTGATCCAGTCTTGGCATCATTGGTTCCCACATCACCATTATCTTTTTAGAAGAATTGACTGGTCAAGACCCCCTTTTGATCACTTTCATTCGTATTCAGTAGCGTATCAATGTACGCTTTGTACGGGTAGTTGGTTCCCGTGTGGGGTAAGGATGTTTGTTGAAAACTCACATCTACTTGACGAAATAGAGAGTGTAGTGATAAGTTTACTAGCCCAACGATTTCATTTACATCTAGGTCGGAGTTCCCTGTACTAGTTTGGCTTTTATACTCAATACGCTACGCCTGAGGTCTACATAAGAGGCTGACTGTGTCGATATGTTGAAATCGAGTACAGACGTGTCCGTGATTTGATTGACGGGTCTAAACACGATCCATTCTCTAGATATTGCGGACGTGTCAGCGGGAGCCGGTACAAATAAAGATAAATCTTCCTGGTGATAATCGTTTCGCTGCATGGTGATTAGCTCCTGAATATATCGTCCGACTTGTGCTTGGTGACGTTTGGTGTAAGTGTTTGCGCTTTCACATTCTTACGTTTTTGTGGCTCGACCTTCTTACATTGTTTCTCCCGATCTACTTCTGATTGAGCAATCGCATTAGCTTGTGCAACGGGTGTAACCAAGTTTACTGTCGGTTGTTGTTGTTTCCGATATTTGGATCCACTACCCACTACGTCCTCGGTGATCTGGTTGGACAAATCCATCTCTCAAATCTTTAAAATGCTGGTACCAAACTTCAGGGTCTCCAATATAAGGGACACATTTCTGTTGTTGGTAATCATACACTTCTACTGAACCCATGTCTTTTAAAATGTAGTACGCAGTGAAGATCGTTGGTACCAAATTCGACTGTATTTAGATTCCTCTGACACAGGTTTCTTCCACTATATCGAAGCATAAATAAAGTCTTTTACTTCTCGGTGTAAAATCACAAGTCAACGTAATTTCCGTAACGGCACAAACCCGTCCAATGTATACGATTTCGGAAGCTGAACTAAAAACTCTGACGGATTATTGTTCTTACGTATATCGAGTGAATCTTGACTGCTCAGATACAGGTAAAAGTTTGCAATGGTTACATCTTTATTTGTCTTCCTTACGCTACTCCAACTTCTTCCAAAATAGCTTTAATTAGATACACAGTCCTGAGTATTATGGGAACAATGGAGTGGTTTCTACGTAGTAGCCTTTTCTTTCTTGACAATGATACAGATCCAGATGCTATCATTCTTAGCAGTAGATGCTTTCGTTGAAATAACAGAACATCTCTTCTCATGGGATTGATGACTCAATTCACGTGTCTAGTGGCTACCTCTACTATACCTTCTTACTGTTCATTAGTCATATTGGTAAGTATCTGTTTTCTGACCATAATAGGTAGAAGAAAATTGAGCTTCGTGTACACTTTTGAGACATAATTGGTGATACACTTGTGTGCCTTGTTACTTCTTCTTACCCGGTATACAGTTCCAGTTCAATTAATGTAGGGTAGACCCCATCGTCGATTTGTTTCATTGACTTTATACTAGTCATGACCACTTTACCGCTATGAAAACAACAAAAGTTCACTCAATCTACTTTAAAGTTGGCGGAGGGTAAGAGTTCCGGTTCGTACGTGACATTTGGTCTTTCTGTCGCTAGCTGTCGCAGGTCCAATGAGGTACTAAGAGTATGGGAAGCCGATAGAGTCACCCACTTTATGTTAGTGATCCACTGGATAACCTAGTTTTGTAAACGCCTGGTATATCGTCTTAAAAGTTGGTAGCCTTCTCTTGCACCATTGCAGTTGATGACACCGTTGGAAAAGACTAAACAGTTTCCACCAATCGTTCTATGCTGCCATATAAGTCCGGAAAATCTTCCTGGATCATAATGTACATTTGCTAAACGGTTACACAATTGCTCAAGTCCACAGGACATCCATTGCTGGCACTGTACACACTATTGGTGATGATCATGTTTACTGTGGGGTCTCACTCGTAAGAATGTATTTGTGTGTGTATTTCCGTTTATTTATCGTCGCTACCGTTGCACATGCCCATATGAGCGACGCCCCTAGAAGACGGTTAGTTGTTACGGGGGATAGTGCAAGGATACAGGACGAAACTACTGAGAGTCCCGCTTGGTTCTTTAACGTGCTCGATTGATAGCATCGTCACACGGGGCCTCGGTTTAACGTCTCATCCGAAAGACAATTAGTAAGTTAGTCGATATGGTCAGCCCAGGGCTCGAACCCGTGATCTTGAGGTTCGAAGTTTGGTGCTCTACCAACTGAGCTAATCGGGCTGTTGAGCTTATCGTAAGAATGAGTACAGGCTTAAATGATCATAGCTTATATAGGTCCGGTGGTCACGTGATACCATTTGATTAGCTTTATTTGATGACGTAATTTTCTGGTAGCCAGCTGTCGTACTTTTTGGTGCCAACGCACAAGAACTTGTTTTTGTTTGTTTTTCACTCTTTTCCTGAGCACTTTTTCAATGTGATATTCGGTTGACTCGTCTACTGTCACAGCTTGGAGTTCTGGTTCATAAAATGTACCTTCAATGGTTTCTTCTTCCCAATCGACTAATTTATACACAGGCAATCCTTCTCGTTTAAAACGATGATGTACTTTGAATATTTAACCTGTCCATTTTTGTGAGTATTCCCAATCAAACACACCGCGCACGTGGATAGGCGGACGGTTTGACCTATCTTTAACTTGTAGGGTCTTGGTTTTGTCTGTGGTGTCTTTCTGAGTAAAAACTGTTGCAAACGACTCTTTCCTTCCGTGTCTTTGGTAATGCTGGCTGGTGTAGCTCCCAAATTTCTATGAATTGTATGATTGTAACTGTGGAGTATGTCTTGAAGAACGTCTATATACTTTTGTGTCCTTTTCTTTAACATATACCGAAATATCTTGTGTTTCAATGTTTTGATCAGTCTTTCGGCGTAATTAGCTTTGATCTCTGTGTTAAGGGTATAAAAGTGATAAATGTTTTGGCTTTTCAGATACTTGTTCACTTCTTTGGAACGAAACTCCATCCCTCTATCTGTCCGGATCATATTGGGTTTTCGAGGTCTAGATAATATTGTTTTTAAAGCTTCTACTATATCTCTACCCATTTTACTTCTGATCGGTTGACATAAAGCGAAGCGTGAAAAGATATCTATACAGATGAGTACATATTTATAACCGTCATTATGCTTGGCTACGTCAACTATATCCATCAAGTCCATATCCCATTGACTGTCTATGCCATGAACAATCAAACGAGAACGTTGGAATTTGCGTCTAGCGCCTCTGGTCAATGAATAATGATCTTGACTTTGGAGCAATTTTCTTATCCTATACCGACCAATTTTTAATTTCCCCTCTGACTTGACATTCTGATATAATTTCTCAGGACCGAGAATACTAGAGGGAGATTTGGGATTAAAATACAAAGAAGACAAATACTGTTTCCACTCAGTCATGTTTATTGACAGTATACATACAGTACATACTTACAATAGTGTGTATATATACAATAATTTTTTTTACACAGTAGTACGGTTTTAAAAATAGTCACTCCATACTGTCTTTATATATCGTATTGTCTTTGGAAAAACACGCAACCAATCGGTCTGCTGCTTCACGGGCTTCTTGTCTCAGCTTATATAGTCTATACTGATACTCTAGTTGCTCGATAAGTCCCACAAACACGACCAAAACGCTCACACACATTTTCAAAGCAATCCGGCTCGATGTACAGGTTTGCTTTGAGTAGGAGTTCCGAACGGCACTGTATTATAGACTGATGCGGGTGGAACAATTTCTATTTATAGTTCTCTACAAGTCTATACATGTCCTACATATATGTCCATACACGTCAGTTCTGTTTATACACGTTTCACCAATTCTGATAATCATTTGGGTTACATTTGGCACATTTCAGGTACCTAGGTTGGTTCATATGATCATCGTCCATCCAGCATGGTTGTGTTTGGTCCAGCTCGGGAATCACTTGCTCAATTTCTGCTTTCAGTTTCAACAATGTTTCAAACTCATCGAATTTGAGTGGGATGCCTCTCCGGGTGGGTTGATCTTGATCTTTCCCTTCAGGTTACCAGAACTTTCGTAGATCTACTACAGGGAATTCGTTGTTCACCTGAATATGGTTGTTGCTACCAAGATGCCTGCTGTAATAAACGTCCTCTCCAGACCTGTGTTTTCTGACAGCTTCTTGTACATCTTCAGTCTGCCACATCAACTGTTGGTATCGCTGTAGCGACATAGTGTAATCCTTCTTCTTCAGTATGTTGTTCTCGTAAACCGTCTGTATTAGAGCAATCTCTATATGGTCTGAGCCATGATCATGTACCTCTACCGATACATACTTGCCCAACTTGTAGCTGGTTCTTATTGCTTCGGCTTCTGAAAACAGAATGACTTTTGTACTACACGGGTCTATGTACTCACCAGAGCACAGATCCTGCCCTGTGATTGAATCATCATGCTTAATAATAGAACATCCTTGAAGAGTATAACAAGTCTAAACTTGTTATTTTGGTACAAGATCAACCGGAAATTGATACACATCTAATGATTAAATTGTACTTTTCATTAGCTTCAAAATGATATATCAAGCATTGTATTCGATAAAGAAATAAGAAAGTTATTGATCAATATCCGAATATTGGTGCTTATCCGAATTACGTAAAGTACGACAAGACTTGGCACAAAATTGAGCCCGAATGTAAAGTTAATCTATCCTTTGTTTCAACAAACATTTATTTGTTACAGAAAAGGGGAAACAACTACTTAGTATGACTGAAATAGATTGTACATGTGTATCCGGCTACTAGTACCACCCGAATAAAGACGCACATGATGCATGGCAGTGAACCTTTTCTTTGTTTTATAAGCTTTCGAACAATACCAAAATGATGAAAATTGGTCAAGTTTTAACGGAGATAAGTTCGTTTAAAGATATCATTACGGAAAAATGCGAATATCGGTACTCGGGAGTTTCCGTTGCTATCTTTTCGCGCCAATAAATTGCTACGTGCTCACCATGTCTTCAAATTTCAACTCGCCACATCTCAGTCATTCCTGGACGGATTTCAACGATCATGGTACCGATCGAAAGCTTTTAAGATCTAGTTTTATTTGGTATGTATTTTATACGTATATATCACTTCTCCGGTGACTTATTAATGAAACCCCTATCATAGGTTTAAGACGCCAAAAGTCCCAGGTCCCAATGATCACATGGTACTAAAACCTTTATCACAGAACACATCAATCTCTCTTCTCTTCAGGGATATATGATTTATTGAGTTACATTGAGAAATGATCTTTTTATGAATGTTTATCCATGGTACATATACTAATTTTAGCCTAATTTTATTACTAGCATCCCCTATTTCCCATCGTAAAATAATCATTTTTACATCATTTTGAACCAGAACCAAGCACTAAATTCAATGGAATGATCAAATTTTGTCTATCTCAAAGATTAACAATTTTATATCTTTTAAATAAAAACTATCTCAACCATCACTTGAAACTCAAGTGCCCTATAGTGTCATGTCCAGTCCAGAATGTAGGGAGGGAAGGACGGGGATTTCCGCAGGACACTTTTGTATACTTATCCTTTAGATGGGGATGCTAGATAAACTGACTAAATTGTACATGATTTTGTAAAAGTGTGTGCATTTAGGCAGTCGCTTTTTAGACACCGTTGTCGACACACCTTTGCTTTCAAACATGAGTATGGATTTCATTTGTGGCCAGATTGCAGCATTCATGCTAAGTTGTATGACAAATATGGTATGCTTTACCATGAAGTTTGGTGATATAGTGAATTTACTGAAGGATGGTTTGGGAGAATGTGCATTCGGTAAGTTATAATTAAGTTGTTTCTATGTCATTTTACTTCAACACATAAACACACACCTCTTGTTTCTCTGCAATCGTCAAAATTATTTGGGTAAGTTAAATCCTTTTTGTTTACAATCTTACACATCGTATAACATAAATTCATTTAAACATTTGTTTAAGGAACATCCATTTGTTTACCGGTTTTAGGGTTAAGTTATTGTCCTTTAAAATTCAATATCAATTATTTTGACAAAACTTTTCAGGAAAATGTCAGGTTAAAATGAAGTACAACAGAAGGACACAACTCATTAGGCCAACGGACATGGTGTCATATGATTCAAATGGTCTTGTACACATGCGAATTAGGACATCGGAAGACTGTAACGTACATGATGTTAATGATGAAAATCAACAACAAATTCGACCACAACAACTGGCACCTTTAATAAAAAAGGTAGGAAGCTATATTTATTACAACTTATAATATTCAATGTAAGTTATTGCTTGATGAATGTTTTCAAAATTGTACTTATGTATACATATATATATATATATATATATATATGTGTATTGTCAATTTCTACCTCATTGGGTTCTTTTTATGACGGTGCAAGTGATCAGTTTCAAATTACATTACCGACCTATGAATAAATTCAATAAAACCAAGTTGACAATGCATTATAATTTAGTGTATTCATTGATTATATGTCAAAATAAAAAGTAACTTCGCGTTTTTATGTTTCTATATCAGGTTATGGCCTTTCTGATGACTCTCCTGGGTGAAAGACTGATAAACAACAACTCCCTGGTCATATCATTGGAAAGGGGAGTGTTGTACACTGATGGGATGGCGGTCAATGGATACCAACAGGAAGGCAAGATAGTAATTTTCGTGAACATGCATACCTCTATCGAAGATGCTGTGGCCACATTCGTCCATGAACTCGCTCATTTTATGACACCACCTATGCTTGATGAACATGGCTTCATATTTATAAGTATCTGTAGTGCCCTTATGGCTTAAGTCGAAAAGGAGGTGTACAGTAACATCCACTTTTGTGCTTCAGAAACAGGTACGAACCTTGTACAAATAAGTGATAAGATGGATGATTTTAAACACCTCGCCAAAAGTAGATTTAGCAATGAATGTAACAAGGTTCCACAGAAGAAAGTACAATTAATGTAATTAAATATACATATATGAACGTGCGTGCGTGTGTGCCTATGTGTCTGTATGTTTTTCTGTCTGTATGTTTTTCTTTCTGTCTGTCTGTAAATATACATTTATGTCTGTGTATCTGTCTGTCTGTGAATATACATATATGTCTGTGTATCTGTCTGTCTGTAAAGTCCTAATCTACCAATGTCATAATCAAACTGTTTTAAAAGACTTATTCTTATTCTATTTTTACATTTTTCAACATAGACAGGAGAACAGGAGAGCAGCTATGAATGCAAAATACCATCGTTCTTCTGTCATTGAAAACAGAAGTGTCTGAGTATATATCACTCAAATGCCTTTCAAAAGCGTTTTCAGAAATTGTAACTTTCATGATGAAATGTACAAACTGATAAAATAGTTGTAAGATAAGATTCGTTGTATGGGTCATCATTTGATAGTGTGATTGGTTAGAAATACAAACTTTTCATTGGCTAGTATTTGATCCAATAGAAATACGCAGGAAAAAAAAAACACTTGACATAGGGATAAAACTGACAAACAGGATATCAAGCCGGAAAAAATCACTTGACTTATGGACACTACTGATAAGACCTCTAACAGGATATCAAGCCGGAAAACACTAAACATAGGGACTCTTCCGAAAAATAGGATATCAAACAGGAAAACACTGACGCAAGCATTGTGAAATACCTTGGCTAAAAAAAGAGCGTCGTGTGCAAAACACGTGATAAGACCCGCGCCCTATCCACTGAGTTCATTTAGCTTCAGACTGTCAGAGAGGTAGGACGAGCTTTGGGGGGCTCTTATTATTATTACTGCTTTACCCTACGTGCCAACTGTGTGCTTTGGCTCGACTTTATGACATAAAAAGGAACATATTGTGTCATCGAGATGTTACATGTAGGTTGTTCCGAAACAATATAGGTCTTGTTCAAAAGAGTGGCTCCGTCATGAGTTTTGAGGGATCCAACAATGTTATGCCCGTTATGAATCTCTTGGTAGAAGGTTCCAGACCGAGTTGGTGGTTTGAAGCTTAAGGGTACTTTTAAACAGGAGCTCTATTGATAAAGCTTAAAATAAATACCTACTGACTCATCTGTTCTAAACATATCCGTTGTAACATCCAGTGACTAGTGACATGATCCAACACGCTTATATGCAAATAAGCTACTCTAAATAGAAACAAAATGGTTCCTCAATATGGTTCACCGCGAAAACTCAATACATGCTTATATGTAAATAAGTTACTAAATATAGTGCTTAATATTGCCGACCATTACCCTAAATAGATCCAAGATGGCGCCCGTTTGTTTACACACAAAGAGATCTGTATACTACTTTCATAAATTCAAAACTTGTTTGGCTAGGTTTAGATCATAGTCACATTCAATGATGATAGAAAAAAGCAGACATGGTGAGAGACAAATAGTCGGAAAGGATGAGTGTCGCCGTCGGGAATCGAACCCGGGACCTCTAGATTGACAGTCCGACGCGCTACCAACTGCGGCTAAGTTTAAGTGAGAAATGTGTATGAATATGAACATCTTTCAAATCAGTTGAGATATGTTTGAGCCTAAGTTGTTCGCGAAATTTTGATTGACGTTCAAATATCGGCGTACCAGGGCGGGACAGTTTTTGACTTTAGAATCTTTAATCATCTTCCCCTTGGTTAGGAATGTCGACATTCAAACTTCAATCATGGCGTGTCCAGGGTTCCCACGCTACCGGGAAAACCGAAAAAAGTCAGGAATTTGGTGAGCCTCTTTCCCGGCCGGGGCAAGGTCTTGGTTTTGTGGTAGTAGAAAATACACCCCCCCCGCCAAAAGGTTTTATCACAGTGTAAATTACATTTTGACATAATGTCTGCTGAGAAAGAGAAATTGGCATTTGTTTAAAAAAAAATACAAGCATGGTACATAATCTTCTGTTAGGATAGGGAGTAGGTGTCCATTTAAAAATATATAATTGGAGTAAATAAAAAGAAAATATGTAGGAGAAAATCCAAAACAACATCTTAAGTGTACCAGTAACCGGACATTCGGATACGAAAGTAAAAAAATGGCCTCCAATTTATTTCAATGAAAAGGGGAACTCTGGGAAAATATACATCGAAATTTATTATCATTAATATGATGTTGACAATCTACACGTCTAGAAGCAATCAAAATTATTCACTATTGTATATTATGGTAGTTTTCTTGACAGAGATCATGGTTTTAGTTTTTTTTATCAACAAATTGGGGTCTCAGGGACTCAACAGTCAGTGTAATAATAATCCTTGCTTTAACTATGTAATGTGGTCTATTGCTGCTTGCTGTACTGTATGGGTACTGTTGTCCCTCCACTAAACGGAGCAATCACATTTTCATAGGTATAAAAGAGGCATGATATAACTAGCTTTTAATAAAAACTCTTGAGGTATATCGGAGATTTTTGTCGATGAAAGAAAATTCTTAAATTTTAGAAAATATCCTGGAAGAAGTCTGGAAAAAGTCTTGAATTTTGCAAGCAGAAAATTGTGGGAACCCTGTGTGTCGTTGGTTTGAATCTCGGTGGCTTTACCGCATTTTGTCTCCAAAATAGGTAGCTGATCCTAAACCTAAATGGAATGGCAGCTCGAGGCTAGGAAAGGATGTCATGATACTGGTGCGAGAAATACCAGGAATTAATTGTTAAATTCTCCGCAATATGACTGGAAAATTGTTAAAAAAAAACCTGGTCAACTATAATCGGACATTTTGCACAATTATTCCTCTCTTTCTCTCTCATTTAATGAAATTTCATTTTTTGACAAATGCATTTTTGAGATAAAGCAAATGAGGAAGAAAAGGAGAAAACTTAAATAATCGGTTTTTCATACAAATTTGCCATAAAACAAAGTATAAAATACATATCTATCACATTAAATGTAAAAACGAGGACCATCAAATATAAAGTGAATAACAGAAATCACATTAATGATGTAAATAGTGCAAGAAAAATGTGTGAATAGAAAGGATGAACAGAAAAATAAACGGTTAACAGGTTTGACGGTTCCCTCCGATATAACATGATAAACATGCGGTGATATTGTCACATGTCACAAAGCATCCGATGAACAATAACGTCTTTTGCATAGACGAAGAACAAGGGCTGTGTTGATTCTGATTGTTGCCAAAGAAAAAATGTTCAATGTTAAAGTTATATCCTTTTGGACAAATTTACTCTTCCTAAGGAATCCAAGTTATGAAAACGCTCAATAAGAGCATTTTCAAATAACTTCCTCTCCCAATATATACGGAGGGAAAAAAGTTTAGCAATTTCGTACGTTACAGCCAATTTCTCCGGTGTCTAGATAGGGATTCAAACCATATTTTCACACATAGATCTTTTATGTGTTAGCCACAGTATTTAAAAAATCAGATGATTTCAAGGCCATACGTGTTTGTTGTACAGCGTCAATCATGGTAGGGGTAGGGAAGTAAAAGTAACACAAAGATTTAATATCTTGTGTGTCCATCGTTTGCGCAAATAACGGCATCACAGCGTCTTCTCTTGCTGGAAATGAGCCTACGATTAATGGCCAAATGGATACGACCCCATTACTGACGCAGAACACGATCCAGGTCTCTAACGTTATTAACGTCATTCCCGTTTCTTACTCTCCTACCAAGATGGTCCCAAAGGTGTTCGATCGGAGACAGATCCGGTGATTTGGCTGGCCAATCCAACACATCAACATTATTAGTCTGTAAAAGGTCCAACGTGTGCCGAGCGATATGTGGGCGGGCATTATCTTGCTGGAAAATGGTAGCAAGCCCTTGACGCAAGAACGACAATACCACTGGCTGGACAATTTCGGTGCAGTATCGAGCGGCATTTAAGTTTCCCTGAATAACTACCAAGTCAGTCTGACCACGGTATGATATACCACCCCAGACCATGACGCTGCCGCCTCCCAAACGATCATGTTGAATGACGTTGGCGGGATCCATCCTTTCGCCATCACGCCTCCAAATACGTACCCTACCATTGCAAACATCAAATTGAAACGGGATTCGTCTGTGAATAGGACCTGATTCCACATTCGTCTTGGCCATCGACGGTGTGCCCTTGTCCAATTCAATCTTGCATGTCTGTGTGCACGTGTCAAAGGAATGCCAACGTAAGGTCGACGTGCGCGTAAACGTGCCGAACGAAGTATGTTTCTTACGGTACGAGCACAGACCCGAGTTCCCGTTGCATTTCGGACCAAACCGGCTATACGAGTGCTATTGAGGAAGCGATTACGCCGTGAACACCTCACGATGTAATGGGCCCCTACCGATATACGGAGTTCTCCCGAAAATTGCCCTTTAATTAACTCCCTTGATTCTACTGGGTAGTTCCGGTTTAAATTTCAACAAAGAGTATATAAGGGCTGAGACTAAAAGCGTCTGTTTTGGAGAGAATTAACTATTTTTTCGGTATTTCACACTTAAGAATATTGAGTACTTTTGTAATACTTATAGATTATGAAAATGTTTTGGTGGTTTTTATTTACGTTGACACGTTATAATCGTCTTCCCGTCCGAGTTTCATCCAGTTTTGATATTCTACTTCTCATTTTCGAAACAAAATTAGCAAAAATGTTCTTCATGGTGATTTGTTGCTTTTATTTCCTTGGCTTGAGAATATATATTGAAACAGACAAAACAACAACGAGGGGAACAAAAGTATTGCGATAAAAGGAGTATTTTTCAAAGGAATTTCTCCAAATCTGAGCGATCCGTCATTGTTGATACAAATGGATTTTAATATTTCGACTGTATCCTATTTCATTCTGAGATTTTTTTTATCTACAAAGGTTTGAATGGTAAGTTAATCTAAAGAATTATCGATGTCCGTCGATAAACTCCTGTTTTCATCCAAGTAACTTACACGTTTTGAATCGGTATCTTTGATTGCGCAATAGTCCACGGGTGGTATCCGGATATATCTCATAACGATCGGCTATTTGCTTTGATTTTCACACGACTGCCAAGATGTCCTTCTTTTGACTAATTAACAAGGGGGTCGGTTGACATATATTATTTGGAATTAATCTAGTTCTAAAGATTAATTAATGCTTTATCTTTCTGTACATATATTACATGCAAAGTGATGTGGTTGGGTCCCTAAGTAAAAGTACACTATCAGAGGTTAAATGCTCATATTTTGCGTAGAATCAGATATTTTTTCAGACTTTGATACAGAGGAATGTTGAGTACTCTTAAAATACTCTTAGAATATTGAATTGTTGTGGTAGTTTATATTAACGTTGACACGTTTTAATCGTTTTTCTCTCCCGACCTAGGAACCAATTTCATTCTCGTCCAGTTTTGATATTTTACTTCTCTTTTTCGAAAAAAAATAGCAGAGGCGTCTTTTGTAGGAAATCATTGCGTTTACATATTTAACTTGAAAATACTTATTTAAACGAGGAAAACACACAACAAAAACCAAGAATAACAATATTGCGATAAAGAGTACTTTTTACGCCGATTTTCACCACATCTGAAAGATCCATTATTTTCGGTACACATGGCTATTAAAATTTCGTTCTTATCCTCTTTCGTTCTGAGATTTTTTTCTGTAAAGGGTTAAATGGTAAATCAAATTTAAAAGTAAACGATGTCCTCTCATAACTGCTGTTTTATTCCAAGTTACTTACACGCTTCTGATCGGTATCTCTGATTGCGTAATAGACCACGGGTGGTACTTTGGATATACACTGGATATATCTCATAATGATCGGTTATTTGCTTCTGATTTTCACCCGATATCCCCTTATAACAAGTAGCAAAGGAAGTCATTTGCTATTCCCTCTAATTCTAAGAAAATTACGAGTTTATACATTTTAAATAGGATTATAAATGCAAGAGGTAAAGGAAATCTATTTTAAAACGTTTCTCATTTAGAAAAAAATTTGGAAAAAATGTTTAATTAAGAAAAATCTGAAAACAAATGTTTAGGATCACTTTTTTACAACAAAAAGATTTGAATATTTAGTATATATACACTGTATCATATATGTCATTGCATGATATATCTCAATATAGTAATGAAAATTTGGTATATCAACTAAATGGATTAAAACTTTCAAGTTTGACCTTTGTAACACTTCTTACGGTCATCTCTTTTATATTTCCACTTTTTTATTTCTCACTTTTTCTCAAATGCCACAAGCATATTCTTTTTCTACCATGCATTCTCAATTTGAAAGCCACAGGGACGAATAAACCAGGATTAACCATAATGAATTTTGTATGAAAAATATAAATTTGTGCACACATCTAATATCAGATGCTAAAGCTCGTGCAGGTTGATTGAATTAAATTGGTTTATCCATTCCCACACAATGACGCTTTTATGCGCCCCTTAAGAAAAATAATTAGGAAAACATTTCCAAATTGACAAAGTTGCTTGTAACAAGCAATTTCTTCATTTTGCCGAATGTTTTCTGCCAAGAAAGATGAAAATATCTACAAATTCATAAACATAAAGTTGTCATGTGCAACTCCTTTAAATTCGGCACAGTCTAATATTTTGCCCTCCGGTTATCGGTAAAACACCACTTTCAACATTAAATCAGTTACTAAGCATAAGCATGACATTTCATCTGAGCCACCAGCTGCTTACCCTACTTATCATTTGCCGATTGGTAAGAAATTAATGATATATCTTACTTGCCATTGGTAAGAAACGAATGATATATGACCTACAGAGGCAACAATCATTTCCACAAGCCTCCAGACACCTAACAAAGCTTGTTGAGGATCATGCAGTGAAATTCTGATTAAATTTATTTCATACTCATCAATGAAAATGGTATTTGGTAAATTCCCATGGTCATCAAATGAAGACGTATGGAGAACTTCTATGTTACAGTTCCCGTTTGTAAAATGACAGATATCTCATAAATTCAAAGCCGCGCTTGACATGTGAAACCATTTTTTAAAAAAGGAAATAACGGAATGTATTTCCGTGAGTACCATTGTATTTATTTCGATCAAAAAGCTCTTTTTATGGTAATTAATACGTTTATCCGGAATTAGGGTATGTCCGAAAAATACACTTTTATATCGGCTCATTTACGATTATAAACACGTAAAACGTCACTTAACATTAAAAATTGAACTCAGCTGTTACAATAAAGTAGTCTCTAGATTATCTAGGGTTTCAACATTGATGACACATAGTAAGAGCTGGCAACAACCTGTTAATGTTTTCGATACCGATATTATCGATTTTTTCACCGGAACTACCCATAGATTTAAGGGAGGTCACTCTAATACTAAAACTAAGCGGAGTGACTCTGGATATCGGTAGGGGCCCATTGTTCTCACGTTGGGTAGTCTTACGTGGCCTGCCTGAACGTAGCCTGTCTTTGACGGTGCCAAATTGACGATACTTTGTTCTAAGTCTTGAAATGGAACTTTGGCTTACGCCAAAATGTTGAGCCACCTCTTTTACCATCATACCACCAGCCGGCATACCGATGGCTACGTTCCGTTGGTCTAAGTTAAGCCCTGGGCGACGTCCCATTTGAATTTTTTAAAATGTTTTAATGGGTTATCTTGTTATTTATGCTAAACAATAAACTGGGATAGAAATTGTGGATATAGACTTCACGTGCATGTGGAAGCACGTGTTTCAGCAAAATTGCGTTAGATAGCCTTTAGAAGCGAGGAAAACGTGCTCTTAATGCATAATTAGTTAGTAAGCTTTTAAAAATTGCAAACGAGACTGATTTTATGAGGTTTATACATTTACGTTGAAAAGTATTGTAGGTCGAAAAAAATAGCTAAACTTTTTTATCTAAGTATATAAGTTGTAAAACATTCATATTTGGATTATAGGTGGATTATGGGAGGATTCTATCGGAAAACACAGGTAAATGGCCTTAATAAAAAATTTTGTTTACACTCTAGAGGCCACAATTTTGCCTCAATCTTCTTGAAACTTGGCCAGAATAATTATTAGGACATAAGGAGGAATCCTATTGATTATTGGCAGGTTCTTTTGGAGAACACAGGAAAAGGGGCCTTGATCACATTTTCATTGTTTACACTCTAGAGGTCACAATTTTGGTTCAATCTTTATGAAAATTGGCCAGAATAATTGTTAGGTCAAAAGTATGAACCCTATTGATTATAGCTCATAAAGATGAGCCTTATAGATAATGGGAAGATTCTATAGGAAAACACAGGAAAAGGGGCCATAATGACAATATCTTTGTTTACAATTTGGAAGTCACATTTTTGGGTCAATCTTCATGAAACTGGTCTCTAGTTCTTTTTAAACAGTAGACAATTTAGGTAAGCAGAATGTTCTCCAAAACATTTTCATGGGTCGGATTACAATACGATTTTCTGACAGTACTGAAAAGATTTGTTTTGACTTGTGATTGTTAATGTACCTACTTTGTCTGGGCATGTCATATTCTCCGAAGATTGACCTCTCTTGGGGACCGTATCACTTATCCAGACTGGGATAAATATTACTACGCCGTACGCATAACTCCATATTTTATCGCCAAAAAGTATCAAGTGGATATTTGCAATAAAAACTACAATTGTAGATTTGTTTGTTTGTTTGAATGGGGTTTTACGCCGCTTTCAACAATCTTTATTGTAGAGAAATCAAACTTAACTGTCGCCCCAAATTAATAAGAAAAGTAACTATTTTAAATTGCGAAAGCATTTATGTCTTATCTGAGTTCAAAGAAGGATCTTCAAATTTTCGAAGCTTGCTTTTCAAGAAGTTGCAGACGACAATTTAAAGTTGTGTGCACACTCTCGGTCAAGATTAATATTGGCTGACATTTTGTCAAATACTAGGTCACAAGGTCAGATCTTAAAAACACCTTGTGAGCACTCTAGTGGGCACGTTTTAGGATACAATAATTTGATATTTGGTCAGAATCTGACCTTGTGACCTAGTCTGCATGATATTGCTTTCATATTCGAATTAAGGTCAAATTGTTTGAAAATATAGGTCTCTAGGTCAAATCTTAGGAATCACCTAGTGTGCACTCTTGAGGCACCATTTTGGGCTCAAATTATTTGACGTTTTGTCCGAGTGATAGATAGATAGATAGATCGATAGATAGATAGATAGAAAGAAAGAAAGAAAGATAGATAGATAGATAGATAGATAGATAGATAGATAGATAGATAGATAGATAGATAGATGGATAGATAGATAGATAGATAGATAGATATATAGATAGATAGATAGATAGATAGATAGATAGATAGATAGATAGATAGATAGATAGATAGATAGATAGATAGATAGATAGATTGATAGATAGATAGATGGATCGATGGGTGGATGGATGGATGGATAGATGGATAGATAGATAGATAGATAGATAGATGGATAGATGGATAGATAGATAGATAGATAGATAGATAGATAGATAGATAGATAGATAGATAGATAGATAGATAGATAGATAGTCGTTTGATTATCCTAATTCCTAAAAATGAACCGATAAATTGATCATTTCGGAACACACTTAGCAAATAATTACAACAGGAAAAGTTGAGAGTGGAATCTTAATGTCACTAAAAGGATCTGTGCGTTTATGGAAAAAATACTAATTGCTTATACATTCAGTTCTCAGAGTAAAAGAAGCTTAATTTTCATTTTGATTTTGTGACGATTCCTGGTGAGTTGCGGACCAATAGAACCCTATTGAATGTTAGATTAATTTTAACGCAGATGGTCAAAATGCATTAGAAATCTGTTTCTGCCACCCATTTTTTTACTTTTTCAACGAAAAACTCGAAAGTAATCATTAGGGTAAACTCCACTTTTTCGAAAAATAAAAAAGTTACACCGAAAAGGTAAAAAAAGAAAAAATAATATTTTTTTTTAAAATGAAAACAGGTTATTTTTACCCAAATCACAAATGCCTGTGAACTTTTCGGGGTAATGTATGAAAAGGATCAATAAATTCGAACGCAAAACTTAAAAGGACATGCCTCTTCAATGAATAATTTATTTACCTTAAAGTGCCAAAATGACCTAGTATGACTTGGACTAAAATACTCTGCATTTTCAAATTTGGTAATATTAAATCGAAAATGATGACTAGGATTTTGCAGAGATTTCCTCCTTCATTTATACCACAAAATAGGGCTTATTCAAGAGAATTTAAAGTATTTCATCTAGTATGATCTGGCAAAATTTGAAAGCTCTTGGATAATGTTTTGGGATGAGACTAGGTCTGAATCTTTAAGTCTTTATCTTTCACCTCAAAACACAGGGCTTACATATTGATCTTAGCGTAACAATTTGACTTATTTTGGTATGACAAGACCAGGCGATACAAATTTAAAAACCCTGGGCGACATGTTTTTCTCTTAAATTCCATGACAGCCAGCATTCTTTTTTGCACCAAAAAATTATTTCAAATAGATTATTTGAAATTTTAATATTGTGGCTACTTCTCAACTAATACCTACCAATTATTGCTCTTTCACAATTGACTCATTATTTTGATTTCTGCCATTGATATATTCAAGTAAGATGAGAATGCTTTTCCAATACAGTGTTTTATTAAATGGCTTTACGTTATTTGAAGTTAGTCAAGATGGCGACCGTCTATAGAAAAGAAAAGTGTGTAAATTTTCATCAATTACTTCGTATTCTAACAACTTCTTGTCTTGATATTAATACCATACTACAAGAGAAATATTTGCTTATCACCCGTACAATTGGTGTTACAGCAAAGTTGGTGTTATCGTATTACATGCCAAATCGATAACCCAACGATAAAATTTGGAGCGAGAATTAAGTTAGCAACATAAACGCTAAACTAAAGCAGGACCAACAAAACTATGGTTGCCTGGCTTTAATGACAGTACAATCTGCTTTTGCATCAATACTCCTAAACCGGATTATATATTGTTATTGGAAATACATATTTATTTCAATGATGACAGATTTCTTTATTAATCAAACATGTCATTTTATTCTCCTTGGGAAGGTAAATGTAATAAAAAAATATCGAGCCAGGAAAAATCACGTGCCTTTGTTATATCATTTTATAATCAAAGATAAAGATAATCTTGATCAAAACACTAGAGCTTGTGAAGCCATTTATCAAACGCATCTTTGCCTGTTGCACCTTTATCTGCTGCAACTGAATTTCAAGATTATAATCCACTATTCATATCTTTAACATCATATAGACAGTAGACAGTAAAATTTAATTTTATGCTTTGTTGTTGTTGTTATTAAATGGTGTTCAGGAGGCGGAGGGGGGGGGGGTCTCACGTGATTCATTTTCCTTCAGTGAAACTATTCGGGAAATAATCAGCAATTAGAAACCACCAGGAAGTTTACAATAAATTTAAGCCTGTTATATTCTGCTTTCAGTCTAGTCCAATTTGTTCTTGAATTCTGATCGAGTTTCCCGGATTGAATATAAATCACAAGGATAACAAAAATCAAACTCGATTTAGATAAGAAAATCTCCTGTTTGATTAGTAAGGGAAATTTGTCCCCAGTGTGTCTTGTTGATAAAGATGTTTTCATCTCGCATCGTTTACAGAAAAATCGTTCGCTTCTTTTAACCCTTTCTTGTTTTGAAAAGTGAGACCTGTCCAAATTCAAGACTTTTGCAGATCAAATTTTAAAGTGGATTTTATTTGAAATATAACCATTTAGTATGGTAGAAACATTGCTGAAAAAGAAGCAGTTTCTTGTAACAAACTATTTCATCTTTTTACAATGTTTTCTCAATGATAAATTCATAGGGACGTTAATTTCGGGATTTGAACAGATGGCAAAATTTAAGACTGGTCAAAATTGAAAGGAGTTGCAGACAACAATTATAAGTGTAATTTATAGACTTTTTTAACTTTCTTGATAGAATCACTGTTGAAAAGTTTTTAATATTTGTTTTTCTTGAGCGTCATTGTAGGAATGGATTAACCACACTTTGATGCAGGAAAAAGCAAACAAGAAAAGAAAGAAAAGGATGCAATCGGCAAATGGCTTGAGTCCACCAAAATGTTTAGGTAGAATTGGAACATTTCAAGTGATGAAAGTACTGCAATCGGTCGTCACTAAAAAAATAAGCAGACAGCCGTTTCTCAAGCAAACTTATTTGAAATATTTTATAAAAAAATGGGTGGTAACAGCGCTTTACATATTTTCCCTTTCATGTTTTATCTCAACACGTTTTTTTTTCTGTATGCCATTTTTTCGATTTTATTAAAAATTAATTATCCGAAGAATATTACTCCTATCAATGCCTGTCTTTTTATATTTGACTAATTAAGCCATCCAAGTATGTCATACTCGTTTACAGACAGACAGACAGATCTTTAATGTTCATAAATACATGAACATATATTTCATATAATTTAACCTATTAACAATTAGGTCTTGACAAGAGGATTTCTAACTGAGGGTAGACACTATTTTACTTGGTCAATTGGTATATATCTCAACACGTTTTTTTTTCTGTATGCCATTTTTTCGATTTTATTAAAAATTAATTATCCGAAGAATATTACTCCTATCAATGCCTGTCTTTTTATATTTGACTAATTAAGCCATCCAAGTATGTCATACTTGTTTACAGACAGACAGACAGATCTTTTAATGTTCATAAATACATGAACATATATTTCATATAATTTAACCTATTAACAATTAGGTCTTGACAAGAGGATTTCTAACTGAGGGTAGACACTATTTTACTTGGTCAATTGGTATATAATTATTTTGATGAAATAACCTTAATCTGATAAAGTACACCTTAATACACCCGTCCTCAATAGGTAAATATATTCAGGCCTGCTTCATCAGAGTGTACTATTCTATCATAGTATTTATCTGAAAGAATGAAACAGACTATAGTGGGGGGTGCAACTCTGATCACGTGACTTGTAATAATTATAATCATGTCAATTTCGTTTATAAAAATAAATACATGTGACAGTAAGATGGAAGAATATGGATTTAAGTGTTTAGATTCATTGGATTTAAATTCCTAGTGATATGAAACGTCATTGTTAGAGACTCCGTGTAGATTCTGTGATTTATTTGTCAACCTTGTTGAATTTTTCGCTTAGATCTGCCAAGGTAAGAGGCATAATTCATTTGTTTTCTTCCTACTGGGCCTTTCCAAGAATTTTAGGTCATCACTTGCCTGACCATCAATGTCCCTCTTGTTCGAAACAAAATGACAAGCAGGACAGATGGGAAGCCAAAGTTAACTTCGCTTAATTTTTGTTTGCTTGTTTTGTTCAGTTAACAAGTAAAACCGTACAAGCCTGAAGTTACTACGTTTAGGGCTATACTTTAACCCTTCTCCTCTGCTGTTCTGTTTAGTCATACTATTTCTTTACACAATGCTTTTGTTTGACCCAGTTTTTACAGACTGTATAGAACAAGCTCAGACCTCATAGGCATGCAGTCTGATCTTGTTCATCACCGCTTGTTTTCCAATGTATTGTTATGGGGACACTTGATCAAGTATATTTCAATATTTTTTAAAATTTTATTTTAATTGCCCCCCCCCCAAAAAAAAAGGTTGTCCCCCCCTTTTTTCAAACAGCCTAAATTCAGCATGGTAAGGGTTAACACAATAATGATTCATAATTCTAGTTAACGTTGGTTGGACTAGTTATAACTATTATTGGCTCAATCTGAAACTTTATTTACTCTTAACCCTTTACCATACAACAAGGTATTAGACTGGTCAGATTTACAGAATTTATGGAAAATATAATTTTTTGGTGAAGGATTATTGATTATTTTTGAAAAAATTAATAATAATCTGAATAAATTTGCATAGCCTTTTTAGCTCCTTGGGTGAATTAGAGTTCATTAGTTGACTAAACTTGAGAATATTTGGTTTCTTATAGTAGAACTTGTTTATCAAAGAAGATCTTTCAGTTGAAAAAAGATTACATTTAAATAAATAGTGCATTTCATCGCCTAAATCATTAATCATGCATAAATGACACTTTCTGAGATTTATTTCTATATTATTCCATCTTCCAGTCTCAATGGGTAAGAAATGGTTTGCAGTTCTATATTTGATTAAATTTATGTACTTGCTTATTTAAGATTGTTTGATAATTCTCAAAGGAAATTGATTCTTTGATAAGACTATAATTTTCACCCTTGTTCTGTATTTGGGTACTCCAATGTTGTTGGTACTGATCCTTCAATATCTTATCTACCAAAGCTTTTGTGTTGTTGTTGACATTTGAGTATTGACTTTGCCATATATCTGGTCTCCCTATTTCATTTAAAAAAGATTGAATCTTATTTATCCACTTGCTTTGAAAAATTTGGGTGTTAAGCATATACATGTACAATTTATATGAGAGTTTATTTCTATCACCATTTATCAGCCTTGTCCAGTAATTTTATTGTAATTTTAAGTGGGTAGCGACCTGTTTCTGCATAAAGCATATACCTGTAATTTGGTGTACTCTGTTTGAGCTTTAAAACTTTTTTGATAAAGGTAGAGTGAATTTTTTCAAGAATTTTACTATCTTCATATCCCCATGCCTCTGATGGAAATGTCAAAATTGGTATCATAGTGTTATCAAAAAGTTTAAAGATTAAGTCAACTGGTAGGTTCAGATAATATATTCTTCTATAAAGGTAAAACATAGCTTTTTTGGCTTGTTGCATTAGATTTTTCCTGTGGGAGAGGAAGATTCATGAAGGAGTAAAGTTTACCCCTAAATATTTATAGGATTAAACAATTTCCATTTCCGAGTTGTTTAAATGAAGAGAGTACTTTCTGCTTTGTTTTCCAAAAACCATTATCTTTGTTTTGCTTAAATTAATATTTAATTTCCATTCATTGCAATACTGTTGAAAAGTGTTCAGGATTGATTGCATCTTTTTTGGATCTTCAGCAAAAAGAACTGTATCATCTGCATACAATAGAACTAGTATCCTGAAGTAAGTTTCTAGGTTGCCTTCTTCAAATATAAGACCCTAATTGTCATGGTTTAAGAGATACTCTTCTAGATCATTTAGATAGAGAGAAAAAAGTACTGGTGATAAATTTTCGCCTTGACGGACTCCGCAATTAATTGAGAAAAAAAGTGATTAGTCAATACCATTTGAGATGCATGACTTGATACTTTTATACATATTTCTTACCAAATTTATGAATTTTCCATTGATTCCTGAATTGGTTAATTTTGTCCATAAACCTGTATGCCATACTGAATCAAAAGCCTTTGAGAAATCAACAAAGCAGCAAAAAATCAGCAAGAAGTCAAGGATTATGGTTTTTGGATCCCAGCTGCACCTCTGGTCATCTGGTTAGCCCGGATTGTCCTTTGGCAAGACATTTCAGGGCTCAAGCCTAGCACAAGTGGTATGCAATAAGTAGATAAATAAGTGAATTTTACTGTGAAAGAATATTCAGAGTGGCATTAAACCTGATTCATTCTTTACAAAATTTAAGACTTGAGATTTTAAGACTTTGTCCAAATTCAAAGAAGTTGTAGACAACAATGAAATAAGAGTGCAATTTGAAAAGCATCTAACCCACAGAGTAGAAACTATAGTTGGAAAAGAAGATATGACTTGTTACAAGGAATTTCTTCTTTTCCCAAAATGTTTTCTCAAGTATAAAATCACAAGGAATTAAAAAGCAGGAATTGTACAGGAAAGTGTTAAATCAGAAAATATGCCTATTAAGAACATGCTAATTCTTGCAGTCTAGTAAGAATTAATTCTTTCAGACTAAAAAGAAATAGTCAGTTAATATGCTATTTACACAGAGTTAATTGCTGTATTTACTTGATCACTCATTAATTTTATCAATGTTGTGAACACAAAGTCTATTGTTTTTCAGATTTCAGTTTCAAATTCAGATCACCCAATGAAATGCAATGTCATTGACAATACTCTTCATGCAAAGAATCAATATCCTGTATCCATTAAAAAGGGGTGATCAAAAGTAATCAGTTGTTTAACTCACCTGATCACAACATGCTCATTGTGAGTTTTTGTGATTCTTTAATGTCGTGCAAGCGCCGCCGTCATAGCGCAGTTGGTAGCGCGTCGGACTGTCAATCTAGAGGTCCCGGGTTCGATCCCCGACGGCGGCACTCATCCTTTCCGACTATTTGTCTCTCACCAATGGGTCGATAATCGTAGACCTATGTGGGATAGCAGCTGGAGGCTAGGAAAGGATGTAATGGTAGTACTGGTGTGAGAAATACCAGGATTCCATTGTTAGGTGCTCCAGCCGCCGCGATATAACTGAAAGATTGTTGAAAGCGGCGTAAAACCCCATTCAAACAAAATTAATGTCGTGCATAAATTCAGCAATACCACTTTAGATTTCACAACTTTTGGTTGGTTTTCCCAAACTTGTTGGAATTTCTGAATGGTCATTGTAGGAAGATCCCTTTGGACTTAAGTGACATTCTGTCCTATTTCACAGGAAAATGCCAGTTTCCTCTTTACAATGCAACGGGTGCTTAATTTTGGTTTGAACTTTCTCAAATTTGCTGGAAGTGGTTATATAGTAAGGAGCAATATTCTGTTAAATGTCACATAAAAAGGGGATTTAGTGAACAACTTGCTGAGCTGATTTAGCTCAGTCATTCTCGCAATGTTCTCTCAATCCTGGGGCTGTGAGTTTGAACCCTGGCTCAGCCAACATTCTCTCTGAGAGTTCATTACAACATGCATCATATGGCTCTCACTAATGTTCATATGAGCTGTAATGTGCCTATATTTTAGTAAGAGTAAGGTTGTAATAGAAGTAGCTTGTGGTTTTACTTTTGTGAGAAATGGCAGGAGCCATGGTTAGGTGCACCAGTCATATGATATACATGTATCAGAAATACTGTTGAAAGTGGCCTTAAAAACCATTTAACGCATAAACCTTGATGATAATTTCCTATAATTACAGTTATACAGGTTTTGCACATTCTCTTATGAAATGATAGTGTGGTTGCAAGGAAGATCCATGTATTGAATATCATTAAAGGGGGTCTTTACCCTTTCCTTTTTATCAAAATTTAAAATTGTTCAATTTGAAAGAAACTGCAGACAATGATTAAAAGAGAGAGCAATTTGAAAAGCAACCAACCTTCAGGGTAGAAATGATTGTGGGAAAAGAAGAAATTGCTTGCTTTTCCCACAATGTTTTAAGTATGATACCATAGTTGTTAATGACAATAGCCTTTTTATGGCTTACAAATAAAAAATCTTGGCTAAATCTCTGTGTTTTATGCTATAG
Organism: Fragum fragum; assembly: GCA_946902895.1. Classification (NCBI taxonomy): domain Eukaryota; kingdom Metazoa; phylum Mollusca; class Bivalvia; order Cardiida; family Cardiidae; genus Fragum; species Fragum fragum. The sequence continues at coordinate 8,273,546 of OX336367.1, forward strand.
GGGAATTCCCAATCTTTTTTAAGCTATGGGAAAAGTCCCAATATAAAATATAATGGCATATGACACCCAATATCAAGAGAAACTGGGCCTTTGTCAAATTTATTCAAGCAGGTTTACAAAATGTTTGACTGATCTAAGTTAAATGATTGATTAATTGATTGAATGGGGTTTAACGTCACTTTTAACAGTATATCAGTCATATTGCGGCAGCTGGAGCACCTAACAATGGATTCCTGTTATTTCTCACACCAGTACTACCACAACATCCTTTCCTAGCCTCCAGCTGCCATCCACTTAGGTTTTCGATTATCCACCCATTGGTGAGAGACATATGTCGGAAAGGATTATGTGCTGCCGACGGGGATCGAACACTTGACCTCCCATGATTGAAGATTGGGGGTTTGTAGTGCTACTGACTGGGCTTTTACAGCCGCCTAAGTTAAAAGAAGTTGCAGACAACAATTTAAGGATGACTAAATAATGATAATCTTTGTCTTTTGGGTAAAAAAACATAAACCAAAATAAGTATTTCAATACTTCAATTATTACATGTAGTTTGCTTTTAGGCCAATTTTCACTCTGGCTGAAGGGGCTTTGTCATTGTGTTTACTCTGTCTTGACCAAATAAAATAGTTTCTTGTAAATTTTCCATAGAAAATATTTGTTGGATTAAAAACAAATTTCACAGAGATTATCCTTGGGTTACCCTTTTCCTGATTCCTTTAGAAATTTTAATCTGAAAAGATGTCCAAAAAATAAGTATGTATTGTGAAAAATCCTTTAACAGAACCTTTTGGCCAGGTTTCAACCAAATTCCACAACAATAGATCTTGGAAGACTTTTCTCATATTCCTGAAAAAAATATGACCTATATATACAAGAAAGATCCTTGGGTGATCCCTTATTAGATTCCTTATCAGAACCACTGAAGAACAAGGCAGCTTTTATAGGCCAGGCTTAATTCCAGGATTCTGATACAAATTATGACCCTAGAGAGTCATGTCTCAAGTTGTAGAGACCCAGAGAATTCTACTTCCTGGCACAAAAAGTTTCCTACCATACATGAATTAACATGTCTAAAGTGGCAGAGTCCCGTAGGTCACCCTATAAAGAACAAGTATAAAGTTGCTCCATGGTGGAGCAAAGGTTTTAGCGCGGCGGAAAGAAGCTCGTTTTGAATTCTTGATACAGATGTAGACTTAATAAGTAAACAATTTCATCAATGCATATCCAAATAACATAATTTTTTGGATTTTCTAATTCAAAGAATTTGATGACATCTATATCATCTCACGGTGTAAACTGTCAGATTTGAAAGGGACAATGGTTTAAGTTCAGAGAGGTATGCACATACATTTTGTATTTCAAGTTGTCAATGAAAGTGTTAAGAGATCTGAAGGAAAAAAAAGTCTTCAGTCAATGATAAAGCTATAGGAAATAATACGTTGTTGTTGTTTTTCACTCAGTGTAGTTTTGGCAAGAGTAAATATTTTTTTCTTTGAAGAAGTAATTTAATATTTCATAAAAATTAAACATCTCAAACAATCTGGGTACATGTATAAAAAAAGATGGTTGTAATAAGCTTAAAGGTTAAATAGAAACTGAAATACCATTGGCAACAAATTATTTGTGATTGTGTGAACGAGGTATGTTTATTATTCAATGAATGAAACCCATTATGCTAATAAACAAAAATAAATGTGATAAGTCATGCTCAAAGAGACAATCTAAGACCTGTGTGAACTACACTTGGCTACCTTTTGTCATGGCACAAATAACCCTGACTCAAATTTCATCTTTCAATTTCAAGATTGTACTCATTCAATTTTGTTATTTAATGATGTGTTAAATGAGCTTTTCCCATTTTCTTCTATGGACAATTTTTTCTTTACTTCTTGTAAACAACCTGTTGTACATTTAATATGAGCAGTAGTGTTATATACAACTTAAATCAAAGGTAAAGGGGACTTTATCCATTTGTATAACAGTTTTATCAAATAGTAAGCTGTCTCTCTTCCATCATTAATCAAATATAATCCAACAATTTTCGAAAGGAAGTTTTCCAAGTCTCACCAACTTCAATCAACATCTTCAACATTTTTTCATTTGGATTTTTTTATCATCAACTAACTCTGCAAGTCAAACAATCTTTATTTCCTATCAAGATGTAGCATACAGAGAAGATATTTTACTAATTGGACTATTTTTCTAAATAATACAATCCATGCATTATCTTCCTTTGACCATTTATCAAATGCAATATATCTACTACATATTTATGCTAAACAATGACAAAAAAAGCCCCACTTAAAAAAATAGAGCTTTTTTTTATTTTTTTGACAAATCCAAATAATGCTATGTAATTAGCTTTGTCTTGGTGCAAGCAACATTTTTGCAAAGGAATTATGAGTTTGACTAAAATGAATTTTAAAGGATTTCTACTTTGGTTGCCATGGCAACCCAAGTTATTCTGGAAGGAAATTGTTTGAGTGATATGAAAGAAAATAATCTATAGAACAATCCTGTGAATTTTGCTTTTGATCTGACCAGCAGTTCCTAGAGAAAAGATTTTTTAAGAAAAGTTAATCACTAATAGACATATGCACAATGGACACAATGCTATGACAATAGCTTGCTGGGCTTTGGCCAGTAGAGCTAAAGATGAATCATCAAGTAAAGAAAGTATTGTAGTCAAAATAAGCATTCCACACATAGAAAATGCTTTGAGAAGAGTGTTCAACCCTGATCAGAATGCACAGTTTACAAAGATGAGTCTGAAAGGATGCTTTTCACACATTCCAGATTGACCTTAACTCTTTCTGTACAATCCTAGGATTTTATGTGCCAGTGATTTTATACTTGAAAAAACATCATGATTTTAACAAGCAATTTCTTCATTTCCCACAATGTTTTCTGCCCTTCAGGTTGGCTCCTTTTCAAATTGCACTAACTTTTAATTGCCATTTACAACTTCTTCCAAATTGGACCAGTCTAAATTTTTGAAAAAAAGAAGGGTTAAACTCATGTCTGACCCTTTGCTGTCTTGTGATTAATAGGACATATAAAGAATCTAGAATAAGGAGTCACAGGTTCCTACAAGAATACATTAAAGACTATCTGATTTGCAACATGGAACATTTTATGTTTAGTACCAAAAGGGCAGTGGATACAGTCTAAAGAGATATTCAACACAATATTATATTCCAAGTTTTAAATGCCATTTATATTACCAAGTTAACCTCTGACTGGTCCAAATCCAAAAAAGTTGTAGATGACAGTGTACAGTTAATAGGATTCTACAGCCTTTTGTTTTCAGGTAAGACAACATTGTGCATAATGAAGACATTGCTTGTAGCAAGCAATTTCTTCATTTTCCACAATGTTCCTAAATCCTTTTTCCTGAGAGGCATAAAAAAGTGGGGTTGTGTTGGAATGGGTAAATACAAAATGACTCAGACCATTTTAAATCAAGGTTATTGTTGACTGAAAAAGACAACTCATACAAATTTTAACCCTTTTTTATACAATCACTGATATTTCATCATCAAAAAAGGAAAATATTGATGAAAGGAGAAAATAGTTGATTTTGAAATAGGTCCTATTTACCAAAAATGTATTGCTTTCAACAAAAATCAACCTTTAATCTTTTATAAAGTACATTTCATCACTTTCAGTCTAACATCTATATAAGTTGATGCCTTCTTTCAGGAAACAGTTTTTAAGTTAGTTTGAATTTCCATCTGGAAATGTTCCTTTGCCATTTATTGAGAGCCCACTTGATTTCTGCCTTAAGTGCAGGAAAAAATTGTCGATTTAGCAGATAATGCTAACATATCTGTAAGCAGCTTCCTTACTTCTGAGTAAAATAGAGTGTCTTCTCATCTCATATCCTCAACCTACAGCTTAATTAAGTTCATCAGCAGTGCAACAGAAGGATTGTTTTGTCAAACAAGTTGCTTTGTGTGTGTATTTCCGTTTATTTATGGTCGCTAACACAGCACGTGCCCATATGAGTGACGCCCCCAGAAGACGGTTAGTTGTTATTGGGGATAGTGCAAGGATACAGGACGAAACTGCTGAGAGCTCTGCGTGGTTCTTTAACATGCCTGACGAATAGCATCGTCACACTTGTAACACATCTTATCCGAAAGTCAATTGTTTGTGCTAGTTGATATGGTCAGCCTAGGGCTCGAACAAGTTATCTTGAAGGTTTGAAGTCAACTGCTCTACCAACTGAGCTATTAGACACAGTTATTTTCATCAACTTCTTTTCCTAACAGGCTGTAAAACATTAAAAGAACAATCAAGAAAGGAATTGAGAAGATACTGCTGTGTCGTCAAACTATGACATTTTGTCCTTGTAAGTGGCAATGGCCTTTGAAACATGCCAAAGATGGGAAGTACCTTAATCTTAATTGATTTAATTTCCACCAATTATAAAACACTTCTGCTTATTGGAGCTAAAATCTAAATCTTTAATTTACAATAGCAAGATGTGATCTGCTCTTGTCATCTTTCTATATTAAAATGTTTATTAATGAAAGTGGAAAGCCCATCATGCAATGGTAATTTGTGGAGAGGACAAATACAAATTTAAATAACAATTTAAAGTAACTTTGGTATATATATAAGCATTAACAACTTATAATGAAAGTTAAAATACTTCCCTAAAGTAAATTATTAGTCACAAGTTAAGTTCATAAACAGTGAAACTATAGGTGCTTGAGCGTCTAATTTGCTCCATCATCCTGATATACAAATGTACAATGTACTTAACCCTTTCTCACACTATTCCTCCTTTTTATGCCCTTCAAGAAAAGCACTTTGAAAACGAAGTGGAAAATGAAGAAACTGCTTGTATCAAGCAATATCATCATTATCCACAATGTTTTCTATCCAAAAAAGATTAAACAGTTCAAAACTAGAAATTGTCATATGTAGCTTCCAGTCTAGAATTTTGTTGTGTAGGAGTGGGTTAAGATACAGGTAACTTGGTATTCATTTACAAAGGAGGCATTTTGAAAAAAAAAATACTTTTTAAAATTCACTTGATCACTTGACCGTAGCACATGCCCATATGAGCGACGCCCCCAGAAGACGGTTAGATGTTACGGGGGATAGTGCAAGGATACAGGACGAAACTGCTGAGAGCTCCGCCTGGTTCTTTAACGTGCTCGATGGATAGCATCGTCACACGGGGCCTCGGTTTAACGTCTCATCGAAAGACAATTAGTTTTGTTAGTTGATATGCTCTACCAACTGAGCTAATCGGGCTGACATCTGTACAATAATCGGCTAATTGAATATTGCCTTAACCAATCAAATCAAAAGGTAAATCTTACGGACGTCCAATTAAAATGCACCGGTCGAAATCAGAGTAAAGAGCGGCTAAGGTGCGAAAATTTATGATATTGTTTGACAGCAGGAACAATCGCTGCTGGCACTTGATCGACAACATCGAGGGATTAGATAATCGGCAGATGACCAGGTGTTTGAAAAAAAAAGTGAGAAATAAAAAAGTGGAAATATAAAAGAGATGACCGTAAGAAGTGTTAAAATGATCAAATAAGACGATCTTTTTTAACGTTATAATCCATTTAGTTGGTACCAAAGTCTTATTTCTATATTGAGATATATCATGCAATGACATATATGATACAATTTACAAATACTAAATATTCAAATCTTTTTGTTGTAAAAAAGCGATCTTAAAAAAATTTTTTCAGATCTTTCTTACTTCAACATTTTTTTCCAATTTTTCTAAATGAGAAACGTTTTAAAATAGATTTCCTTTACCTCTTGCATTTATAATCCTATTTAAAATGTACAAACTCGTAATTTCCTTAGAATTGGAGGGAATGGCAAACGACTTTCTTTGTTACTTGTAATAAGGGGATATCGGGTGAAAATCAAAAGCAAATAACCGATCATAATGCGATATATCCAGTGTATATCCAAAATACCACCCGTAAACTATTACACAATTAGAGATACCGATCATAAGCGTGTAAGTTACTTGGATGAAATCAGCACTTTATGAGAGGACATCGTTAACTTTTAAATTTGATTTACCATTTAACCCTTTACAGAAAAAAAATCTCAGAACGAAAGAGGATACGAACGAAATTTTATGGATCTTTCAGATGTGGAGAAAATCGGCGTAAAAAGTACTCTTTGTCGCAATTTTGTTATTCTTGGTTGTTGTTGTGTGGTTTCCTTGTTTTAATAAGTTTTTTCCAGTTAAAGAAGTAAATGCATTAATTTCCTACAAAGGACGCCTTTGCTTTTTTTTCGAAAAAGAGAAGTAAAATATGAAAACTGGACGAGAATGAAATTGATTCCTAAGTTTGGAGGGAAAAACGATTAAAACGTGTCAACGTTAATATAAACTACCACAACAATTTTATATTCTAAGAGCATTTTAAGAGTACTCAACATTCCTCTGTATCAAATTCTGAAAAATATCTGATTCTACGCAACATAGGAGCATTTAACCTCTGATAGTGTACTTTTACTTAAGGACCCAACATCATCATTTTGCATGTAATATATGGACAGAAAGATATAACATCTATCAATCTTTAGAACTAGATAAATTCCAAATAGTACAAGTCAACCGACTCCCTTGTTAATTAGTCAAAAGAAGGACATCTGGGCAGTCGTGTGAAAATCAAAGCAAATAGCCGATCTTTATGAGATATATCCGGATACCACCCGTGGACTATTGCGTAATCAAAGATACCGATTCAAAACGTGTAAGTTACTTGGATTAAACAGGAGATTATGAACGGATATCGATAATTCTTAAGATTAACTTACCATTTAAACATTTGAAGATGAAAAAATCTCAGATTATAACGGATCTCTCAGATTTGGAGAAATTCCCTGTAAAAATACTCCTTTTATCGAAATACTTTTGTTTCCCCCGTTGTTGTTTTGTCTTTTTGCATGTTTCAATACATATTCTCAAGCCAAGGAAATAAAAGCAACAATTCACCATGAAGGACACTTTTGCTAATTTTGTTTCGAAAATGAGAAGTAGAATATGAAAACTGGATGAAACTGTTGTTGTGTTTGTAGTTTTATAAGGTCCCTCCGTGCTCGAGGCATATATGGTATGGACCCCAGGCTGCAACCCACCAGCCCGTTTAAAAGACTTTTTCACGTCGAAAAGGGTTGAGATTTGATGAGAGTTGAGTTTCAATTCTCCCACTCAGCAAAAGGATACATTTTGATGCCAAATTTTAAGGATACAAGATGCTAATTTAGCAAACTGTGTACCCATGATGCCCGTAGGCCTATAATGTTACAAAAGATTAACATCCTTTATTGTTCACGTGATCAACCTGATCTTAGAGCCTTACTTTTATTCTCTCTTTTTCTTATAACCTTTGCTATTAGAATGCTATGTTCGATTTTGCATTGCCATTTCCACTATTTCCCCCTTTTTAATCATACCTCTTTCATCAATTCAGGTTTAGGTATGTGGATTTACACTTCGCTATAAGACTGTGTGTGATTTATTTCTTTATTATTATTATTTTTTTATTATTTTTTTTTAAAGTGTCAAATTCAAGTTTTAGTCATTTATATATATATATATATTATTTTTTTTATTTTCATAATGACATCATGTGTATACTTTGTTTAAGTGTAAACTCTTCATTTTTTTGTCTCTCTCTTTCTCTTTTTCTGTCTTTTTTTTGTCTTTTTTCCTATTACCATCACCATTTTTTATTTACATTGTTCTTATCTCGTATATGTACAAATAACCAACCAGTACAAAACAGTATGGTCTATATTTTAATTTTCCCCCTTGAAACAATGTTTTTTCTTTTTTTTTTTCTCTCTTTTTTTTTTCTCTTTTTTTCAAATCATTTATATACAAAATAAGTCAGCTGCTTAAAACAGTCTGTGCAAAATTCTAATTTCCCCCTTGAAACAATGTGGCAAGAGAAGTATAAATAAAGCTTAATGATATTACATATGGTAAAGATAAGGAAAACTGGCTAATCAAATTTTTATCTAATAGAGTGGATGGCTCAATACCAAGAATAATAGGATTAACATTGCTTTATTCCTTTGGTAAATAATAAAATCAGAAGAGTAAATTCTCAGTTTGGTATTGCCTTTTCCCTTAAATGGCGTCTAAAATCTAGCTTGGGCATTGTTTGCATTGTTTTTGTTGTACAGGCATTGTTAGACAATTCCTTTTTTAAATCGTTAATTTCAAACATACGTAAAACACAGTGCAAACAACATACAAGCTTGATTGTTCAAAGTGTGATTTCTCAAATTATTTCGGCTTGATACTTTTGTTTCTTAACAATTTTGCTGATTACCTTCAATCCCCCCTATCTTCAACCCTTTCCTGTTCGATCCTTGATTTTTAAGTTATGTGTACCTATGTTTGAACAGTGCGAAAAAAAGAAGAAATATCTTGTAACAAGCAATCCCTTGTTCCTTTACATTTACTACCTTTCCCCTTGAAACAATGTTTTTTTGGGTTTTTGTTTTTTTAGTGTTTGCAATAACCATCAATTACTAGTAGTTATTATTATTGTTTCTTATTATTTTATCTTATCACAATGGAGTTTTTAGGGGGGGGGGTATCTTTTTTTTTTTTTTTTTTTTTTTTATGAATTTTTATTTTTCTTTAATTAGTATAATTTAGTAATGTATTTATAACAAAAATAAGCACATGTTATTTACAATGTTATGGCAAAAACTAATTTGTTTGATATATACAAAATAACCAAGAACTAAATCTGTTGTTAATCCTGGACTATCAAGAGAGCAGTCATTTACTGACCTCCCTTTAAGTCTTGAGGACAATTGGCAGCTTTAAGGCTGTTTAGCACAGTCCTATGTTTATAACTTATGCCCATAGTTACTCAATTTCTTTATATTGATTTTTTTTTTTAATTTCTAATATGTTATCCCAAATCATGTTCCTAGATATTCTAGCAATATTGTTAAAGCCTTATCTATTAATTTCAATTTCTAAAGGAGCAGCCATATGCTGACCTCCCATAGACGTTATTCAAATTTATAATTATTATTATGATTGTTATTTTTATATTGGTTAAGTTAAATTGGTTAAATTATTTGGCATTCCAATCTGCACTTTTTGCGCGATCAGACATAACTGTTGCTTTACTGCTGAACTTTTATTGTTTAAAATTATACTTTATTTATATTGATTTCCCCAATCTTATTCTTCAATATCCAGACAAATTCACTACAGTTTATCTATTAATTTTATATTCTTCAAATACTTGAAGACAGCATTTCTAGTTTGAAGCGCCAATTTGTTTTCTGGGAACATTAGGGTTTTTCTACTTATAACTGGAATATCCAGGCAGAGTAGTTCATTTCTAAAATCGACCCTCTCTTTTCTATATAACGGACATTCAAAGAAAACATGGTCAAAGGTTTGTTCTATCTCACATCGTTCGCAATTAACCTTTGGGAATCTTTCTGCTCCTAAACGACTTACCTTTAGCCTTAACTTTGTATAAACTGTGTCATGGACTTAGTTAGAACTGTAAACTGTGATAGCTGATGGTTGATCATGATAACCGTATTTTGATAAGTCCGTTTTCTTAAATTCATTTTTAATGCTCTGTTCAATGAGATGGTACATTTCTTTAACACTCAGTTTGATTTTGTTAATTTCACCCGAAGTCGCTCCCTTTTTAGCGGTTTGGTCGGCTATTTCGTTCCCTATTATACCCACATGGCTTGGGATCCATACAAACGTGGTTTTTAATTCTCTTTCTTTAAAATATTTTATTGAAAGTAATATTGTATCTAGGATTTCAGGGCGTGATTTGGATTTACCTGACTGCATAGATTGTAACGAGCTCAGGGAATCCGTAAAAATCGTTATATTTGAGGTTTTGAATAAATGGGTATCCCTTTTCTTAAGCCAATCCAGTGCATAGTCAATAGCACTCATTTCACATGTTTATATAGACAAACCATGGTCCATTTTAATCCCTTTATTCAAAATGACAGAGTTTTCTTCATCAAAGATAACAACCCCGGCCCCTGCTATATACTTTTCTTGGTCTTTGCTGCCATCTGTATATACTTTGATTGAATTTCTGTATTTTGACAAGTGTTCTTTTGCTTTATGTAATTGGAGACTGTGGTTGTCTTTCTTTGAGATATGATGAGTTAGTTCTAAATCTATGTCTGGTTTGCATATTTCATAAGTGTTTCTTTGATACGGTTGCACCAGATCGTTTGCATTTAAATTGTATTTTGAGGTCAATTCTTGAATCTTTTGAGAGTATGGATTTTTAACCGATTTGACCCGTTTTGGATTAAAGAGAAAGATTGAATCAGTCTCAATTTTTTCATTTATCGGTAGATTTGCGCCGTGGCCTATAGATCTTGCCCAATACTTTAACATGTTCATTTCTCTTTGTTGCTGTAAGGGTAGGTCACCACATTCTGCTATCAATGTACTTATGGGTGTGTGTTTTGGACAATTTGTGATGACCCTAAGGGCCTTATTTTGTAATTTTTGGAGTTTTTCAAGCACACTATTATTTGCTGAGTTGTAAACAATAGAGCCGTAATTCAGTTTGGATTTTATTAAACTCTGATAAATGTTAAATAGGGATTTTTTGTCAGATCCCCAACTATAGCCTTTGATTGATCTTAAGAGATTTATGTCTTTATCAACTCTTTTGGTAAGTTTATTTATGTGCTCCTGCCAGTTAAAATACTTATCAAAGATGAGCCCGAGGAACAATGCTGATGAGCTAAATTGCAGAACATTCTTGCCTAATTTTAATTTAGGGAAATCCGGGTCTTGTTCTGGTGGTTTTAATTTAGATTTTAGGTGGAACATAACTACCTGTGTTTTTGTAGGATTTATTAGAAAGCCATTTTCTTTGCTCCAATTGTCGATCGAGTTTAGAGCCTTTTGGGCTTTTTTAACTGCTAATTTTGGACATTTTGATTCCGTCCAGATTGCGCTATCATCAACAAATTGAGAGAGTTGTATGTTGTCAAGTGTATTGTTTTCTGTCTTATTATGGCTATCCATTTTATCTCTAAGAGAATTCATGACAAGTGAAAAAATGATGGGCGATAATACACTTCCTTGGGGGCACCCGTTCAATGTTTCAACAGTTTCAGAAACATGACCTTGATATTTAACTTTTATTTTTCTACTTTCTAAAAAATCTTTGATCCAGTTCAAAATTTTGCCCCTAAGGCCTATCTCTTTTAGATAAATTATTGCTCCAGAATTCCATAGTTTGTCAAAAGCAGCAGTTAAATCCAGAAATACAGCAATATGAAAATGTTTGCTTTTTTGAACGCGTCGAATATCGGTCTCTAATCTAGTTAAGTTATCTTCACAAGAGTGTCCTTGTCTGCAGCCTGATTGATAATTTGATATTAGATTATTCTTTTCTAAATAACTGCAGAGTCTCGGTTTAATCATTTTTTGCATGAGCTTTGTAAAAGTACTTGTGAGAGATATTGGTCTATACGACGCTGGGTCAGTTTTGGGTTTATTTGGTTTAAGCAGGGGAATTATGGTTGCTTCATGCCAAGAATCTGGTGTTTTACCTGTATTCCAAGATTTGTTAAAGAGGTACAAAAGTTCGGATTTAGCATTTTGTGATAAATTTTTTAGAACAGAGTAATGTATTCCGCTGGATGAAACTCGGACGGGAAGGCGATTATAACGTGTCAACGTAAATAAAAACTACCAAAACATTTTCATAATCTATATGTATTACAAAAGTACTCAATATGTGTGAAATGCCGAAAAAATAATTAATTCTCTCCAAAACAGACGATTTTAGTCTCAGCCCTTATATACTCTTTGTTGAAATTTAAACCGGAACTACCCAGTAGAATCAAGGGAGTTAATTAAAGGGCAAATTTTTCGTTTCTGTTCTCTAACCTAAGAACCATTTGACATACAACCTTCATACAATACAATTGTTGCTAATGATCCAAGGAAGTGCCCTTATCTTTTGGTCAGGCGGATAAAAAGCTCAAGGTCACAATCGAACTTTGATTGAAAGCTGTTTCTGTGCTCTTATACATAATCCATTAGACCTAGGACCATGAAACTTAATATATATTGTGCATGACACAAGGAGATGCACTAATATTTTTGTGTTGCATAGATCAAAAGTCAAGGTCTTAATTGAACTTGATTCAATTTCTGTGCTCTTACTCATAAGCAATATGACCTAGGACCTTGAAACTTTTTATGCATGATGTGCATGACAGAAGGAGATGCCCTAATAATTGGGTCAAAGGTCATTTGCCACTAGATGAACAAAGTACTGGTTGGCTTATTAGTCTTCTTTGAACACAAGACAATTTCATTTCGGGGTTTTTATAACACATATCACGTGATCTCTTAGATAGAATACACCTCGGGTTATTTCTCTTCTCAACTTGCCACGGTCAATCAACTAGTTGGAGCCGAAGACATTAACATGGAACATGTAAAGGATGATATAAAAATTTGTTTAGAGACTTCTTAGTTTGCTTTAAGTTATTGAAAAATAAGGTAAAAATCAGCGCAGTAATTTTATTTGAGTGAGTGTGATTCGCCGTCCCGTGTTAGGTAATCACGTGATCTCAAGTGACCATAGATTTAACTGGGCTCTGCAGATCGGGCGACTCAGGCGAAGAAGTCGCCTGGTTTCATAAAACTTCGCCCGTGTTGCTGGTGAAAGCGAGGTCGAAGTCGCCTGGAAAATAAGGGAAGTCGCCTCGTTATGAATGCGATCATCGCATTTTGCATGGAGGCTATCAAATCAGGGGACAGTAAATCAAACATGCAACTGTTGATTGGAAGCCCTTTGATCGCAAATCAAGCGTGTCTCGAAGGTAACCGGACAATAGCCCCTCCGGACAATATCCCCTTCTATGTTTTTTGACAAGGCGGACATTATCCCCTTCCTAAAATTAACAGGGCGGACGTTAGCCCCTTCGTCATTCTAACAGGGCGGACAAAATCCCCTTCCTAAAATTAGAAGGGCGGACATTATCCCCTTTATCGTTTTACTACTGCTGACAAAAGCCCCTTTCTAAAATATATCGCAAGTGTAAATGTATAATGCATGCTGCAACTCATACTATTGCCATGTTTTGAAAAATAAGCTCATATGGAAAGGATAATAATATAGCTAACATTGAGCATATTCCATCTTGTTAAGTCGACAAGGGTCAGGGAGGCCAACATATTACCAGATGACTTCAAATAGTAAAAAGTTGAATTTGACACGAGGTTCATTTCATAGAGGGAAAAGCTGCTCTTTGCCTTTACCATGACGTTTACTAAAATACACATTTTATGGAGACCCTCGCACGGAAATATGCAAAGGTATTTAATTCGAAATTGTGCACCAGTTAAAATAAAATTAAAAAAAGTAAAATGAATATTAATCTTATGATTGAAAGGTGTTATTGTTCGTTCCGTGTTAATCTGAAGAAACATTTTTAGGAAGGGGATAATGTCCGCCTATTGAGGGGATAATGTCCGCTCTGTTAAAATCAGGAAGGGTATTTCGTCCCCCCTTATTGAATGACAAAGGGGCTAATGTCCGCCCTGTTAAATTTAGGAAGGGGATAATGTCCGCCTTGTCAAGAAGCATAGAAGGGGATATTGTCCTACATTCGTATCGATAGACGACATGCTCGTTTTTCTTGCACATCGGCTGGTTAGATAGTTGCAAGCCCTTATGAACTGCTGGAATTTAGGAACTTTTTGATGTCAAACCCTTTTCCTTCTGAAGAATCAATTATTTTAGTGGCATATTATATTTACCTTATCAATATACGAGATTTGTTACGTACTTTCAAGCAGCCAGAATACTGGCGGATTTTATTACGAACGTCATGTCATTTGCCGTATCTTAAAATTAATTGATAAAAGGAATAAAATCTTTGTGAGAAAAACTGATTTGTCTGTAAAACTAAATAGAAAAAAAAATTTTTTTTCAATGAACTTAATCTCTACAACTCCTTTCAATTTTGACCAGTCTAAAATTTTGCCGTCTGGTAATGGGTTAAAACATTCTAGAGCGATTAAGGGGGATCGTTGGAATCAAACAAACGCGATTATTGTGGAATTTACAGCTTTTACTCAATAAAAATCAAATAGATGCAAAACGAAAGTAGAAGATTTAGAGAATTAGAATGCAAACATATCAATTTCCGCTTTCTACTTATTTACTAAATAATTACGGTATATTATATCATTTACAAGTTAAATAATAAAAAATACATCAAACCTTTAACAAGTGTCATCTAGCTTTTAGCTTGCTCCTTTATTGTTAATTTTTTTTTTTAAAGAATTACCGTATTCTGAAATTAGCCCTTTTCTGTGCGATCCCTGATTTTACACACAAATAAAGAAGGAAATCTTAAAAAATCTTCTTCTCCCAAAACATAAGGCCTAGAGCTTTCATATTTGGTGTACATCATCATCTATTGACCCTCTACCAAAATACAACAAAAAATTACCGTATTCTGAATATTTACCCTTTTCTGAGCGATCCCTGATTTTACATAGAATAAAAGAAGGAATTTTTTTAAAAATCTTCTTCTCCCAAACCATAAGGCCTAGAGCTTCGATATTTGGTACAAATCATCATCTCTTAACATTCTACCAAAATACTTCAAAGAATTACCGTATTCTGAAAATTAGCCCCTTTCTGTGCGATCCCTGATTTTACATAGAATAAAAGAAGGAAACCTTAAAACATCTTCTTCTCACAAACCATAAGGCCTAGAGCTTTGATATTTTGTATAAATCATCATCTATTGGCCCTCTACCAAATACTTCATAGAATTACTGTATTCTGAAAATTATCCCTTTTCTTTGTAATCCCTTTTTTACATAGAAATAAATAACGAAATCCTAAAAAAATCTTCTTCTCCCAAACCATTTGGTCAAGGGCTTTAATAGTTAGTGTGTAATAATACATATTGACCCTCTACCAAAATACTTCATAGAATTACTGTATCCTGAAATAAGCCCTTTTCTGTGCAATCCCAGAAAGGAGTTATGAAGGATGTCATAGAAACTGTTCTCATTCTAAAACATTAGGCCTAGGTCTTTCATAATAGATATGTATTAATGCCTATTGACCCTCTACTTCAAAGAAATTACCGCACTCTTGAAATTGGCTCAATATGGTTGGATCTTGACTTAACCTAGGATTAAAGGAGAACATCTAGTCTAGTACATGTAATCAGCATTTCGTGATTTAATGAAAGCCCATGTCCAATCTCTTGTTTGCACAACCACAATTACAATTTGTGATGGATTATGATAAAATTTTGTGTGATAGCACATACATGTGTTTTTGTTGCTCATTTTTCTATCATACAAAAAACAAGACTTATTGTCTAAATTTTTGATTGCATAACTAGTCTTATCTTCTTGATAGACTTTGATAAAGCCATTGAAAACATGGTTTATTGACAATTCTATCTTTTCATTATTACTACCAATATAGTTATTGTTTTAATAACCTATTCCAAACCACAAAAATAAGATTGTACAAGCCCCAAAAAAGTTGGTATATTAAATTCCAAAAATGATTCTGGGACTTGAATTTCCTGGGGCAGATAAAATTGAGAATAAAAAGGAAATGTTGATTGTTCTGATTTTCAAGCTTTTATTTCAATAGTTCATCTTATTCTCTTAGTAAATTTAAAAAAAATATTTCTATTTGTAAATAAGTTAACACACATTACCAGACGGCAAAAGCTGTTTTCGTGTTGTCTGAAAGAGTCACTGACTAGGAATGGGTTAAAATGATAAGGAAAAAATATTGAAACTTATTTATCCTGGGACAGAAAAAAATTGAAAAGGAAAAAAAGTATTTGCTACTAGTTTTTCGAAGACTTCCCCGTCCGGCGTCCGTGCGTCCGTCGTCCGTCCGTTAAACGTTTCCTTGTTAACATTCTAGAGTCCACACTTACACAGAATGATTGTACCTTCATTAGGATCGTTTCTTTCAATTTGGGTAAGATCATTCAAGAAACATGGGAAAAGGGGCCTTATAAAAATTTAATTTAAAATTCCATTAAAAAAACTCGTTAACAATCTAGAGAACACAGTTTTCATCGGTATCTCTTCAAACTTTCTCAGAATAATGGTACCATCATAAGGATCATCCTTTTGAAAATGGGTCAGATCCGCCAAGAAACACTGGAAAAGGGGCCTAATGAAAATTTAATTCAAAAATTAACGTTAACACTCTAGAGTCCACAGTGTTTATCAGATTCCATTTAAACTTACACATAATGATAGTACCATCATAAGGATCGTTCCTTTCGAAATTGTGTATGATCTGTCAAGAAACATGGAAACTCTCACAGAATGATTGTACCATCATATGGATCGTTCCTTTCGAAATTGTGTATGATCTGTCAAGAAACATGGGAAAATAGGCCTTATGAAAATTAAATTAAAAAATCATCTTTAACACTCTAGAGTCCAGAGCTTTCATTGGATTTTTTTCAAACTTTCACATAATCCTTGTTCAATAATTACGATTGTTGATGCTAACATGAGACCTGATCCTTCAAGTATCACAGGAGAAGTAGCATTATGAAAATTCCATTTGAAATTTTTTACACCAAGATAAAAGTCTGCAGTTTTCATCGGATTCTGTTCAAACTCTCACAGAATGTTTGTACCATCATCAGGATTGTTTCTTTTCAAATTGGGCCTGATCTGTCTAGAATCATAGAAAAAGGGGCTGTGTGAAAAAAAAATTACCAAATCTTCATGAACACAAGAATGTCCTCAGTCTTTATCAGAATCTCTTCAAACTTTAATAGAATGATTGTACCATCATTTGGATTGCTCCTTTGTAAATTAGGTCCGATTGGTTAAGTGACACAAGAAAAGGGACCTTATAAAAATTTTATTACAAAACATCATTATTACAATAAAGTCCTCAGTCTTTATCATTTTCTTCAAACTATCATTAGGGTTGTTCCTTTGTACATTTGGTCTGATTTGTTAAGTTTCACGAGAAAAGGGGCCTTATGAAAATTCTATTACAAAAATTTCTTGACAAAATTCAGTCCTCTGTTTTCATTGATTCTCTTTAACTTTTAAAGAATGATTATACCTTCATTAGAATTGTTCCTTTTGAAATTTGGTTTGTTCTGTAAAGTATCATGGGAAAGGGGCCCTATGAAGATTTCACTAAAAACTCATTAACACAATGATTTCCACAGATTACGCAGATTGATTGTTCCATCATTACAATTGTTGAATTTGACAGTGGATTTGATTATGGCAAGTGTCATTTAAAAAGGGGCCTTATGAAAAACTTCTTAAATATTCTAGTTAACACAATGATGTCCCTTGATTTCACTGGATTCACTGCAAAATTTCACAGAATGATTGTACAATCACTTAAATGGTTCTTTTCAAAACTGGGTACAATCCATCAAACTTCATGTAAAAAGGGGCCCTATGAATTTTTTTTAAATATTCTATTAAACATAATGGATTCCCCATATTTCATCGGATTTCACAGAAAGATAAAAGCAACATTAAAATATCAAAAGGGACCTTATGAGAACTTGATTTTTAATATCTTTGTTAACTCAATAAAGTCAACTGTTTTATCGGATTCTCTTAAAAGATACATGGAATAAATGTGGCATTCGAAACACAGGAGAGGGGCCTTACAGATTATTGTGTCTTTGTGTAGAAAATAATGTGAAAAACGAAGAAAATTAAGCGATTTCTTCCTTTTCACATTCTTTTCCGGAACTATTGTCTTGAGTGGCATATGGTATAAAAGGCTGGAATGTGTTTACATGGTTGAGTTGACATGTTAATATATACTAAAGGAAAAAAGTTTAGCAATTTTTTTCAACCTACATTATTTTTCAACGTAAATGTATAAACCTTATAAAATCAGTCTCGTTTGCAATTTTTAAAAACTAATTATGCATTAAGAGCTCGTTTTCCTCGCTTCTAAAGGCTGTCTGACGCAATTTTGCTGAAACACGTTCTGCACGTGCTTCCACATGTACGTGAAGTCTATATCCCAGTTTATTGGTTAGCATCAATAACAAAATAACTCATTAAAACATTTAAAAAAATTCAAATGGGACGTCGCCCAGGGGCTAACTTAGACCAGCGGAACGTAGCCATCGGTATACTGGCTGGTGGTTTGATGGTAAAAGAGGTGGCTCAACATTTTGGCGTGAGCCAAAGTTCCATTTCAAGACTTAGAACAAAGTATCGTCAATTAGGCACAGTCAAAGACAGGCCACGTGCAGGCAGGCCACGTAAAACTACCCAACGTGATGGCAATTACATCGTGACGTGTTAACGGCATAATCGCTTCCTCAATAGCACTCGCATAGCCGGTTTGGTCCGAAATGCAACGGGAACACGGGCCTGAGCTCGTAGTGTAAGAAACAGACTTCGTTCGGCACACAGACAGGACAAGGGTACACTACACCGTCGATGGCCAAGACGAATGTGGAATCAGGTCCTATTCACAGACGAATCCCGTTTTTAATTTGATGTTTGCGGACGGCAGGGTACGAGTTTGGAGGCATGATGGCGAAAGGATGGATCCCGCCAACGTCATTCAACATGACCGTTTTTGAAGGCGGCAGCGTCATGGTCTGGGGTGGTATATCATACCGTGGCAAGACTGACTTGGTAGTTATTCAGGGAAACTTAAATGCCGTTCGATACTGCACCGAAATTGTCCAGCCAGTGGTATTGCCGTTCTTGCGTCAAGGGCTTGCTACCATTTTTCAGCAAGATAATGCCCGCCTGCCCACATGTCGCTCGGCACACGTGTGACCTTTTACAGACTAATAATGTTGATGTGTTGGATTGGCCAGCCAAATCACCGGATCTGTCTCCGATCAAACACCTTTGGGACCATCTTGGTAGAAGAGTAAGAGACAGGAATGACGTTGATAACGTTAGAGACCTGGAACGTGTTCTGCGTCAGGAATGGGGTCGTATCCCTATGGCCATTAATCGTAGGCTCATTTCCAGCATGAGAAGACGCTGTGATGCCGTTATGGCGCAAACGGTGGACACACAAGATATTAAGTCTTTGTGTTACTTTTACTTCCCTACCCCTTCCATGTTTGACACGTATGACCTTGAAATCATCTGTTTTTTTTAAATACTGTGGCTAACACATAAAAGATCGATGAGTGAATATATATGGTTTGAATCCAAAGCTAGACACCGGAGAAATTTGCTGTAACGTACGAATTTGCTAATCGTTTTTACCTCAGTATATATAAAAACAGAGACATAAAGATGAAGTCACAGGAATACAGTTAGAAAAAAATACAGGTAGACACAAAAAGAAAATAGATTTCTTTTGAGTAACATTGAAAGAAAAGGAATTTATTTTCGAAACAAATAGTTTTCTTCTTTAGCACCAAAATTCTCCTTAAATTCATTCTTCAGAATTTTAGAAACATAGATTTCAATTAAGAGTTTAAGAAGAAGTTTTCTTTCACATGAAAACACGTATTTAAAAAAAAAACATAATTCAGGTAGGCTTACTCCCATCTCAGTGCCTTTTACAAACTTGAGATTTAGACAAGGATTGAAAACTCAGTGATTTTATGAGAAAAAATCTAAACTTAAACTGTATTTTCCCAACAAGAAGAGTTATAAAAAAGTTACCAAGAATAATACAAAAAAGAGGAAACCTGAAACTTCTTATTTCCATTGTGGTCCTGGATAACGGAGGCTTGACACAGAAAGTTATTATAGGGGATGACTAAGCTGAAACTCGATATGCACCCGCAGATTACCGTTACACGACTATCACGTGCAAACACACTTGTAACCCCTGCCACGATCATCAGGCTGCAATAATCAAAGAACTGAGAAGTTGGAATGCGCTGAAAGGGTAATAACTGTGGAATTCGGTTGGAATTCATTTATAACTTTTCTAGTAAGCCTCCCTCCTTTAAACTTTCTATTGTGTTGAAATTGGTTATAAGCTCGTATCACGCACTGCTAAATTAGAATTTTCAAGCATAACATTCTCCTTTTGATGAACTGTAATACGTGAACCCCTTTTAGAATCTTGAAAACAGAGAATAACAGCTTCTACAGTAAGAAACCAATGACCTCGATGATTATTTGACCCTCCGCTCGTCCAATTCTGTAACGAACATACTAAACTCACGTAGATTATCACTTCGACTATACATGGAAATTTGCGGAAATGCGAGGAATCTTGATTCAGGGTGATCGATTTGAAATTTAGAAAAAAAAAAAAAAAAAAAAAAATTAAAGCGTCGTGAGTAAAATTCAAGAAACGTTAGAACCGTAAAAAATCCTAAGTAAAGGGACCAGGCTGAAAGCTAGATGAAATTTGTTTAAGGTTTGACGTGTTACTTGTAAATAACGACATAATAAAGCGTAAATATTTAGAGGCCTGTCACATTACGATGTTCTCACCAGCGTTCGAGTAGCGTGTTGCGAAACGCACTGGAACGTCGGGAAGGTTGAAAAAGTCAAATGAAAGTTAGATTAGCGTCGGTTAATGTTGTAGAAAAGTCGAGGGACGTCGGCGAAAGCTTAGGGTGAAAAATTTTGGGTGTGCACAAAAAATCAGGACGTTCTATCAAAACGCTGCTTACATGCTTTACACGAAAGTTTGCGGGCGTTACCCGAACGATACTAGAAAGTCAGGACGTCTCCTGGACGCTAGGCGGACGCAAGCCCATCAGGGTCGAGTGTCTAGCGCTTGGGTGACGCTTGATTGATTAACGCCTGTGTAACGTCCGTCGAACGTCTGTCAAGCGTGTCGCCAGTGTTTTTCAGAGTTCTTAACGCCTATGTAACGATCTTTCAACGTCTTTCTAACGTCTGTCAGCGTTCGGATTTTTTCCAGTTTTCATGTTACGTCCATGTAACGCCCTTTTTACGCGCTTGTAACCTCCTGGAGCATTTTGCAGGCACTTGCCATATACAATGCATAAGGGGCTTGCAGTAGCCACCGACAGTCCTGTTGGAACTTTCACAGTGTGGAGACTTCAGAATAATGACAGACCAAGAGAAACACCAGTTTGCTGTTGCTGATCTCATGCATCATGAATCTGTTCTAGGCACGATCTCTTATTCAATTATTTATTACTGAGTTCACGGTCGGCCCCTTTTCACGTAACCAAAAGTAAAAAAAAAAAAAAAAAAAAAATAAATGTCATACTTTAACATCTGTATTTTCATTGGCATATATATATATATATATATTTTTTTTTTTTTCGTTTTTCCATTATTTTTTTTTTTTTTTTTGGGGGGGGGGGGGTTTACAACATTAAAAACAACAAATTGAAAGTTTCATACAAGTAGCAAGTAGCTGCTGGTGGTATCTGGTCATCCACTCCCTGTTCTGTGACTGCCAAGGAGAGTCGATGGTTGGGTTGTCATGTCACTGGCAAGGGTCCGGCTGAAACATGTCGCTCTGGGCTTGCCTGAGGGTTGTCATGCCAGGAAGTGAGGCGGACCGACATCTAGCAGAGAAGGTAGGCTCTTCTCTTCCTCTTCAGTGTCTTCATCCATCAGCTGCGTGAGGATCTTGTTAATGCTCGTCCTGACCTTCTTGAACTTCAGGCTCGACATTGTGAGAAGGCTGTCCCTTACGTAGTTGGCAAAGGTTGACTCAGGGGTCACTGATGGAGGCTGCACCAAACCCTTAAGTAGGGCCTCTGACTCCTTGACCTTCTCCTGCAGCGTACCCAACACGTCATCCTCTATGATTGTATCCTCATCCTGTCCAGATCTTCTTGGCCTCTTGGAACTGCTGCTACTTGAGGCTGCTGAGGCAGGTTTGGGGGGTAAGGCAGCAGACTCCGTGACAAGAGGTCCAGATTCTAATAAATCCTCCTCCTGGACAGTTGCTGCACTGTCCTATGCATCTTCTTCGCCTCCGCCTCCCACAACTTCTCTTTGTTGGTAATCTTGTGATAATCCTGGAGCTTAGAATCCCACAATGTCCCGTTCTCTTGTAACCACTCGACCATGATGGCCTCATCAGATTCAGTAGTTTATCCTGTCGCTCTTCTTCATCCTGCAATTGTCCTGTTAGGAGGCTACCGACAAGGAGTAGGAGGAGGAGCTAGACCCTGGAGAACCCTGAGAGGTTTGAGATGGCGATTGGAATCGGGGGGGGGGTATTGTTGCCCTCTTGTTCCTCGGCTGCTTCTGCTGCTGGCTTGCTGCTGGCTGGCTGTTAGCCTCGCTTTCAACAGGAACAACCTCCTGGCTGGTAGAGGATGTGTCTTGTTTGCCCCTGCTGCTGCCCCGACCTTTGCTGCTGGCCCACTTGCTCTAGGGAGGCATACTTCTGCGATGTTGACTGCGCGTTGCTGGAAATGGAATATGCACTCTGGACAAAAGGCCACCTTTATACTGCGCGTCAAGCCGGGGGTTGGCGTAACGTAAAAGGAACGTTACACAAATGCCCCACGCATTTCTCGAAGGCTAAAGGAACGCTAGGCAGACGATGTCGAAACGACGAGAACGTCATCAAGACGCTAGACAGTTGTCTAGAACGTTGGCTGGACGATGGAATATACAATGAAACGTTACCTAGACGCACGGCAAACGCTACCCAAACGCCATGAGAACGCTATTAAAGCGCTGTGGACGCTATGAAACGCTAGATTTTGCTGCTATTTTCAACCACAAACCACAACCACAAACGTTGCCTGACGCTGAGTGAACATTGGTAGAGCCTTTCCCAAGCGTTACAAGAATGCTACAACATAGTTGACCCAGAAACTTATATATGAAATACGTCGACGATCCCCGGCGTTTCTAATTTTTTTCAAAACGCAACCAAACGTCGAACAAAACGTTAAAGTGCGAGCCATATTTGTAAACATTGCCTATCTATGGTCACATGACTACCATATTTCACTTGAGATCTCGTGATTACCAATTACGGGACGGCGAGTCACAAAAATCAAATTACTGCGCTGATTATTACCTTATTTTTCAATAATTTAAAGCAAACTAAAGCATGTTTAAAAGTCTTTAAACGAATATCTATATCATCCTTTACATGTGCCATATTATTGTCTTCGGCTACAATTTACTGATTATCCGTTGTAAGTCGAGGTGTATTCATATCTAAGAGATCACTTGACATGTGTTATCGAAAACCCCGGAATGAAATTGTCTTGTGTTCATTTTGCGGTTTTGTAAAACCGAGATATCCGTACTTCGATGTATGAAATATAGACGGCTTACGACGTTTTCAAACGCCAGTGATTTGAGCGACAAGCTAGAGATTTGAGCATGCAGTTTAAGAGGTTGAGAATTCATGGCTTCCAGATACAGTGCAAAATGGCGTCTTCTCCATTTTACCATAAAAAATCCAAAAAATCTTGTCAACATTCATCTATATCTATTGGATAATATCAGCGAGTGAAAATTGTCAGTTATATCCAAGAAACTCGTTTAATATTCAGTTCACGTGGATTAAATATCGCATGATCATTTATATTGACAGATTGACGAATATTTTTGTAATCGGTCGTATTCTGGAGATTTCTGCTAGATAAACTGTTCTTCAAAAAATCTTGATATATATCGTTTTAGCTTTACAGGTATAACAGATATCTGCTGGAAACTGATATGAAAACATACCCACGAAAAGAACCGTTTCACAAAATTGAATGATTTTGATAAAAAAAAAAGTGAGTAAATTACCCTGGATGAGAAATCCTGGAAACTTAATCAACAAGCATCACTACCAAAAGTTTAAATTTCTAATGAGCAGGAGTTAGATTTAAAGAAAAACTGTCTTCTTCAATGCTTTAGGCAAAGAAAATGAACAGCGCTAAACTATGGAAATCTGAGTTTAACAAATCTATATCAGCAGTTAGATCGTTATGTCAAATTATATATTCGTTTAATGTCGTTTTTCATTTAGGCCGAATTTATCAGCTTTAGGCATAACTTCGAGAAAACTAGATTAAGACGTTTCAAGCTTGCTCTAGTTGGTATCCATCCAATCTAGCATGTAACAATGAACGTGATTTACTGATGTGAAAAGTGACAATCCATAGACATTATTGAAATAAGTCAGGATAGAGGGGGGATCTTTTATAGGACAGGGTATTTAATATATAAAATGATTTCAAAGATCAACAACACATAGAACCAAATTTGTGTATCTTTTTAATGGCTGGTTATAGTCGATATTTCATTCAGATAAAAAAAAAATAGATGAAAAAAAAATATTGCAAAAATATATTTCACTGAGCTGTTTACTACCAACAATTTCAAGTGTCACGAATTTGTCATTTCCTGTAATAGAATGGAGATAATGGTCCCAAGTAACAACCAGACAACCAGACCCCCCCTTTTTTTTACCTTATTGACGATGTCTAGACCACAACCATAGAATACAAAATTTTATTTTATAACTCCTTGTCAGTCAAAATTTTACCGATTTTTTCAATAGACAAAAAGGTACATTTTGCAGTTATTCCAAAAAGCGGGATACATGTATTCTCGTTTATGTAATCTGTCTCGGTTTGTGATATTTGTCACATGTTGCTAAATTAAATGCAGTTTAATTTTTGAGAACTATAGCAGATGATTGGTAAAAAAACGACTGAAAAAATAAAAATGAATTACAAGACAGTTAAAATTATCATAACATATATATATATATATTTACGACTGACAAGATTCCAGTTTGTTAAGTCAGAATACTCATTGAACCACACACTAAAACATATTTTGAGTTTCAATTCATGATTTTGATAAACGTGGATAACATGTCATTAAACACTAGTCACAATGCTATCAATTGAACAAGTGAGTTATAACTAACAGTGTCAGTCATTACTAAAAGATAGATATCTAGTCAGCGAGACAAAAATTTTGACTGACAACAATTTACATTTGATTTTTTTTTCAAAAACTCGTTGTCACCTTTAGGAGTTAGAAAAAATTGTATGAAATTGGGGGAAAAGGCTTGTGACAATGATTTCTTTATACTCAACAAAGCCTTCAAAAACATTTTTCCTAGGAAAAATAACATGATTGTTAAGAAAAGAACATTACTTGATGTTGTCTCGCGCACACTTTCGCGTCGTTGGATCGGCTGTTAATCCTCTCAAAAACCGTCATCAGATAAAATTGTTTAAGACATTGAATAGTTTGAATTCACAAACCTACAAGTTCAATAACCAGCTGTAGACTTTGACCCTACGAACGTATTGATACAGTCCTCGCTGGGCTGCTGTCTTTCTCACGACGGTGCCTTAAATGACAATTACTGCTTGAACTGTATCATGTAGACTAAAAATGTCCTAATTAAACTACAGACTCCAATACTCTTTCATAGTGTTGAGTCTATTTCCTAACTTTTATTCCCCTGCAATTATACTGTCAATATAATTGGCAGAGTAAGGGCAATATTGAAATTTACCCATAAATTTTATATTACTGTGAATAATATTGATATTGTTCGGATCCAGGAAGTCACCTTCCCCTTCGTGTGTGTTTCGCAGTTGAACATGTGTCTATCACGATGCAAAAGAGAATTTAGAATATTTCTCTTGCTTTTTTAGCGCGATTAAATACAGTACAAAAATAATCCCTTCGCTTTATATTTCTGATTTAATTTCTTGTCCATTCTCTGATTCGAATTAATCCAAGCGAGAGATAGACAGACAGAAAAAGAGAGAGGAGGCAGTGACGTTGAGTTTATATAACCTTCAAAGAAACTATTTTCTCTGGTTCGTTATTACTTTAACGTCTCACATAACGAGCCCTGAATCTTTACAAGAGACCCAAATGGTCCATCGGTCACCTGAGTCCAAAGAGCACAAAAGCAGATAGAAGTCGACCAGATAACGATAAATACCAAATAATATAACTGTAGCGCCTTGTTTTAGGAGGAGGAGATTTTTTTGAACGTTTTAACTATTCTAAAATGTGAAATGTTAAACTAGTGACGCATAGAAACGAACTGATTTTTTGGCCATAATTTGTACAATCTTGAAAGAGGTGCTGTATACCAAATATCAAAGCTCTAGGCCCTCCTGTTTGGGAGACGAAGATTTTTAAAATTTTCACTACGTTACGTCAACCTGTGACGTCCGGGTAAGGGTTAATTCTGACCCTGGGGCCATAATTTACACAGCTTGATAAATGTCCACCAGGTGATGACACATTTCAAAGCTCTAGGCCTTTCTATTCCGGAGAGGAAGGTTTTTAAGTTTTCAATATATAAGCCCATGTTAAATTTGTGACGTCAAGGAATAGGCTAATTTTGACTCTGGGCCAATATTTAAACAATCGTGATAAAAGATTACCAGATGATGCTGAAAATATCAAAGCTCTATGCCCCCTTCTTCTGGATGAGAAGATCTGTAAAGAGTTCACTTTACAAGCGGTATTGAAACTGTGACTTCCGGGAACGGGCTAATTCTGACCTTGGGGCAAAAATTTCTACAATCTTGATAGGGGTCAACCAGATGATGCCAAATACCAAATATCAAAGCTCTTTTATAGCATTATTTATATTGCTATATATATGTCAATAGAGGCTCAAAATTGTGACAAGTGATTTCAATAATTTTTTGCGCACAAAACAATAAACTATCGAATTCTAGCTAAAGCAAGTCTTTCTGGCGCGGTAGAAGCCATGTATTTTTATGGCAGGTAGATTAATTGCACGCAAATTGCCAATTTCTTAAAACCTGGTCTGGAATGTCCCACTGAAATTCATGGTTATAAGGGAGCTAAACGGATACCCGGGCGGGGGGGGGGGGGGAGGACTGAGCAGTTACCCGCTTAAAGTCCATATCTGAATGAAAAGGCAAATGGAAGGAAAGGAAACATTTTGAAAAAGGAGAAACTCACTACATTTTTTTCTCTAGTTCAATTGAGAAATCGCGACTCTCAATCAAGGAATCAGTCGACCAATCAAATCAATCCGGGATAGAGATTTGAACTCCGGTATTGGTCGCCATTTTGTTAGGCTTTTTCGTTGGTTTTACGACTTGAATGTCGTTAGTTGTAGTTCCAAAGTTAAAGTCGCCAACAAACAATACAAATTTTTTAACGGTTCATGCTACTTGCAATAAATTTTGCAAAATTCCCCCTTTTGAAATCGAAGCGGAACTTTCTGTCGGAGTCAATGAGCATGTAGCGATTGGTTAATGGGAAGAGTCATGGAATTATTTTGTTTGTTTGAGTGTTTTTTGACTTGAGGCCCTAGGTTTTTGTTAGATTTTATCTAATAGTGACAAACTCTATGCTGCAGTACTACTTAATACAAAAATTATCTAGGTCCAACAATCTGCAAAAAAATCACATCTGTTGAGGTAAAAGTGTGACCTCCGAGTGTAAACAATATTTTTCTTAGATTTTGACCAAGTTACCTATCCTTTGACCATAACTAACCCATATTCGATCTTGACCTAGATATTAATTTAAAAACATTCTGTGAGTGTTCCTTTTATCAGAGTAAGAATTGTGGTCTTTATAGTGTTAGCAGTATTTTCCTTTATTTGAATTAGTAACCTATTTTAAGTCCTTCCAAACCCATATCTAAATCCACAATGATGCTTTTGATGCTCGTCAAGAAAAGGACTTTGGAAATCATTTGTGGAAAATTTAATGAATCAATAGCTTGTTTGTAAAGCATTATTCACTATGTTTTCTGCCCCAAACGACAAAGATTTTTAAAATTTAATCAAATTGAAATTGTAGTCTGCAACTTCATTCAGTTCGGACAAGTCTAGAATTTTCTTTGAGGTATGACCATTGAAATCTGAATAAGTTTCTTATTAGTTGAGTCAAAATTGTGGCATTTAGATTTGGTATGATTTAGATCACAATGATTTAGTAGCGTGATTTGTTGATTTCTGGGGTGTTTACTTGGAATTCCTTTAATTTGACTCAGTAACTACCTTGTTATCTAGTTTGACTTATGTTATAATTTTAAATTATAATATATTCTGAGCAAGTTTCGCAGTGATTGACCAAAGGTTATGGCCACTAGTGGTGCAGTTGACACTTGCCAATTACTAACTGTAGATAAGGCTTGACTTATTTTGAGCCTGTTGCGCTAAGGGGATATCAAACTTTCCTAGCATCCAGTTGCCTCTAGAGTGACAGCAGTGATATTGTCATTAATATTTTTTTTTTCTCCAATGATATTTTAAATTGAATAAACTAAGCAACATCGTTCTTCAGCTCATACAATGCAGTATCAATATCATTTGAGAATGTTTTTTCTGGATAGCCTTCACTATATTCTTAACGATTAATTTCATTTAAATCTTATAATTTGTATACAAGCTTTATTCAAAATTTGTTTTTCATTATTACATGTAAACATATAAAAATAGTCGTTTTGTAAAAGTTAGAAAAAATGCAAATTTACCCACTTGTCTTGAAAACAGTATCCTTCAAGTACTCTTGAGCCCACGAGGATATTGTAGTAGACAATTTTTCGTTTGATAATAATCTTCAAATGATCAAATATGGACTTTATTACGAAAATACACACAAATAAATCGTAGTTCTCGATGCCTATTTTTACCGCTTGGTATTCAATACAGATCTTGGTATAGGTATTTCTAGCATGATTAATTTTGAATTACGATCACAACTGTTTTTAAAAGAAAAATGTGTATAAAGCTCCTTTCTGCATCTTATTGTAATTCTTTCAATAATTTATGATATACTTAACCAATGCATTTTTTCTATGAATTTTAGCTTTCGTCGAGAGTAAATATTCATTGAAACTTAAAGAAAACGATAAAATATTTCACGGATAAATTTCAACGAATCGAGTTTGTTATTTCTAATTTATTATACTTCAGAATGATTATTATATAAGCATTGAAGGAAATGGCTATTTTAAGATTGTGCAAACTGATTTAAACCCAATAAAGCATGAACAGCTACATTGAAGTCGATTGATCAGTTGTAAGAGTCTTTGTAATGTAAAGTATATAAAAACATGTAATCAAATCATCATCGTTTTCCACTTGTTCATACGGCGATCTGAATACTAACAACTTTAAAGCTAGCAACAAATTAAGCATCGAAATCAACCAGAGAGAGAGAGAGAGAGAAGAGAAGAAAAGAAAAGAACCATCATCATCACTAACAACAAACAACAACGCAGAAATAAAGATTAATTTGACAATATTGCCACTTTATTCCTAACAATAAAATAGGTTTGGATTTTCTCAATGTTCTTGAAATAACTATCGTACAGAAAAAACAACAGCAGAAAAAAAAACACATACACATATAAAACATTGATTCAGCTGGAACTATTATAGGCAACAATTTTGACTGTTAGAATAAGTCCTCTCAAAGTATATGATGCTTCATACTTATGATTCATATGATAACTTAAATGTCCGTGTAGCATCCCTCTGTTGTGTTTTTTTTAAAGAGCATTCTTATTTTTACATCTTTAAGGTATGATCAATGTGCTTTCAACACTTCAAAATACTGATACAATTGTATATTGATTGGCTATAAATATAGACGAAAGCATCTGTGGACAATTATCTATTTGTTATTGCACTATTACCACCAAACTCCACGTTTTCACTCGCTGAAGATATGAAAGAAAAAATATATACGAAATAATTAATTGGCTAAGATAATTTCTATCAGAACCGAATGTCATTGGTATAACAAGTAAGGTATTACGGGAGAATATATATTTACGACAAGGAGAACAATTTCTCGTATGTTTTCAAATTAGTTCTCTTTCAGTTTAATGCTATTTTTTTTTTTTTTTAATTATGAACTGTTGTTACTCAATAATCATATTGCATGTAACAAAAAGTATATTACTTGTGCACTAAATATCAGCATGAAAACAACAGATGATGGAAACTCAATAAAACGTATCAAGGTAAGATAAAAAAAAAAAAAAAAAAACACCATGAATTTAAGGAGACAAACAAAAAGAATAAAAGCTAAAATTGTAAATGCTAAGATTATTCCTTGCTTTTTTTCTGGTATTGTTTTAATTTTTCATTCCCAGATAAAGTTGCGTGAATCTCCTTTCGTATGCTTATTTATGAAAAGCAAACAACTGAAAACTGTATGAAGTCATCATTTTGTGACAATGAATAATGTAATTACAGAACAGAATTTAAACGAATTTAACAAGAATGATCCTAAGATGACACTTAATCAGATTCCTTTAAAGAATTTTAATCTGTCAATAAACATGGCTTTTATGTGAGGGACAAATTTCCATACGTAGTGAAAGCTTTGAAAGTCTTCTCAGAAACCAGTGGATGGTTTCCACCAAATATTTACAGGAATGATTCTTGTATGACACTTTATCAGATTCCTTCAAAAGATTTTGATCAAATGAAAAAGATGGCTTTTATGGGAGGGGCTTATTTCTAGGTTTGGTGAAAGCTTTGAAAATCTTTTTCTAAGAATTCACTAGATGGATTTAACCAAATTTTACAAGAATTATCCTTTGGTGACCTTTTATCAGATTCTTTCAAAAAATTTTGATCAGATGAAAAGCATGGCTTTTGTTGGCAACCCTAATTTCCATATATGGTATATACTGAAAACTTTTGCAACTTTCTCAGAAAACCTGGGATGGGTTTCAACCAAATTCACATGAATAATCCTCTGGTGTCTCTTTGTCAGGAAAGGTATTAGAAGATTTTCAAAATTTTAGCTTTATACAGTATATGACCATAGGCCATGCTTATAAAAGCCATGTTTTTCAAATGACCAAATGTTGAAAAGTTTGAAATTCTTCTCTAGAACTGTTTCAAACATTTCAGTGAATAGATTTATTTGCCAGAGACGGAAAAGATGATTCAGTGTATATTGAATTCCTGGCAAGACCATTTGCTTAATCAGTGTATTAAGGCCGGAGGAGCAATGAAGGCACTCAAGCGCCTCTAGTCCATAATGTTTTCCATAGTTTTTTCTTGAGGGGCATTAAAAGAAAATTGGTTAAACATCTTTTGTGAGAAGTAGCAATTAGGTCAAGCTATGTTGTCAAAACATGGCGGACTGATTAAGACCAGCGTAAAAGGTATTAGCTATATAAAAATTGTAAACAAGAGGCCTAAGAGGGCCTTAAACGCTGTACTGGTCCTCAAGTTTCCCGTTAAGGAAATCTGATATTTAAGGAAGTAAATT
Source organism: Fragum fragum (assembly GCA_946902895.1). Lineage (NCBI taxonomy): Eukaryota > Metazoa > Mollusca > Bivalvia > Cardiida > Cardiidae > Fragum > Fragum fragum. The sequence continues at coordinate 8,304,747 of OX336367.1, forward strand.
GAATAAAGAAGAGTGCATTTTGGACTTAATCCCCTTTATTATATTGAACAACAATCCCGTGTGTCATGGCGGACTCCATTTCAAAAAGGAGGTTTCAGAGTGACCCCACAACGGTCCTGTAAAATTTTCATCAGAATCCCATAATAACTGTGGAATTTATGATATAAACAGGATTGTTTTGAGTGAAAAATCCATAAGGCCCCCTTTCCTGTGTTTTCTGGTGGATCCACGACAACCCGGTGAAATCTAGGGACATAACTGTATTAACTAAAATATCTAAGAATGCTTTTCATAAGGTCCCTTTTCATGTGATACTTGCGAATCAGATCCACTGTAAAAATCAATCAATCTTTGTAATCTGTGGAATTTATTGTGTTTATAAGTTTATAGGGAAATTTTCATAGGGCGATGATACTTTACAGAACAAACCAGATTTCAAAAAAAAAAAAAAAATTCTAATGAAGGCACACTCATTCTGTAAAGGTTTAAAGAGAATCGATGTAAACAATGGACTGAATTGTGTAAATATGTTTTTGTAATAAAATTTCCATAAGGCCCCCTTTTTTGTGAAACTTAACAAATATGACCAAATTTACAAAGGAACAATTTTAATGATAGATATTTTGAAGAAAATGATAAGACTGGGGACTTTTTTGTAAAAATGACGTTTTTGTAATGAACTTTTCATAAGGCCCCTTTTCTTAAGTCACATAACCAATCAAACCCAATTAACAATGAATAAACAAAATGATTGTACAATCATTCTTTTTAAGATCGAAGAGATTCAACCAACGGTATGACAAGGAAAATAACTATTTTAAAGTAGGATTGGGAAAATGAGAAAGCGCCCTCGGGATGCTTTTAAAAAATCAAATCTTTTTCTTTTCATTTTTAGTATCATTTGTAAGCATTAATTGTTATGGTTTTCTAAAATTGTGAAAACTGATTATTTAGCCTAAAAAGCAACAATTTTCAGGTTTGATTCGTTATATACGAGTACTTGTATTGTTTATAAAATATTGTCTTCTCGAATCTCGGTTTTCACTTGTTCTTCATGAATAAGTAAAAAACCTCGCGGACTGAATATCAGCAAAATAAACTGATTATATATAATTTTTATTAATTCTAAATAAAGTTTCTTGAAACTGCATCATACACTTATTAATATAGGTGTTGATGCGATTAGTCTGTTTTCGTAACGTAAGGCTGAAAACACACATGTTTTATATATCATCTTTTCGAATATCGTTTTTCACTTGTTGTGCCAGTATAAGCACAAAACCTAGCGGACTGAATAATAGAACTAAAAGGCAATAGCATATAATCATCTCTATCAATCTTATAAACAATACAACAAATTCACGAACAGCAACAACAAAACAGAAAACATCCACAAAATCATAATTTGTAAATGTCTAAGTGAGTCCTCGCAAAGTCCTCACAAAGTCCCTTAATATGGATCATGCTTAAATTTTCTCAATTCCAGACAAACTCTTTCGAAACATGAATTTACAGTTATCAAAAAAAAAAAAAAGAAAATGAATATAATAAGCAAAAACATCGTTTGTAACAAAACGATTGATATCAAATACCCTTGAAGGCAAGTCCTCTTAATATATATAACTTTGTTGTGTCTTTTCTGAGTATATTCTTACATTTAAATCTTTGCTTTCAAACATTTCAAAATACAGATCATATACCAAAATACTTAAAAGAATTACTGTATTCTTAAAATTAACCCTTATCTGTGCGATGCCTGATTTCACAAAAAATAAATAAAATAAAGAAGGAAATCTTTCAGAAAAATCTTCTCCCAAACCATAAATACTATATATTTTATATTTAGTATGTATCATCACCTATTGACCCTCTACCAAAATACTTCAAAGAATTTACTGTATTTTGATAATTAGCCCACATCTGTGCGATCTCTGAAATCTTTGAAAATCTTCTTCTCCCAAACCATAAGGCCCAAACCATATTTGGTACATATCATAATATATTGATCTTCTACCAAAATACTCCAAAGAAAAACTGTTTTCTGTAAATATGCCCTTTTCTGCGCGATCCCTGATTTTACAAAGGAATAAAGAAGGAAATCTTTTAAAGTCTTCTTCTCCCAAATGATTAGGCTTAGAGCTTTGATATTTGATACAAATTATCAACTATTGACCCTCCACCAAAATAATTACCGTATTCTGAAAATTAGCCCTTTTCTGTGCGATCCATTATTTTAGTGAGAAATAAGTAATGATATCTTTGGAAACCTTCTCCTAAACCATTAGGCCTAGAGCTTTTATACTGGGTTTGTATTGATGTCTATACTTCAAAGTATATACACTATACACTCTAGAGGCCATAGTTTTGACATAATCTTCATGAAACTTGGTCAGAATAATTTTTAGGTCATGAGGATGAACCCTATTGATTATGGGAGGGTTCTTTTAGAAAACACAGGAAAAGGAGCTTTAATGACAATTTCTTTGTTTACACTCTAGAGGCCACAAATACGGCTCTATTCTCATGAAACTTTGCCGGAATAGTTATTAGGTCATACAGATGAACTCTATTTATTATTAGAAGGATCTTTCCGAAAACACAGGAAAATGGGCCTTAATGACAATTTCTTTGTTTACACTCTAGAGGCCACAATTTTTGCTTAATCGTCATGAAACTTGGTCAAAATAATTGTTCGATTATATGGATGAACCCTATCGATTATGGAAGGATTCTATTAGAAAACAAAGGAAAGGAGCATTAATGACAATTTCTTTTTGATCTCTGATTTTACAAATCTTGGGGCTACAATTTTGGCTCAATCTTCATGAAACTTGGAAAGAATAATTGTTAGATCATAAGGATGGACCCTATTTATTATGGAAAGGTTCTATCACAAAACAAAGAAAAAGGGGACTTAATTTCTTTGTTTACAGTCTAGAGGCGACAATTTAGGCCCAATCTTCACGAATCTAGACCAGAATAATTATTAGGACATAAGCACTGGGTGGAAACGGGTCCCGGATATTGCTCCTCAAAATGGCCGCCATGTCAAAATATTAAGGAACCAGAGTAAGAATTTGTTTATTTTCTATTATTAAGTTATGTACTCGCGCTAATAGAGTCTAGCCTTAAAGACAGTATGTGTCTAAAATTAAGTTTACATATTCATAACCTCCTGTACACGAAGGATTGTCGTCAAAACACTACATGTACCAAGTGTTTACCACGAAGAGCCTTACCCCACTCGCTAAATGCAAAAAAAGTTAAAAAATTGAATCGAGCGATCGATTTTAAATACAATCCACGAAACAATGCTGAAAATTTAAAATTTGACAAAGATATGGCCAATTTTCGGTGGAATGTAGCAATTCTTTGGGGTACTGGGAATTGATATCTTAGTGGTTTGGATGCTTAAAAGGGTACTGAGAATTGCTATGTAAATTTTCTTAGTTTTGGCTTATTTTGTAGTTTTAGGACTGAATAATGTATATTTCCTTTTGTCGGAAAGATACATTATGCAATCTGGAAAATGATTAGCTTTTGTACGTTTTTAGCTCCTACAAACTTAAATCGTAAAATATGAAGTCTGTTTGGCAGGGGATACGGTACCAGAGCTCATTTCGAAAAAAACACGTCTTTATAGAATTATAACTATATTATAACTCACAAAATTAGGGGGCGATTGGTATCTTTATTGAAATATGTATGCAAAATTTGCTTACAAATAGTAAATGATTTTACATTTTATCCGAACCCTTAAGGATAAATCTCGATAATTTTACACCAAGATTACTATTTCAAAACGCTTAAACTAATTCTACAAAATGATGTTTCACAGAACGCTAGATTTCAGAGTGCTTTGTGGATTTTCAAAATAGCTAGCAAAGCCTACTTGTAATATATTTGACGATTCGTTTTAATCGTGATTCTAAAATATACTGATCAAAAATGAAAAATTTATGTTTAATTTCGGTGCTTAGTGCTTAGTGCTTTGTCTTGTTGGAATGAAAACGTTTCGTCGATATCACTTTTTTGGCTTTATGTTTGCTCTGGAGTTCTATAAAGTGCACTGTTTCGGGGGGGGGGGGTATGAAATAATGTATGAAAGTAGCTCATCTTTGTAAATGATAAATATCATGAACGGCTTCCCAGTGAGCAATGTCCTGATCTAAACTTTTGCCCAGGTGGTTTGTGGCCTCAAATAATACTGTATGAACAATTTTGACGGATACTTTTGGAGTATCTAGTTTTCATTTTTACGCTGTACAATAAACTTATTTATTCACAAATACGCTTACATTATTCTATCCTGAATTAACAAACAACAGGTATGTTTTGATACTTTGTTTGTATTCGTAGAAATCAAAGCAAATTTGAATGCAAATATGAATTTGAGGAAGATCGGTCTGAAAAGTATATTCATTAACTTTACAAAAACTGTGGTTTATATACCATTTATCTCTTTGCTTTGAGCGATAATTTTACATTTTAATTTTAATTTTGTCGGGCCATAAGTTCTTTATAGCTTCAAAACAAGTTTAAAGTTTTGGAATGATTGTCAATTCCCAGTACATAAATATTTTGAAAAATGCAATCCACAGTATACATTTTTCAATTCCCGGTATCCCTTCTCCTAAGTACGAGACCGCACGTTTACGACCATATCTCTTTCAATTTTGGAAGATGGGGGCTGAAAAATTCAAGATATGAACTCGAATTATAAAAGTTGAAAATGTTCGCTTCAGATTTTTTTAAACCATGATTTTATTGCTCATAGATGTAAAATGAAAGAGGAATGTATCAATTTTTGTGGGAACATGCCCTACAAACAGTCGTTTTTTTAAAGGGAGCGTGGAATTTAAGTCAGTATTACACACGTTGAATGTAAAGTATGGATATTGTGTCTCTTTTTATTGGTCCAATAAGCGCTAAAGAATAAAAGAATAAAAGAAATTGGGCATTCACTTACCAGTGTCGATGAGTCTCAAGATAAAATCAAAGGACTGAAAGTCCTTAGAGCGTTTTTGCTGGTTTATCAGTAACCCCGCTCAACAATGCGAGCATGTTTCATCAATATGAGTATGTAAATCGTACACCTAATAAGGAGGAGCAGCCTGAGGCTCGATAAGGATGTAGTGGTAGAATTTGGTGTTTGAACTACCAGGAATCCATGGTTAGGAGCTCCAGTCGCCCGAGTATATAAGAAATATTATTAAAAGTTGCGTTAAACCCCTTTTCAATCAATCATGTCCCCTTACTGTTTACCGAAATCGCTATTTTGATTTAATCAAAACGTTTTCTTCTTAAGTGCGTGGAAATTTATGGTTGTGTGGTAAAAGGTTAAATGATAAAAGGTAAAGAAATCAAAGGTAACATTCAATTCTTTTTCGTTGAGCATATTATTATCGCAATTGAAGTACTACATGTCCGTTTCAAAGAATTAGTAGAATTCAAGAGGTAAAAGGTGTTTTATTCGATGGGGTTAATAGGCGCTTGAATCGCGACTTTAACAGGGTTGTAACTTGTTACATATACTGTGTATACGGGGTGTAAATTTGCTTAGCCCTGCCAGATCAAAACACCAGCTGAGAGTTTACACTCCACTAACCACTGGCCTAGATTCTATCTTTAAACGCATGGAAATTATTTCTCCCATTCTGACAATTCATTAAACAATTTACCATGGATATATTAAGTCAAAGTTTTAAACCATTTTCCTTGAGCATGCGTCGAAATGAGCGGCAATGTGTGAGAACTTGTTTTCGGTTGATCGATATGAAATACCGTTTTTTCCTAAAAAAAAAAGAACCGCTAAAAATGTCAGATTTCGATTGAATTTTAAGCAATATCCTGGACCCGTTTCCACCCAGTGATAAGGATGTGACGCTATTGATTATGGAAAGGTTCTTTTGGAAAACACAGGAAAAGGAGCCTTAATGACAATTTCTTTGTTAACGCTGTAGAGGTCATAATTTTGGCTTAATCGTCATGTAACTTGGTCAGGATACTTGTTAGGTCATAAAGATGAACCTTATAGAATATCGGTAGGTTCTATAGGATAACACAGGAAAAGGGGGCATAAGGACAATTTCTTTGTTTACAATATAGAAGTCAGTTTTGCCTCAATTTTCAAGAAAATCTTGCTATTAAGTCTCATTCCGTTATTTTTAAAGAGAAAGACGATACTCGTTTTTTTACTAATATTTTTGGAAGCAACCGGCATTCCTTGATGAAAATCCTCGGACTGTGAAAAAAAGTCCCCCAAAGTGTTTATTTTGCTGAACGACCTCCGATTTTCGCTAAACTACTTTTCAAAATATTTCATCAAAATAGTTTATGAAAAGGAATAAGAATAATTTAGATCTGTGATATAAAAAAATTATTTTATACCTAATTTTGAGACTTTCATATGATCAGACACACAACTTCGCTGTTTATGAAGATGTATCAATAATTATGACCGATCAAGCAAATTGTGAATAAGACCCCGTTACATGCTAAACATTAATGAGAAATTTTGCTGGAATACAGTGAATTCGTTCCAAGGAAATGATTTCTATAAATGTTGCAATGAAACGTTCAATTAGGGTTAATCCATATGATCTGCTATTTATTCTGACCAAATTTCTTAAAGATTGGTCCATGATTGTGAAAGATTGTCAATAAGGGTCCATTAGCTAATAAAAAGCAAAAAAAGTGATATCATTTGAGAAAACATCTACTCTGAATAGTTCTCTCAATGTTCTGAATGATTTATATTATCAAAATCTTATAAACTACAAATTAACATTCTTTAAGTTCTTATTTCTTAATTATTATATGTAAAAATCTAAAAGTAGCTGTTGTGAAAGTAAAAATGCATATCTGCCCATTTTTTGGTGATAATATCTTTGTGAGTACACTTAAGCTCACAAGAAATTTATCTACAAGACCGATTTTCGTTTGATATTGATAGTATGTCACTATCTTTAAAGTTTAATGTTGCCTATAATCGTCTATTGTTTTAATAAGCTTTTAGGAAAGGAACAAACATTCCTTTAAGCACCATTTTCTGACATCTGGATTGCGAAACTATGTTCTTCTAATGTATACGATGCTTGTTCCTTTTCCATGTATTACATTCAGATTTGCATTTGGTAGGCATTGAAAGTTAGGGTTTTCTTAGAATTGTGAGAACTATTTTGAACCTAAGTATTAACTGCCAGGTTTTTATGAATGAGTCTGTTTTTGTTGTTGTTGTTGTTGTTGTTGTTGTTTTTCGAAATTAGTTTTTCACTTGTTCTTCCGTTACAAGCAAAAAACCACGCGGACTGAATATCAGCAACGTAAGGGGCAAAAGCAAATATGGATCTGAATCAATCTAAAAAAAATTAAAAATAAACATAAACGAACAACAACAAAAGAAAAAATCAACAAAACAATATCTAAATATACCTATGTCCAGATCAATGGGAAGGCGATTTGTATACGTCATGAAGTTATCTCCCCTTGGGGCTTCAGAGTCTTTAGGGCAAGGACTGGCCGTGCTGGGGGGGAGGGGGGCAAAGGTGTGTGGGTGGGCAGGGGGGGGAGGGATACATAAGGTTACATAGTGACAACTTATCTATCAATACTGTATACTGAGGGAAAAAGTTTAACAATTTCGTACATTACAGCCAATTTCTCCTGTGTCTAGCTTTGGATTCAAACCATATTTTCACACATCGATCTTTTTGTGTTAAAAAATCAGATGATTTCATGGTCACACGAGTTTGTTTTACAGCGTCAGGGGTAGGGAAGTAAAAGTAACGCAAAGATTTAATATCTTGTGTGTCCACCGTTTGTGCCAATAACGGCATCACAGCGTCTTCTCATGCTGGAAATAAGCCTACGATTAATGGCCATGGGGATACGACCCATTCCTGACGAAAAACACGTTCCCGGTCTCTATCGTTATCAACGTCATTCATGTCTCTTACTCTCCTACCCAGATGGTCCCAAAGGTGTTCGAGCGGTGACAGATCCGGCGATTTGGCTGGCCAATCCAACACATCAACATTATTAGTCTGTAAAAGGTCGAACATGTGCCGAGCGACATGTGGGCGGACGGGCATTATCTTGCTGAAAAATGATAGCAAGCCCTTGACGCATGAACGGCAAGACCACTGGCTGGACAATTTCGGTGCAGTATTGAACGATATTTAAGTTTCCCTGAATAGCTACCAAGTCAGTCTTGCCACGGTATGATATACCACCCCAGACCATGACGCTGCTCATGTTGAATGACGTTGGCGGGATCCATCCTTTCGCCATCACGCCTCCAAACACGTACCCTGCCATCGCAAACATCGAATTAAAACGGGATTCGTCTGTGAAATAGGACCTAATTCCACATTCGTCTAGGCCATTGACGGGGTACCCCTTGTCCAATTCAATCTTGCATGTCTGTGTGCACGGGTCAAAGGGATGCCAACATAGGGTCGACGTGCCGAACGAAGTCTGTTTCTTACAGTACGAGCACAGACCGGTGTTCCCGTTGCATTTCGGACCAAACCGGCTATACGAGTGCTATTGAGGAAGCAATTACGCCGTGAACACATCACGATGTTATTGTCCTTACGTGCCTGAACGTGGCCTTTCTTTGACAGTGCCTAATTGACGATACTTTGTTTTAATTCTTGAAATGGAACTTTTCTTATGCCAAAATGTTGAGCCACCTCTTTTACCATCATACCACCAGCCAGCATCCCGATGGCTACGTTCCGTTGGTCTAAGTTAAGCTCTGGGCGACGTCCCATTTGAATTTTTTAAAATGTTTTAATGAGTTATCTTGTTATTGATGCTTACCAATAAACTGGGATAGATATTGTGGATATAGACTTCACGTACATGTGAAAGCACGTGCAGAACGTGTTTCAGCACAATTGCGTCAGACACACTTTGGAAGCGAGGAAAACGTGCTCTTAATGCATAATTAGTTAGTAAGCTTTTAAAAAATTGCAAACGAGACTGATTTTATAAGGTTTATACATTGACGTTGAAAAATAATATAGGTCGAAAAAAATTGCTAAATGTGTCGCTTCAGTGAATGCAACAAGACAAAATAAAAGAAAAAATCGTTTGTCACAATACCATTGATGTCAAATGTCCTTGAAGACAATTGTGTCATCTGAATATATATAAATCTTGCTGTTTCTTTTCAGACTAATAATTTTTTCATGTTGGTTAATTTCTTCAAGTCATTTAAAATACTGATCAGATTACATTTAGATTTCTAGTTTTTAATACAGACAATTCAATATATAGATGCAAAATAACGAAATAATCGCGATTTGACTTATATTTAAAGATATATTATAAGCTACGGTAAAACTTCAGCCAGCTCCTTTTGAACAATAGCTGATACAAAGACAAATCAAAGTACTGATAGTACAGAAGGTAAGGAAATTATGGAAATTAAAAGATACAATTACTAAGAAAATGCAAAACTAGGCAAAATGCAAGGTTAATAATATTCACCTTCGTCGTTTGCGGTTCAATATAAGCAATATATAAAATTTTGTTTGTTCAGTCAGGGCCAAAGACTTTTACTTCAGATCAAAGATGCATTTCTGCAAAAATGATATCGTAAATAGGTGAAAATTAAAAAAGGTGGTAGATAGTTGCTTGCAACATTTAATGTAAATTAAATATGGATATTTATTCAAATTTGAAGTTATTTTTAAATATTTTTTATTATCCATATCAAACGAGAAGCTCTTTGCTAGAATAGGTGGAATATGGTCTTGAAATGGTTTGTGGTAGTATTTTCTTTCGCCGATTTTCTTATTCAAAAGCTTAGAGTCGATTTATCATTATTATTTGTAAAATCTCATTTTCCCAATATTTCAATGTTAACTGCTTACTGTTTCAATGAGCACCTATAGTATTTTTTATAAACACCGTTAATCCTTAATATGATTAGTCCAAATTTGTGTTAATGCGTCTTTCTGATTGGTCAGTCATACACATTTTTACACATCCAGTCACATGATTCGTTTAATAAAGGAGTAAATTTTGTGTAGAAACCTAAGTGTGTGATTTAAATCCGTCAGTTAGAGGACTTTTTGAAAAATACAATCCGAGTTTCGGGCGCTCGAAATGAATGATTATATTGAAAATCATTTCGAGGACTCGAGTGCAAGACCTCCAGATGCACAAGGTCCTCTAGCTGTTGGTGTGTATCAAGCGTCGAGTCCTCTCGAGGTAGCCAAATACACACTCACACATACAGACACACATTCACATACACACAAACACAATAATTATGTCATTCCTTTGGTTAATTCATCTAAAAAAGTAATGCAAAAGTAGCGAAAGTTAAAACGTCATCAGTGACGTCATTATTTGATGTGAACACACCTTAAATTGTGGTGGAACACATTTTAAGATATCGTAGCTCCTTTCATTTATTGTAGGCTTACTGCAATCTAATAATTGCAATCGTCATATTAATGAATTCTTTTTAAAAAAACTCCTGAGATTTATTGAACAGACAAATATCATGTTACAATAAGGATGACAAAAGAGGGCCTAACGCTTATGATACAAATGTTTGTGAACAGATAAAGCTTGCGAAAGGACCATCTTACGAACATTTCTGAACAATTTTTGGAAGGCATTATAGAAAAAGTGTTTTGAAACTATTGAAAACTTCTCCGCCAGGTTCAGAAGAGTTTCATTTTGCCTTTCCGCGAAAACCAGGGTTTTTAACTCTTTTCGTTCTAAATTTTTTTACCGATTTTCGTATTTTCGTCTTGGAGGAAAAGCCCTGCAATCTCCATTGAATTCTAAATGGAATTCTATGAAAGATTCCTCCTTTAGGACACAAGCAATAGCGGAGTTCGTGGTCATAGTATCAAACGTTATTCAGCCATTAAAAATTCTTTAGCTATTGTAGGGACATTCAACCAAAGCCGACTGTAATTGACCAAGTGAAGATGATTCCTAACGAAATCGATAACGGACGACGTTCGACCAGAAGACATCAGTCAATGGAGGATCACAATAGTTCATTTGAGCATCTTGAGCGCTAAAAAGATATCGTTTAAAAAAAAACATCACCAGAAAGAAAATTATCGTTGAATTTTATATGGATTTTCTTAAAACCATCGTCAAATTTTCGGAATGACATTGGTTGTATCGCCTTGTTTAGAATTTTGTTACTTTCTTCGAATATCTGACATTAATGTATAGCGCAGGAATTGTAAACCATAATCCTCACGGCAGTGACCGTAATGTGTTATTATTTTCTCGAAATACCCTCCCTTTTCCATTAAAATCAGCTCAAAAACACCATTACAAAAATGGTTGAACGAAATTTACAAAGTTAATTCGACAAGGGTTAATCATGTCTGAGTAGTATTTTGATTACGTAGGAAACCGTAAGTAGCATTGCATGTGTGTCAATATAACATGTCAATATAACGTAATAAGTATTTCAATAATTACTGAGTTGTCATGCTGCCAATCTCTTGACACGACTAACGCACCAGAAATCGTAGCTTAGACTTTTTTTACCGACTTACTGAATGTGACCAACCACGAAGCCATCTAGGGGTTATTATAGTATATACAGAATGTATATACGATTGAAGCGGACCGAATGTAGGGAATACTGTGTTACAACATTTTTGACGTATCGGTATCGTAAGATCATACATACACCATTTATTAAATACTCCATCATACTTATTTTTAAGAAAAATCGATGAAATTATAAAAAAAATAATTGTATTTCCCTTCTTTTGTTTAAATGTTTATTCGCAATGTGAGTCATTTGATTGATTATATGTATCGTAGATACAAAGTTATCATACATTTTTTCGTGTGATTCTGAGATCAAAGCGGAAATAAAAATAGATTTTTATATAACCATGGTTTTTGACAGAGCAAGATACAAAGTAAATGAATTCATATATACACAATGCCTCTGAAAAGTCTTGATAAGAAAAAAAAAAAGGAAACAGTTCGTTACGTGAATATGTCTTTGCTATTCAAATAGAGGCGCTTCAGCCCCTGATTCGCGCCATCGGCCTGAATTTACTTATTATTCCTGAAAATTTGCAGTTTGCAAGAATAAGATTTTCGAAGTTTCCACTTTTGACGATATATGAAGACTCCCATAAAAATACATAATTTTTACCAGAGCAATACTTTATGAAGAAATCTGACAAAGACTCACCATAGGATCATTTTGTAAAATTATGATCTAAGAAGGTTGTAGGTTTAACTGTTTACCATATATGGAAACTAGACCCATTAAGGCAATGTTAACTGCCATTCACTTCTTTTTAGCAATCTTATTAGGGGTCACCAAAGGATCATTCCTGTAAAATTTTGTTGGAATCCATCCAATGGTTTCTAAGAAAAGGGTTTTCAAAGCTTTCACCGTATAAAAACACGCCAATTTGTCAACTACAATCAGTCGATACAGAATGATTTACTTATTGCTCGAGCTAGATTTAGTATTTTTTTAAGGGCTCCGTGGTCCCCATGCGAAAAAAATTTGGTTCGCAGAACGCGGAAAACGATGGTTGACAACAATTTCGACAAAAACATTCGTTCGTGAAATTCTGGCTACGACGAAACTTCCACTTCGCCCAACAGTTGGTTAATCCGTAACTTCTCGTTCCAGTGACTCAAAGAATCTGATTATGTTTTCTCTATCATAATCTATTGTTTTCATAAATACTGTCTTCCAAATATGATGGCCTAAAATGGTAGAATGCGTGTTATCTCGTTATATTGTCAAAAAGGAAAAATGGCTTACATTTAATTTGAATTGGCCGAAATTTAGGAAGATTAAGCGAAACAAGAGACTGAAATGTCCGACGCAATTCAGGTATTTAACTAATGTTTTACTTTATACACGGCTTACAATGATTAACCTCAAAGTTCCCGGACTTCATCCCTCAGGGCACCTCAACAGGAAGCAAAGAGGGTCGGTGTCGTAGCCTTAGCAAAAGAATATTGAAAAAAGAGGGCCACATTATCGAAGCTAAAATGCTATAATCAGTTAACGGTTGTATGTTCTAGTAAAAGCCATATTGGCCCCGTTTAGATTTCATAAGAAACCTTTTTTGGCTTATCATAAAGAGAGAACCCATAACGAGTTTTTGTATCGGCCAACTCATTAAATTAAAAGGTTTTGTAATGTTGTTTTCACCTAACGACAGCCAAGGCTCTAGACATAAGATGTTGCACAAGGCATAGATTATTTCAAAGGGCTTGCACAAATCATTATCTTTGAAACAATTGTATCGGTTCAAGTAACATAATTACTTTTCTTCTAATTGGTTATCAATTTTAAGCATAGAAAACTTTTAGAAAAACCAATTAAGGAAAATGTAAGAGGTCACTAAAGAATAAGAAGACAAATCTCCTATACCAACGGGTAAATTTGGACTAAATTGCGTAAAATAGTCTTCCTACACAATAGTTTAAAGAATTGAAATCTGTTGAAGTACTGTAGCAATTTAATGAAAAATCTTCTACATACCCAATTAGCCTTAATAATTTTTTTTTTTGTTGTTGTTTTTTTTTTCAAATAACACCAGTTCATTTACTTCACCGCACTTCTTGAGCCTTGAAATTTCTCAATTTGAATCAGTTTTAAGAATTCTATGAACATTATTAGAATCTTGACTTATTAAATGCCAATGTTTAATATTCTAACCTTTACATAAAATTTAATTGTTGAGGTTAGAAGATTCTTCATTTCAAGTGAGTGCACCAGGGCCGTGCCCATTTTTCATCTGGTGGTCCTCACCAGTAAGTTGATCTTTAAGTCAGTCATACATAAATATAAGTTTTCCCCCATGAGTTCTTTCAAAAAGTCAAGGAGCCATTGAGTAGTTTTATCACTTATGAACTTCTGAATTGTATTTCCTGCTTAACTGGTCAAGCTTCCTTTTTCCAACGAAGTAAATAAAATCAAAATATACATTTTTGGTTTTCTAAAATAAAATAATATTCCAAGAATTAGTTCAAAACAAAATATTTTTCTCCTTCTACTTAAGTATTAGAGATAAGAGATAAAGATAATTACCATAGCTCACCATCTATATGAAGCCAAGAGTTATCTCCATATATAGTTATATTGGAAAACCAACAAATTCCATAATTATAAATGTGCTTATAGGTTAAACCCTTTCCTGTTTCTTGAAATTTGCATGGACGTAAAAACCAGTGATTATACAGGAAAGAGATAAACTGAACTCTGACATCGAAGAAAAAAATGAGGAATTATTGGACACTAATGAAATTATGAGAATTTTCACTGTTATACTGTTTTATTATGTTATACTATGCTGTTTCATCGCGATACGACATATAATCAAACATTTTCCTTGGTGTAAATGTGTCGTAAATCAATAACCTCCTGTACATTAAATACATCGATACTGTAAAAAGATAAAAAACGATAATAATTCGATTTTTTTTCTTAACACGTATTGCCTTCTATAGTTTTTCCTCTGGTTGTTCATATACCGCGGGGTCTCGTAAAAAGACACGGTCTCGCTTTACCTTCGGAAATACTTTCGAACAAGGGCATATTTTAAGAAAAGCATGTGTGTAGACTTTCCGAAAATCTCTCATAAAGAACGGATAAATTATCGGATTAATAAGGCTGTTACACCATCCAAGCCAGACTATTGCACCGAATAACTTGTGCGGCACACATCTACAAATAGCGTCAACAACATTTGTAACTAAAAATGGAGCCCAAGTGACAACATATGCTCCAACAATTATCCCTAGTGTCACAGTTGCCTTCCTTGTGAAGGGTTCTCTGATGTGTTTGGTTGCCATCTTTGCCCCTAGCAGCATGTTACTAGGAGTGATAAGAATCCCTACAAAACAAGCTTGTCTTTTTGCCTCCTTCGACACTCGATAATATAGAATTATAGCGACAATGATCGGCAGCAAGATAGTAACGGAAGAAGCAATGATCACATATAACAAACTAGGGATAAAAAGACACTGTGGGGTTTCTGAAAGCAATGTCAAATTTCTAAGGGAAGGTAACTCCGTGTTATGGACTCCACTCAAAAGAGGAATAAAAGAAGCACAGATGGATATTCCCCATGTAAATGTCATCAATAGAAATGCTCTTTTGTAGGTAACAAGTATTCTATATCGTAAAGGGGACATGATTGAAATGTACCTATCCAGGCTGATAAGGCACACGTTTAGGATAGAAGCACTACACAACATCACATCAAATCCAGCCCAAAATACACAAAATGGCTCTGCTAATATCCAATGTTGAAATATTTCATTTAACGTACCCGGAATCATGACAAATGTTCCAACCATAAAATCTGCCATGCTTAATGACACAATAAACATATTCGAAACTGATCTTAATTTCTTAGTAAATATGACCGCCAAAAAAACCATAAGATTTCCTGCGATTGTCAAAAAAACTATGAAAAATAACACGACACCAATCATTACTCTTCCAGTTGACACCGTACTTGATACGTCTTGAACAACAACCTTTACCGATGTTGTCAGCTGAACGTAATATCCGGTTGTAAATGTAATTGGGATATTTTCTTTTGTAACTAAAGTAGTATTGTGAAACAAAGTATGGTTTATCGACTTAATCTGTTCCGAGGAGTTAAGAACGGAATTAATTATACCATCCATTTTATCTGTTATTAATAAACAATAGCGGTTAACATTTAAAAGACTTAAAGATAAATTATCCAGGTATTGTTTATTCGTCCATCAAGAGACAGAATACTATCACAATCCATTATTTCCTATTCCCTTTACTATAATTTTATAAATACATTCCTTGCGAACCTCATATCCGGCATTTTATGGCGGAGAATAATGCGGAGAGTCTTTGCATTCCATTTCCATCGACGCCATTTAGTTCCAATCAGTTACTGACAATAACGTATACCTGTTTATTACCGGGGGCACTGAGAACAAGATTGGCTTTTATCCTCTTAACGAAAGACGTATCAATTCCATCACACAATTTACGAGAAACTGTTTCTTCATGTCCAATCAATATGTGTCTCCCGTCAGATTTCTGTTAATAAAGAACGTGTTATAGATTAATCCTGGCTGATTTTATTAATTTCAGCACGCATAAAGTAAATTGAATTCGCAATCATCTGTTATCCCGGAAAAAAATTTAATCTTAAACTGCATTTCACAATGTTTGCTTCTGATGGGATAAAAACACAGGAAAACAAAAACCCCAAAAATAAAGTTTTATTATATACCTTCCTGTGAAAATTGGAGTGACGGTATCAAAATTTATTATACTGAGAAATTCCAAGATTGATGACACTTTCCAGTTTCACTTTCTGTAATAAATCTTTTTTCGTCTATTCATCCGCAATAAACCTCCTCTGCCAAAAGATTGGTTTCGATATTTTAATAAAAAAAATGAATTAATTAAGGCATATGATAAATAGAATAATCAACTGGTTATTCCACATATGAAAAAAAATGTTTCACGAGGATGCGTAATTAGGCGTTGGAAAAACGAGTGCACAGGAAATAATCTGATATTTTTACTAAGTTAAGGGTATTGCATCCTTCGAAAAAGCATATTTTTCTATCCAGGAAAATGATTTTAAAAATCGAAATAACATTTTAGTTGATTCATCCAGTTAACTTTTTATTGTTAAGTTGAAGTATCTCTTATAATCACCACCCCTGAAAGAAAAACAATATATTATATTTTTCATACGGCGTGATCCATCGGTTTACCTACTAAGAATTAAGATTACCAAAAGCAAATATTTAGAAACAAGACCCTAATATTTTTGAGAAAATTTAAAGCAAAGAAAATGGCTTCATGTGCTAGAGTTTTCCCACGCAATAGAATTTGTCACAAAACTTCAACTATTTGGATTTTTTCTGGAATTTCAAACGGCATTTGTTAAGAAAATATATTGTCGGGGACATAAAACAAAGGGTTATAAGAAGATTAGCATCCTGAACGTCTTTAATTAGCTCTATTTACGATAAAGCCATACACAAACGAAATTATGTGACAATGATACGGTTCGGACAAAAATGTAAAGGTAAAAACAACAATGGGCAAAAACTCAAGCAGTGGGCTTGGCAGAGTAACGGTTCTTGTATATGGCACTTCCCCACATTGTGATCTACGAGCGTAAAAATTGGAAGTTGCAAGCAGTTATGGTCTAGATATTTTTTCCAGACAAAAATATAATGTTATCTAGAGGCGCTTGAGCGACTGTATCGTTCCACAGGCCTGAATATACTGATTTAAGCCATATCTTCCTCCAAAACTCACAAGAAAACCATACTTCATGCTCAAAACCATACTTCATACGCAGAAGCATAAATAAAATGACGATTGAAATTATTTGATGAAGATTATTCTACGCGGTATGCATAGAAATAATGAAAGAAGTTTCGATAATTTGAATTGTGGCCCATCGCAATTTTAGTTTTGTTTACCTAAAACTTTGACATCAGTTACGACCTTTTAACTTCCGTTAGTCATTCAATCAACCTATTCAGTCACAGAGAATTACGAAATCGTCCGTTAAGTTTAGTTAGCGTTATCTTCCGATAGGTGGCAATTTAGTTACACATCTAATTTGAGCATTCTGGGTATTGTCATTTGGGACTACACGGCCGATTCAGTCGAACTACATTAAAAATTTTCAGCGCCCGTGAAATACCCGCTTCGTATTCTCGATGCCTCTTCTTGGAGCACATGAATGCTTTCGCAATTTAGAATTATTATTTTTCTAATTAACTTTGGGTGACAGTTAAGTTTTATTTCTCCACAATTGTAGGTTTTATTGCAAGTATTCACAATATATTTCATTCGTTTCTTACCAATGGCAAGTAATATATATCATTAATTTCTTACCAATCGGCAAATGATAAGGTTAAAGTAGGATGAGCAGCTGGTGGCTCAGATGAAATGTCAGTTATGCTTAGTAACTGTTTTAATGTTGAAAGTGGTGTTTAACCGAGAACCGGGTGGCAAAATATTAGCCTGTGCCAAATTTAAAGGAGTTGCACATGACAACTTTAAGTTTATGAATTTGTAGATATTTTCATCTTTCTGGGCAGACAACATTCGGCAAAATGAAGAAATTGCTTGT
The DNA here is from genome assembly GCA_946902895.1 of Fragum fragum. NCBI lineage: Eukaryota > Metazoa > Mollusca > Bivalvia > Cardiida > Cardiidae > Fragum > Fragum fragum. The sequence continues at coordinate 8,322,884 of OX336367.1, forward strand.
TACAAGCATTGCTTGTTACAAGCAATTTTGTCAATTTGTACAATGTTTTCCCAATTATTTTTCTTAAGGGCGCCTAGGGCGTCATTGTGTGCGAATGGGTAAACCAATTTAATTCAATCAACCTGCACAAGCTTTAGCATCTGATATGAGATGTCTGCACTAATTTATATTTTTCATATAAAATGTATCCTGGTTAACCCTGGTTTATACGTCCCTCTGGCTTTCAAACTGAGAAAGCATTGTAGAAAAAGAATATGCTTGTTGCAATTTTTTCCTTTTACACAGTATTTCTACCCTGCTGAATGTTTTTTTTTTTAATTTATTGTTTTATATATCACTTCATGTATTTACGTATTTGAGAAAAAGTGAGAAATAAAAAAGTGGTAATATAAAAGAGATGACCGTAAGAAGTGTTACAAAGATCAAACTAAGACAATCTTTTGAACGTTTTAATCCATTTAGTTGATACCAAATTCGTATTACAATATTGAGATATATCATGCAACGACATATATGATACAATTTATATACACGTATACTAAATATTAAAATCTTTTTGTTGTAAAAAAGTGATCTTAAACATGTATTTTTTCATATTTTTCCTTCTTAATTTTTTCCAATTTTTTTTAAATGAGAAACGTTTAAAATAGATTTCCTTTACCTCTTGTATTTATAATCCTATTTAAAATGTACAAGCTCGCAATTTCCTTAGAACTAGAGGGAATAGCAAACGACTTCCTTTGTAACTAGTAATAAGGGGATATCGGGTGAAAATCAAAAGCAAATAATCGATAATTATGAGATATATCCAGTGTATATCCAAAATATCCCCCTCGGTCAATTGCGCAATCAGAGATACCGATCAGAAGCGTGTAAGTTACTTGGATTAAATCAGCAGTTTATGAGAGGACCTCGTTAACTTTTAAATTTGATTTACCAATTAACCCTCTACAGAAAAAAAATCTAAAAACGAAAGAGGATACGAACGAAATTTTAATAGCCATGTGAACCGCAAATAATGGATCTTTCAGATGTGGAGAAAATCGGCGTAAACAGTACTCTTTATCGCAAAATTCTTGGTTGTTGTTGTGTGGTTTCCTTGTTTTAATAAGTCTTTTTACGTTAAAGAAGTAAACACACTGATTTCCTACAAAGGACGCCTTTGCTATTTTTTTCGAAAATGAGAAGTAAAATATGAAAACTGGACGAGAATTAAATTGGCTCCTAGGTCGGGAGAGAAAAACGATTAAAACGTGTCAACGTTAATATAAACTACCACAACAATTCCATATTATAAGAGTATTATAAGAGTACTAAACATTCCACTGAATCAAATTCTGAATATTTGGTTCTACGCAAAATAGGAGCATTTAACCTCTGATAGTTTACTTTTACTTAGGGACCCAACCACATCATTTTGCATATAATATATGGACAGAAAGATAAAACATTAATCAATATTTAGAACTAGATAAATTCCAAATAATATAAGTCAACCGACTCCCTTGTTAATTAGTCAAAAGAAGGACATCTGGGCAGTCGTGTGAAAATCAAAGCAAATAGCCGATCGTTATTGGATATATCTGAATACCACCCGTGCACTATTGCGTAATCGAAGATACCGATTCAAAACGTGTAAGTTACTTGGATTAAAACAGGAGTTTATGGACGGACATCTATAATTCTTAAGATTAACTTACCATTTAAAACTTTGTTGATAAAAAAATTCTCAGATCGAAATAGGATACAGACGAAATATTAAATTCCATTTGTATCAAAAATAACGGATCGCTCAGATTTGGAGAAATTCCTTGTAAAAATTCTCCTTAATCACAATACTTTTGTACCCCCCCCCCCCGTTATTGCTTTGTCTGTTTGCATGTTTCAATAGATATTCTCAAGCTAAACAAATAAAAGCAACATTTGACAATTGCTAATTTTGTTTCAAAAATGAGCAGTAGAATATGAAAACTGGATGAAACTCGGACGGGAAGACGATTAAAACATGACAAAATAAATAAAAACTACCAAAACATTTTCATAATCTATAAGCATTACAAAAATACTCAATATTTTTTATGTGTGAGTTACCAAAAAAAAATAATTAATTCTCTCAAAAACAGACGATTTTGGTCTCAGCCCTTATATACTCTTTGTTAAAAATTAAACCGGAACTACCCAGTACAATCAAGGGAGTTAATTAAAGGGCAATTTTCGGGAGAACTCCGTATATCGGTAGGGGGCCCATTGACACGGTCCTGAAGACAGGTTAGGCTTCGGAGAATATGACATGCGCAGACAACGGTTTAGTTAGAAGTTAACAGTCAATACCGAAGATAAACGAAAATTTCCGATGAATAACCGGTAGCGGTAGAATTGAACTAAGAATGTAAACAAACACGAGTTGAACTCGATAAGAAAAAACACAATATACTCTTTCTAGAGACCATTTCTCATTCACTCCGTTTGTATAATGATTTTGTTTTATGAAAAACAATTCTCCTTTTTATGCAAAGTTTTTCATGCACATATTTTAGAGAGTTTTAGAAAAGCAGCGTTGTGTGATGTGGTAATGTGTTAAAATTTAATTTTCTTTCAATCTTATTCAATATTGCATTTAGTCGACTGGTTTAGAGCTTACGGATAATGAAAACCATTATAAAGAATAAGATAAGAAAACTCGTTATTCAAAATCAAATGCTTTATAGTTGACTAAGTCAGTTGAATTTTAAGTAGATTTTTTACGGAAAATTTACGGACGGAGGAACGAACCTACGAATGCACGACAGACACAATGCCATGACAAAAGTCTACAGGCCTTTTGCCAGTCGAGCTAAAAACTACAAAGTGCAATAACACAAAAAAGCGGGCAAGGTAGATTCTTTAACGATTCTTGTTCATGACACTTCTCCATATTGTGATCTTTAAGTGTTTAAAGTTTGAAAATGCTAGCATGGTTTAGGAGATATATATTCCGGACAAAAGTGTAAGACGTAAGGACAGATTAGCGGACGGACGGACAGTCAGACGGAGGCAATCAAGCAAACCTACATTGTACGTATAAAATAGACCTATACAACACACCGAGCTTTCCCGGGAATGCTGAAATAATCTCTTTAATCGAAGGATAATAGGGTGCGATTTTAAATCTTCTTTTACACTTGGAGAGATCTTTAAGATGGAGTGCGGGGAAACAAAAAAAGTTAGGGAAGAAATATCTTTATCACTTTATTGTGTGAAAGGAAAAAAACACCCTATCATACAAAGACAGATGAATATTTTACTACCAAATGTTACAAATACCTATCATTGGAAGGTCAAAATCGAAAAAAATATAGTCTCGACGAATGTCAAATTAATTAGGCATGTTGCTTCTTCCTTGCCACAATATTTTAAATTTGGAAATAGCTTAAGAAAAGTAACTTTAACATAAGTACATATAACGTCAAAAAACACAAAACTAAAACAATACACCACAAAAACTAGAGGCGCTCGAGCATAGAAATGTTAGATATCTAGATGGAATTTAAAAAGGTTTTATACCCCATATATCTATGATCTTTTCTAAGTACGGCCTATTTGATCATCCATACCAATATATTTGTACCGCGTTTTCCAGTCAAAATAAGTGCGGCGATCCGTAAATGATAATAAGCATAAACGTATCTCACTTACGTATAAGACTTCAGAACAATTTGATATTTTTTTACACAAATGGTGTAAGTAGTATATGGCGTCAGGTTCTTAGAGCGATTGGGTGTAAAATCCAATCTCTGGAGATCAATCCTTAAGATAATTGGTTTAACAGAGTATACACGGCTCATTCAGAACAGCTGATAGAGATGACTTGTTGCCTTGATCAGTATTGAATCAATAGTGACCAGAGAAACCAAGCAGTATCTTGTATTTATTCTACTTTATACAGAATGTTGAAAAATGTAATTTCACCATATATGGAAATAAGCCCCGCCAATTAAAGCCATGTTTTTCATCCGATCAAAACTCTTTGAAGGACACTGATAAAGGATCACCAAATGAACATGTCTGTCAAATTTTGTTGAAATCAATCAAATGGTTTCTGAGATGATTTTTAAGGAATTGGCGCTCTGAGGGATTTCTTTGCCTCTAGCGACCAATAGCGCTTGATGGATCTACTTACAGGCAAAATATGTCGCACTAGGTGGCCATCTACTAAATCGCTGAAGCCGCTGATAAAAGTAGATATATTCTCTAAGCTTTGCATAAGAAAATCGGCGAAAGAAATATTATCACAAACCATTTCAAGACCATTATCCACCTATTCTAGCAAGAGCTTCTCGTTTGATGGCGATATTAACAAAATACTTAAAAACAACTATTGTTTTGGGACTGCTAAGTGGATTATCAAAGCCCAGGCTATGTTGGCACAAAACAGTCTTCATTTTCTGTACACCTATTCTAGCGAAGAGCTTCAAGTTTAATGTATCAAACAACCGTTTCTGAAAAACGGTAGTGGCGGGGGCATTCGTGTTTAACACATACATCTTACACAATTCAGAATTTATTCAAACTTCAAATTTGAATAAATTTTTCATTTCTAATTTATATTAAATGTTGCAAGCAACTATCTACCACCCATTTTAATTTCCACGCATTTACGATATCATTTCTGCAAAAATGCATCTTCGATCTGAAGTTAAAGTCTTTGGCCCTGACTGGAGACACAAAATTTAGAATATTGCGAAAGACATTTATGGAACTGCAACGATGACGGTACATATTGTTAACTTTGCATAAGGCCTGATTTGCATATTCTTAGTAACGGTATCTTACAATTTCCTGGCCTTCAGTACTATCAGTACTTTGATTTTTTCATCCAATCAAAAATCTCTGATTTAGGGTCACTCAGTGATTATTTTTGTGAAATTTGGTTGAATTCTGTTCAGTACTTTCCGAGGAGGAGATTTAAAAGAAAATGTTTACAGACGCACGGACGGACCAGTGAAAAAGATTAACAATTTCACTTGGGGGCCCAGACTGCAAAATTGCAATATTCAACATTAGAGGTATGGTCATTTTCTTAAAATATCAAGGGGCCAAGCCCAAAAATTAAAGGTCATTGGGGACTGGGACCCTGTTAGCCTTTTTCCTGAGGACGCACGACGGACACAAATCCGTTTCCAAAAGGAAGTTTCCTACATTCATCCTGTGGAGTTTTTCAACAGAACGCGATAATAACATAAACAGAATTGTTTCGAGTAAAAATGAATCAGGCACTTTTCTTGTGTATTCTGATTGATCCACTTCATTTCCGAAATGAACTTTCCTTTGACCCTACAACCGTCTTATGAAATCTTATATTAAAGACAATCTGATGATAATTGTGAACTCATCACTTAAACAAGAAAGTTTTGAATGATAATCTTTATTTCCAATGCCACAATTATTCCATGAATCTTTGAAGAGAATCCGCAAAAAACCTGTTGACTTTAACAACGATATTTCAACCAAGTTCTCATAAGGCCCCTCTTCCTGTGATAGTTAATAAGTAATTTAATCACCCTTTTTACGTTACACTGCCATAATCAGATCCACTGTCAAAATCAATGACAATCTGTTTATTCTGTCGATTTCATTGTGTTAATGAAGATTTTACATTCCTTATGTCATGATACGTTACAGAATAATCAAATTTCAAAAGGAATTAATAATTATGAAGGTACAATCATTCTGTAAAAGATTAAAGAGAACAAATGAAAACAGTGGACTTAATTGTGGAAAGGTTTTTTTTGTAACCCTTTCCCGTGAAATTTAACAAATCGGATTAAATTTACAAAGGAACAATTCTTTAATGATAGGTAGTTTGAAGAAAATGATAAAGACTTAGGACGTGTCGCTAAATAGATAAGACTCAATTTACAAAGGAACAATCAAAATGATGGAACAAACATCGAAGACTAAGTACGTTATGTGTGTAAATGAGATTTTTGTAATGATTTTTCATACAGCCCCTTTTTCTATGATATTAGAAAGATGTTACACCTATTTGTAAAGCAAAAATCCATATGATGGTACAAACATTCTCTGAGAGTTTAGATAGAATCCGATTTACTAAAATTCTTTTAAATTTAAATTTTCATAACCCCCCCCCCCCGTACGAAGAGAATCTGTTGAAAACTATGGGCTCTAGAGTGTTAACGAGGATCTTTAATTTAACCTTAATAAAGCCCCTTTCACCCCATGTTTTTTGACGGATCGGATCCATTTTGGAAAGAAAATGAACCTAATTATGGTACAATCATTCAGAGAAATAGGAGAATCCGATGAAAACTGTGGACGAGGAAAAGTAAACGGCTGGGCGAGGACGGGAAAACGCCATCGCTATAGCTTTGCTGGTCTTTGGCCAGTAGAACTTAAAACACATAACAATTAGAATAAATCGAATATTGTCATGCCTATATATTCGTGAAATGCGAATTTGTAAAGAATGTTTCGGTAAATATCTGAAAACATACCAATGTAATAAAGGTTTGTGATTATATTCCTTAACTTAAGAAATTCCAATAAGACAGCCTGAAACATAGTCGTCGTACCAGATACGTTGCTCATACTGTCACAGAGTGCCTAGAATCCCAATTATCAATACTCTGAAGAATAGTTCTACATTGTTGTTATTCAGTTGGATTCGTTTGCGATTTAACTGCATCAATCAGAAATATGTCGCAAGGGAAAGAAAATGATATATAAAAAGTTAACGAAGATTTACCGTCAAGGCAGGTGCATGAGGACCAAGATGGCCCTAAATTGAAATCTAATTCTTATGCGAACTCACAAGCCTGTATTTGAATTAAGGGTTTTGTATATTTTTTCAACTAAATGTTAAAAGAAGCATTTACTTGCATTTTCTTTTTTCTTTTTCTCTTTTATTGTGAGTAGCTGTCATTTTGTGCGTTTAAATGAACTGCTATGCTTTTTCTGTGACCAAAGATAGAAAAAAGATACTTAAGGCCTCCCATACTCACGCACTTAACGACCTCCTACTCTGTAAAACTTAAAGCCACCAACAAAATACCGACTTGCTTTTCCCCCCGGACAAATTCCATTAAGTCACAATCCTCTCTCTATATGTGTTATTTGCAAAATTTTTACCAAATAGCTACGAGCTTTACTTAAAGTTCAAGTCATCCGGCCATCTAAAACTTTCGAACGGTTTTTAATGAGGTTTTCTCCTGCCTCTTGAAAGGGCATGATGTGTTGATGGGAAACATTGCTGTTGGAATTTGAACTTACATGCTCTTGTTGTTAATTCGAATTCGGGAGGCGGATCACTTTGGTCTCTTGAGGTCTAAGATCAACACCAGAAGCCAATTCAGTGAACACGGAATCATATTGAAGGTGAACAACACTATTGCCTGTTATATTTTTGGTGAAAGGAATTCGAATCTGTGTTAGGAAGCCGATACTTTATTACCTGTATCCACAAGTTTGTTGCAGGAATAAGGTGTCTCATTGAAGCTCTTTTTACCACGACATTGATTTCGATACAAAATTATGAAGCTTTATTAACCATTTTTCTAATAAATTAGGGCTACATTCACATTTCATAACATCTAGTTTGATTTCATTATCAATACTGCATCATGTAAATCTTGTAAGTACTTTTAATTTCTGTAATATTATATGTTCGTTCTTTATTAGAAGTCATGATTTGCTTAATGTTAGGAAAATCTGCTTTTAGACGCGACACCGCTTTTTGTAAGTCGCTGATTTCTACCCTAGAAAGTTCGTTAGAAGTTGGGCCTTATAAGTCTCCTGGTCGGGATTCCCAGTCTATTCGGGGAAGACAGTTCATGTAGACTGGTACCACTGTCGACTTTAACAAAAAGCCGACAGGTTAACACCGATTTTCGGTACATACACGGAAAGCCTGGCTCGTTAGGTTTTTTTCCTTACTTAATTCGAAAACGAGGCTTACGCATGCGCATCTAAATTTGTTGAAAAATTTGGACTCGCCGCGGGATTTCCACCCAGTTCGGTAAAAATCTTACTTTTGTAGTTTTAAAGCATTCAGTTTTGATGTTAAAACATCTTCACATGATCAATCGAATTTGTGTGCGAGAAAAACCTTGGAATGTTATCCTTTTCATGTAAAATATATAAAGTATTCCGCGTTCCGTTTACAAACAATGGACCAGCCAATCAGATTCGCTGTTTGGGTATACGTCATTAATTGCCCATCAGCCAATCTCTGGTGGCAGACTACAGTTTTTAGCAAAATATTCGAAGTGGCCATGGTCAAAAATGTAGATATTAGGAAAATTTGAGATTTATCTGCAGATTTGAAGATAAGGATTGATACTGGTGCCCTAAATGAATTTTAAAGGTGAATTAAGGCCTGTTAGCAAATGCGAAACTAAAAGGTCACGACCTTCCTACAGCTTACTGGTACCCTGTGTTGCTAGCAATGCAAGGTGGTGGAGTTGCAGATTTTTGCTGTTTTTGCAGGCGACTTTTGAAAGGCAGGAAAATGTGTTGAAATTGTGGAAAAAGTAGCTGGAATCGTGGTATTTTTCTACGTTTCCCCAGATTTTGAACTGATTTTGCTGTCCGTAAAGCTTGTCAGGTAATGGCTATCGGTGCAAATCTGGCGTCTGCTGCATTTTGATTTTATCATAAAACCATGTGATTTCGGCCATTTTCCGCAGCCATGCCAAAATGCCGCAAGCGATAGGTTTTGTGCCTTCTTACAGTATACATGAGATTTGTTGTGAGTTCTTAGTAGTTAAATAATGCATTTTCATTTTGAATATGTTTCTTTATTGGCAGGTTGGTGTTTAAAGGAAATTTTCAAGTCAGAGTCTTGGTTATTTGTCGACGACCCAAGAATTGTGCTATAAACTGTATTCTGACGCCTTAAGGTAAAGTACTAAATTTTTTAACCTTTGAAATCTGGCTGAAACGTATTTCTTTCAGATATTTTACCAATTTCATGCAATAAAATGCCCTCTCAGAAGCTCTGAAGCCTATGATCTACCAACAGAGGCACTCTGAACAGGGGAGGTAATTCAAAAAATGAAGAAAAGGCTGAAAAAATGGATTTTCCGTGAAAAGTCCGTTGATGCAAATTTTTCCATAAATCATCCTCTTCAGGTCATATCAAGTATTGTTATGGTCGGATATGAGAAATCATTTGTTTCTGAACCCATATTACAGAAATAATATCAACATACCAAATTATGCTAGTCCCTTCTTCAGATCTGCTTTGGATACTGATCTCGCCGATGTGACATGTTGTGCTTCATTTGATAAGTCTAGCTGCTGGTGGTGAATGTGTAGGTTGGTTTCACCTTATCAATGTACATAGTTACTATATTCATCAGGTTAGACACCATGAATGTAAAATGGTTAAAAATGCTTGTTCACTGACAAATTATTTTCCTAGAGTATAGTCTAGTACAGGTACGCAGCTCTATGCATGTTTCTCATGTCCTGTCATGTTAAGCTTTCTGTAAATATAGACCACTCCTTCTATGAACTGGTATGAATTGAATCAACTTTGTGATGAAAATTTGTAGAGAAAATGGAGAATGCTCTGGCCATTGAACAATGAACGGAATACTGTAACGGCCAGTTGATTTGGTAATAAGATAATAAACGACGTAACATTGGATAAACAAGCTGTAGTTATTCGGTTTTGTTGTAGATATTGTTGTAGTTACTTGTGTTCATGAGGACAGGCCATAGCTATGATCAATAGCTGACTGAGAGGATGCGTTTTCCATGCTATACAGGGAATCATTTTTGAAGTAGAAACTCTGCGATTTTCTTTTTCTTAGGTAATGCCGCTGTTGTTTAAATCCTGAAGTAGCCTTTCATCTTGAATCATACTGCCTCTGTCTGTCCTTTAGCTTCAGCTGCTTATAGAATCTTGATTGCTTGTAAACCTTTAAGCATGCCTCTTTGGCTATACTAATTAATGATTGGCTTGGTCCTACCGAGCGAGAATGAGTAGCAGAATGGCACATGGCTGCAAAGTTGCGTGCGTAACAGACAGATTTTGGCGCCAATGTAAACACTGCAGAATGCAAGTTTTCGCAGTAATTTGTTGTAAATAGTTTACTCATGCTTTTTAGGCTGTCCTCATTAAACACTTCGTTTATTTCATTCTGAATTAAGCACAATTCTCTTTCACCGAGCTTTAAATGTACTCCAAATGGTAAGTGAGCTGTGGTGTAAGAAGTTAGGTGGCTCCTGCATACATAGGAAAAATCATGGCACAGACAATGTTGGCCAGAAAGACACTTCATTATGATACGTGTAGCTTTTGAACCTGCCTGAACAAATGATTCGTCAGTTTTTGAAACGGCTCTGGCTTTTTTGAGTTCCATTCTAATTCTAATTCTAATGCAACTAGCTAGTTTTTGTTGATATATTCTTTTGTCATAGCATGTTGGTATGCTTGTCAACTTCATCGCTCTAATATGTTTCTGAAGTGTTCTGCCTCGGTGTATGAAACAAACTTGATGGGCTATGTTTGAATTCATTTTGGCCTTGAAATCTTTTAGTGCTCTGCTAAGTTGTTGGCTGGCATCAGTTGTGACTGAGCGCAGTGTGATGTGACCCTTCTTTTGTACGTTGTTTAGTGTGTCAAATAGTAGTGAGCGCTCACTGGAGGCTATAGTATCAACTGAGCTGTAGTTCTTCTTGCATTTGGTAGTATTATGGTCACAGCCCTTTAATCAGCAGTGTTTATTGGCTATACCGACTGCAATTGGTAACTTCCTGGTTGTAGTATGTTCAATCAGAGGGGCAAAGCTCTGTTCAGCCTTTTCACAGCCACCCTGTGGGCGACTTGAATAGGATGTGTCGTACTGAACATCAATTCCTGTATGTGTTGGAACGAACGAGGTCATATGCTGTAGGTATTCTTGGTTTTGTTCCATTTGCTTCTCGTTGAGCGCTGTCATTTTGTCGCATAAAGTATTGAATTTCAGCTGCATAGCACTTTTACTTGGAGGTTTTATGTTTAAGCAGGTTAAGACAGCTGTTACATCAGTTAGGCCAACTTTCGTCTTGATTGCGGGAAGGACAGCCATTTCATTTAGTGCACCGGCCGGTGGACCTCTCGCCTTTTTCACGGTGTCTGACATTTGGAATGGGTCTAATTTGAATCCGCAGGAACCAAACTTTAAGGCAAACGATACACATAAGCCTATTCGGTTGACAACATCAACACTGACTTTCGGTTTTTTGCATGTAAATCCGTGTATTTGGTTTATCAGCTCGGTTATATTCCTCATATTTACAATCACATTTTCCTCCATTTGTGTATTTTCAATGCCCGGGCAATCATCTGTGATGTGTTTTGGCCTGAGAGTATGAGGAAGGACAGAAGAAGTTGAAATATTTGCCAAATCCACAGCCTCCTGGCTTGTAGGGCGACATCTTTTTGATGGACTACATCCAGAGGTTGAAGGCACAGGCTCAGGTTCAGCTTTACTTTCCGAAACAGTGAGACGGCGCGAGCCCTTCTTGAACTGCGTGACCCTCTTTTTTGAAGAATTGTTACAGCTTCTCCGGGTTCTGTAAGGTTGAGAATACATTTTAAATCCAAAAATCACTTTTTTCTCTCTGTAAATTGTTCTGTGTAAGACTAAGTCCACATAGAAAGTGAGATGTTGGTGAAATTTCTTGGGTTTTTAGATAGGCTTGTAGATAAAATGACCATTAAGACAATCAAATATGTTGTATTATCAGCTGTAATATCGGGTTACATCAGTGCTTGACTCAGAGATGCTAGAGCTAGTGAAATCAAGTTGAAAATTTTGAATTACCTCCCTTGGACTGTTCATTCATTACGGCATTGATTTTTTGTCACACTATGATCAAAATAAGGGCTAATTTGACTTTAAAATTCTCACCTAATATTCTTCTAACTGAGATTGATGAAATATTGCAGTAGCTGTTCTTAGGTTAAGCAAAAGAAAGGAATTTTGTTAGAATTTTAAGATAATTTGGTACAGAATATGCAAAAAACCTGATTTCTGTGACTTGAATTTGCACTTTGACATGACAAATTCTTGTAAAAAGTATTATATAATGTTCAAGCAATGTTAAGAAAGATTGATCAGATGGTTTAAAAGTATTGGAGAGAAGCCAAATTTGAAGAAAGGACCTTTTGAAACCAACTGACTTTAAGTAAGGTTTTTGCTCTTAAAAGAGGTAAAATGTGCTATTTGGTGTAAGGGTTAATTTCAATAATTAAGATGCTTTAATACATTCAATTATGATGCAACTGGTGAAAGTCAATTAGAATTAGCCTAAAGTATTTAAATCTAGAGTATACTAGTGTGGGCACAAAACTTTTTGGCTCTTTAAGGTGGCAGACTACAGTTTTTAGCAAAATATTCGAAGTGGCCATGGTCAAAAATGTAGATATTAGGAAAATTTGAGATTTATCTGCAGATTTGAAGATAAGGATTGATACTGGTGCCCTAAATGAATTTTAAAGGTGAATTAAGGCCTATTAGCAAATGTGAAACTAAAAGGTCACGACCTTCCTACAGCTTACTGGTACCCTGTGTTGCTAGCAATGCAAGGTGGTGGAGTTGCAGATTTTTGCTGTTTTTGCAGGCGACTTTTGAAAGGCAGGAAAATGTGTTGAAATTGTGGAAAAAGTAGCTGGAATCGTGGTATTTTTCTACGTTTCCCCAGATTTTGAACTGATTTTGCTGTCCGTAAAGCTTGTCAGGTAATGGCTATCGGTGCAAATCTGGCGTCTGCTGCATTTTGATTTTATCATAAAACCATGTGATTTCGGCCATTTTCCGCAGCCATGCCAAAATGCCGCAAGCGATAGGTTTTGTGCCTTCTTACAGTACACATGAGATTTGTTGTGAGTTCTTAGTAGTTAAATAATGCATTTTCATTTTGAATATGTTTCTTTATTGGCCGTTATCTTCCGATAGGTGGTATTTTTCAAATACTGACCTATCTAATTTGAGCATTCTGGGTAGTGTCATTCGTGACAACTCGGCCGATTCCGTCGAACTACATTCAAAATGTCAGCGCCCAGGAATCGCACGCTTCGAATTTTTGATGTCTCTTCTTGGAGCACAGGTAAGGCATGAGTGCTTTCGCAATTAAAAATAATTAATCTTTAAATCAATTTTGGGCGACTGCTCAGTTTGATTTCTCCACTATTGTAGGTTTTATTGCAATTATCCACTTGCTACTTTTTGGCGATATAATATGGAGTTATGCGTACGACGTAGTAATATCTATCCCAATCTGGATAAGTGATACGGTCCCGAAGACAGGTCAATCTTCGGAGAATATGACATGCGCAGACAACGCTTTATTGGCAGGTTGGTGTTTAAAGGAAATTTTCAAGTCAGAGTCTTGGTTATTTGTCGACGACCCAAGAATTGTGCTATAAACTGTATTCTGACGCCTCTATATGCAGTCGTTTGGGATCTACCTGTCGGCTTTGTTAAAGTCGACGGCGGTATCGGTCTAACAGTTCATGTTGATCAGTAGACTAGATTCTTCCCCTAGTACGGATTACATCCTTCAAACTAATGCTTGTATAATCATAACTGATAGGGGTTTATTTTATATAACGATTTGTCTTTTTTTTGGAAAAACGGGAAGTGACAGTCTATCCTTTAGGAAAAATGCTCTCTTAACTGTTACATTAGGTAAGCTTCTTTCGGTTTGTGTCGAGTAACCATTCAAAACGACTCGTTTTTATATAATTTTGATTAGTTCCATTGAACAACATTCCATTGATGTTCCCTAAACAACGTCCAGGTAGACCACTTTTATAATTGTGAAGAACTATGTCTGGGCGTGAAAATTGACCAATGAAATTAAAATTGGTATGCCGTCTAGCAAACAAAATATTTTTTACATTTTCGCGGTTTAACAACATTTTCAGCTCAACTATCTATCAAAATTGTTAGAAAAAATGTTCTCTAAGCCCGTTTTGTGACCCTTATTGGCAAAAAAGATTTAAAAGTCCCGTTAACCTGTTTTGCCTCGATTATGTCATTTCAATCATCTAAGCACAATATGAAAATCTGTTCATGTGTCGACTTTCTGACCGCCGTGTTTATCGTTTGAAACAACGTTGGGTTCTTTCCAAACTTATGCGTCGGGCGTAATTAAGGGCAGTACTGATTCAACGGTCTGTGGCCCCAAACCCTAAACCGTCTTCAAGGAATAATTACTAAATGTGATGGCAATTAACTTGTGGAGTGATTTAAAAAAAAAAACTTTTTACATACCGTTTATGCTACCGTGGTACCAACATATGATAAACTTGCTCATCCCTATCATATAACGGTATTGCCCATTAGCAAATGTAGCAAATATGATTCTATTCGCGGGCAACTTTTCGAAAAGGCGTTGTCATTTTTAATCCTCGTTTTAAAAATCAGCGTTCATTTTATCCGAAAACAATGTGATTAGAATAAGTGCAATAACCCGTTTTCAAACATTAATTTCAAGGTCTTTTATACTCTGTAAATAAGCATCGACTTTTAGTAAAATTTATGATATGCGTGTGTGAGTGAGCGTGCGTGTGAGAGACAAATGCCAGAAAGGATATGTGCCGTCGCCGGGGAACGAACCCATGACACTCCATTGTGGAAGATTGGGAGTCTGATCCGCTACCAAATGCACTATGCTGGCGTCTGAGTTGCATCTAACTCGGTTCAAAGCAATATACATTTTCAAAATAATACAAAGTGTTGGTACTACGAAAGATTCTCTACGGTAGATTTAGATCGGGACCAGACTGTTTAAAGATGATTATACCTTTTGTTTCTCAAATCCAAAAGGTGAATCGAAACACCTATCAATCACCTTAACGACGAGGTCAAAGATCCTGGCCTTTTCGACGCGAAATAGCCATATCGAAAATCCCTTGAAATTCGTAGCACACTAACATAGATTATGCCATTCAGAAGTCGTTTCTATAATCATCAAGGCATATTCGCTCACATTTACTTTTACTAATCCATTTCCATTAAATAATCCGCGAAAGAACCTGTGCACTGTGTCTTTCTTGTTACGATATATCGCACGGATCCCGATTTCACGCCCACCCCCTATTCAGAGCCATTACAACGTTTCACATCCTAATTGTCCTTAAAGCTTTTGTCTGGTATTGCAATATCGATCTTCATTGGGTTCAACGCCACTTTTAACAGTTTGCAGTCATATCGCGGCAGCTGGAGCACCTAACAATGGATTCCTGATAGTTCTCACATCCTTTCCTAGCCTCCAGCTGCTATCCCACTTAGGTTAACGATTATCCGCCTGTTGATGAGAGACAAATGTCGAAAAGCGTATGTGCCGCCGCCGTGGATCGAAGCTGCCAAGCGAATCCATAAGCACCCAAAAGATCTGCGACAAGCATACGTGTTAAAATTAGCCTGGCATTTTGCATTATTTGAATGGCTCTATTTATACCCTTTTCAAGCACAGTTCATTCGCCTTTCCCTCTGAATCTCGTCACCCGCATCGCAGCCTGGTCTCCTTCGCATCTAAGAAAAGCCGTAAAAGGGGTAGGAAAACGCAGTTCTTTGTGGTAAAATTATTTTATATTAACACGTTATCATTCATTCCAAAGTCATCGCCACTTAAATCTTTCAGAACTGTTGATAAAATGGAATTCAACGATTTCAACTTTGCTTCAAGTTTCTATTCATAAACGGAATTATTTTTTAAATAGACCTTTTCACAATCTCACAGCGCATGCGTCCAATTAAATCTCGTTGAATGGGATGTTTACCCGAGACTAAGTCACGTGATCGGTTGCGGGGAGTCGATAAATTATCCCTATATAATCCTATATAAAATGGCTATTTTGAACGAGCAAAAAACAAAGGTTAAAAATCAAAGTTCGGTTGAAAAAAGAGTTTCAACCCGAGAGCAGATATATGAAGACTAGTTGTAACGAGTAATAATGATGATATTATCGTGTATTACTAACCGAATCGAGTCTAAGACGGCCTGGTGTCTAGGCCATATAAAATATAACGTACCTCGAATTTGGCGATAACATTACTATTTCCAATGTGATAAGATTTTTTGAAAATATTTTTATCCACCCACACACGCGCGCTCATACTAGAAAGGAAAAGATATAGAGTAACAGTTAAACTCTCAATGAACACTTTGGTGAATTGTGTTATAAGCAAATAACTTTAAGTTATACTATTGACCACATTTTGTCGATTAAGATTAGATATGCCATGTTGATACCAATCTCCTAAAGTCTTCAGCTAAGTGCATATATTTTTTATAAAAAATTCCTTGTTACAAAGTTTAAGCGTTTAAACTGAAATTTTATGAAATTAATAAGAAAACAGCAGGCGTTCTGTTTTTGAAATATTTGTTTCCGTCTGTGTGTCATCTCTCTCCCTTTCTATCTCCCTTTCTCGCTCTCTCTCATTCTCTCTCTCTCTCTTCTTTTCATTTCTAAATATCAAATAAGCCCACACGACAGCATATCAGTTGCCTTTTTAAACATTCTCATTCTTGTTACAATAGAAATGTGGAAGAAAAGGAGGAAACATTTTCTTGATATGAATAAACCTCTTTTCGCAAAATTACCATGCGATGAATAAAAAAGAATATATCATAGAGCGAAAATAGGAAGCATTATCTTGATGGTGAATAACATAGATCGTATTGATGATGATGATGTTAAAAGTGCGAAGAAAAGTATGAAAAATAAAAATAATTTTATGTAAAGATAGTGATAATAGTGCGCTGATCAGAATTATGATCTGTTGACAGCCTTGATGTAAAGGGTTCCCTTCGATAAATTACGATACATATGGGGTTATTATGTAACCCGCAACATGTCACAAAGAATCCGATAAACACTGGTCAAATTTATGATTTGATGAGACAAATTTTACCTTTTTATGTTTCAACCGATATGCCGCCATATACTTAAAACTTGATAGATCAAGGGATGCGACCGGGCGTCGTTTCAATCGGCACGGTTGTATGACACGGTGTTTATCTGTAAGCATTTTCCCACAATTAAATAAAGTGATTACGCTTAATTTCATTGAATGGATTTAAAATTATCTTGTCGCTGGAGGATATATTGCTTTCATTTTAAAATATCTTGCTTTAATATTTGGAAAATGTAGCCTTTCTTGTAGATCAAGCGGCCGATATGCATCTTATAACCAGAAAATCATCGCTAACATAAGGTCGTAAATACAATTTGAGATAATATGTAGTACGACAGTTTGGTCACCCAACAACGATACAATGTCTGAATCATAACTTCAAAATTTCCGGGGGCGAAGAACATGAGTTTTGGTGATTCTGTGGTTGCTGGATACAAAACGAATTGATGACCTTTGGTGCATTCACCTACATACATCACAGGCAATTGTTTCAACTTAAACAACATACCGGATTATCATACAATTTATTATATATTGTAAAATAGATCATGAAACAAAACATCCGTCATTTATTCGTTAAGGCCGATAAAATAGGGTACTTTTAATGCTTCTGAAGAACATAACTGGGACAAAAGAGTAAAAAGATATTGTGACATTTTACATTACTAAAAATATCATCTACACCATTTAGCCCAATAATTTTCATTGTAAAAAAGAAGTAAAAATGACTGGGCGTAATTGTAAGGCTTTCGAAAATCAAAACCGGAAGTAAATCCTCCACGCAGTGAAAAATTGTTGTTGTTGTTTTTCTTTGAAAGCGTCTAACGGATACAGACTTTTTAGTCATCTGACGCTTTGCGTGAAAAGTTCTATTTATCACCGCCAACGGACAATATAATCATTTTTTAGTCAGCCCGATTAGCTCAGTTGGTAGAGCACTTGACTTTAAACCTAAAGATCACGGGTTCGAGCCCTGGGCCGACCATATCAACTAACACAATTAACTGTCTTTCGGATGAGACGTTAAACCGAGGTCCCGTGTGCCGATGCTATCCATCGAGCACGTTAAAGAACCAGGCGGAGCTCTCAGCAGTTTCGTCCTGTATCCTAGCACTATCCCCCGTAACAACTAACCGTCTGGGGGCATGTGCTACGGTAGCGACGATAAATAAACGGAAATACGCACATAATCATTTCTATGTGGTATGAAACTCTGGACGTTTTGGGAAAATGCAAATGTTGATAGGAGATCAAATTGTACGCGAGTTGCAATGTTTTCTTACCTTTTCTGTTTAGTTCCGGTCCTTGGCTCCATATCGGATGTCTCTTTTTTGTACTATTCTCCAAAAAAAAGAAAAAGGTGGAACCCTAGATTACCGGGAATGTTATAGATTTATCGTACTTGATTGGTAATTCAAACGCTATTTGAACGAACTAGTTCGGTCCGTATGGCCCAACTAATGGGTCATCGAGCTGATTGACAAATACGTATCCCTTTTCAGATTGATAAATTAGCGACAACCATTGCAAACGTTTTTCTGAGCATAAAGATCGAGATAAAAGCAAGGAACCCTGAATTGTCCAACTCGCTACCGCAAATCTCCCCTAGCGAAGAGAGTTATAGAGCCGTGGTTGATTAACAACAGACAATGCACCTCTGCCAGAAGCTACAGGGTAAGCTTTGCCAAATGCATCGACTTTGATTAGATTTTGAGGATAAAGACTGATCGGATTTTTTCCTTGTAGGCGAATTGTTGATATCAATACTCAACGTATCTAAGCTTACTCGAGAGAATTGATCTTGTTTCCCAATCAATGTTAAATAAATAAGTTTAAAGCAACTCGACTACTAATGATCATCTTCTGAACTTATATAAACTGTCAATTCCGTGTTCGTGACACATGTCGCTAATCCTGTAGATGAACAACCCTTTTTCAGAATAAAAGATGCTTTTTCCCTGATTCTTGGTAATTGCTACCATAGACCCTTAACACTTTGAGTCTCTTTTTGAACTTCTTATCTCGATAAAGGCACTATAATTACGAACTCACTTTTTTCCGATAAAGGTCAGCATATACTATCTTTATTTGGAAATTTATTCCGTGAAATAACATTTCGTTAGTTAAACCAACTCATCGTCTCTTGGGCATCGAAATATGTACAGATTTTAAAGTCTATATATGTCATGGTGAAAGTCTTTAGAGTTTGTAATCAGACTGATTTAATGAACCATTGCAGTGTCATTCTGAAAACTGACGACTTTATCTGGGTTGTAAAGGGAAACAAGAGTAGATTATAATGTAATGTTACGTGTGTCCTCGGTATGGTTTTAGGCTCTCGCTTTCTATTCTTAACTATCATACTAATCAATAAACCTATAGCTCTGTTCAAATGACTAAACTCTTTTATTCTCCTCTAACCCGTTCACTAACAACAAAAGTTCCAAGTGCCTAAAAGTGATATTCATGAGATGTAAGAATTATTTTGTTGTAATATTTTGGAACTATAGGCAATCATTTTTGAACGAGGAGAAAAGATTCGGTACTTGTATTCTATCACAAATGACAGAATGCAAGCGGGCTTTCATCATGTGATTTTTTTCTCATGCGTAACTGTGCGCCTTTCTTCTGTTTCCAAATGTGTTCGTCCGTAAAAATTTCAATAGAATAGTCCCCCATTTTTTTGAGTCTCATTTAAGGAAATTGATCCGATAAATAGCCTAATATAAAAAAAAAATCCTCGATATTTCTACGGATTTGCATAAAGCGTTAACATCTCGAAAAAAACATAATGCCATTTGGCTCAAATATTATGTCAAGTTCGTTGAAAATCGGTTATTAAATGGAATGTAGTACAATTGTCCAATGAATAGTCTTTGAAATTTGTATGGTAAAAAGCTAAAGTATTTTCGACTTTATTTAAACCATAATTGTCCCGTTTTAGTGCTCAATACACAGTTTTGACCCTGTGACCTAGTTACGATTCCAGGTGACACAGCTGTGAATACGTACAAGATTTAATCAAATTAAAATCTTTGACCAATTTTCAGATTGTTTTGGAAAAAATGTAGCCTCCGGAGTGAATACAAGGTTTTTCTAAGAATTGACCCAATGGCCTTGTTTTTGACCCAAGTTGACCCAGTTTCAAACTTGCAATAGATTTCATTCTGACCCAATTTCAGGTCATTTGGGCAGAAAATGTGGCCCCTAGAGTGCATACAAGTTTTTTCTAAGATTTGACCGAATGACCTGGTTTTAGATCCCAGTTGACCTAGTTATCAACTTGTCCGAGACCTCATAAGACAATCATTGTGATCAAATTTCTGGTTGATCAGTCAAAAGAAGGCGTAGATCCTTGATATTTTGCATGAAATCCGTCTAAAACTCTGGTTGCCATGGTAACAAAGGTGAATTTTCAAAATAATCTTTAAAATTCTTCATCTCTTGACCCAGAAGTCGTAGAGCCTTGATATTTTGCATGAAGCATCAGTATTTCGACCTCTTTCATAATAGCTAAAACCATGATCCTCGGGTCTCCAGGAGGGGGGGGGGGAGCGGGGGAGTTATATGCATGAAGCATTAGTTCACAGACTTCTTTCTTATTTCTGAAATTATAACCCATTGTTCCAAAGATAGGAAAAATTTTTTCCTTCTTACAAATCAGCACTAAAGCCTTGGAATTTGTAATATAGACTTTTGGATCCCCAGGTTCAAAGTCTTAATATGTAAGTGTGACCAACTTGTATCATTACTTAACTTTAACATGAAATTAGACTGTTGAAAGAAAAAGAGCCTTTATCTCAGGTGAGCGCTCCAGAGCCAACGGCCCTCTTCTTGTCATAATTCGATAGAATAGGCCAAAACATTTTATTTTAACCCGTGGTTCTCGTTTCGATTTTTCTTGTTTTCAACGTATTTTGATTTAAACCATATTATCGAATTTCTTTATTCTTTGATCATTTCCTTAACAATCGTAACCGTTTGAAATTTCTGGATGAGCTGATCAAAAGAATTTAAACTTTTATTGGTCTTCGTCTTACCGTTTTTTGAGCTATAAGACTTTAAAAAAAGTCACGTACCCTGAAAATGACGCTAATTTCAAGTTCTTTTTTTTAAATTGTTTCTCACTATATGAAACTTATTTCTTGATCGATTTACACGAATGAGATATCGTTGGATAGGTACCTCATGTGATGATAAGAGGAGGAGAAGCAGGGAAAGGAGGAATAACACAGTATACCTTTTCACATTTCTTTATTCAGTCATACAGACCATCATATATCGAGCGATTTTAAAGCCATTATTATCAGTCTTCATTTCCGCTCTCTTCTATTCGATGATCAAGTCATGTTTTTGTAAACTAGTCTTTTCTCAAATGTATGGCTTGGCTTTAGAAATGTGTTACAGTACATACCACTTACATTTTCACATTCCATCATTTCAAATGGGGGACAACTTCGGAGGATGAAATAGCAGCATATACTATTTTTTTCGATACATCCTTGTCGAATATTATGTTTCCGTTTATTGCATCTACTTTTTGAACAGTGGTTGGAGTTTTTGAATAACGCTCGTGATCAGACTGTATCTTATTGTACATCACGTAAAATTTACACCATTTAGCCTTTCTTTCGAGTTTCTCCAATAACGTTTTATCCTTTTAGTTGCTCTACTAGCTCTAGTAAACGCGTATCTAGTTCCTACCTGAATCGACCGAATGTTCGTTATTTTTTGCTTCGGGCGTTAAATTATCGATCAAATATTGAACATCTTTGTAAACTTTAATTTTTTGTATTTTGATCCAATGGTAATATCAGTCAGAATTGGTCGTTACGTGTTTCTGACGTAAGTTTGTTATATGATATCAAAACTCAGGTACAAAAGCTTACTTCGTGGCTCGAAATTGCAAGTAAACGATGTCACGATAAAAGCACACGTCTTTCCCTACGTCTGAATGTAGATCGGAAACAAAAACTCATTCTTAGGTCGTATTTTGGTCGCATCCTTTAGGTTCAGATACAAATTCAAGTCGGCAATGATTTCTATATATGAAGTCGATCCGTTTTTCTTTGGATGTAAAGAGGAGATGGTTGTGTTTGTGAGGTGGCTGAGTGAAGGAGGAGGGGAAGGAAGAAGATTGTGAGAAGGTAAAGAACGTAGTTAAAGTATTTCAAAAATGATTCCCTGCTATCAATACGGACAAGCATTCAATAGAATGGAAAATTTTAAACGTCATAAAAAATGTAAGCACTATCATCTCGACCAATTCGGATTTTTTACATCGGAGGAAAAGGTTTTTCAATTTACTATGGTTGTATCGTGACCGAGTGGTCCTGGCAAAATAGAATTGACCCGAAAGCTGCTCCTTTCTTCGCTAATTAAACCACCCCCTGAGAGAATCGTATGGTGTTTTGGTCAGTGATAACCGTTATATGATTAATTGAAGCGTCATTTCCCCTTTTCCCTGTTAAGGAAATACCAGGCTTTATAAACGACCCAATCTTTTCTGACATTGACAAAAAGGAAGCGACATGTGAGCCGATCTTTTTACCAAGGGTGGTCATCTCCGCAATTTGTCTATGGTGTACCTTACTCAGAACTTATTTCCGCAAGGTGAAGCGTTTAGAGATAATACTTTCTCTACACCGTATCTAGTACATTGTAATAATCCGATCAACAGGCAAAAGTGGAAACGCTGCCAAGGAAAATATATCCCTCATACAGTGGAATATTTATGAGGCTTTTTAATCTGGCCGCATCTTAACCATACGGTTATCTCGTAGTGGATTAAAAATCGAGAACCACTGAACAAGAGCGTTTACGATCTGATGTGTATGATGAAACGCATACATTACAGTTGAGACCGGATGTCGAGTAAGAATCAATTCATTATGACACAAAAACACCAATTTCAAGGACCGCTAGGTAAAAGACTTAAAGAAGAACGTAGAGAAGAACGAGAAAGAGAATCGGACAGGCGTTTTCAAGATCCCATTAGAAAAAGAAATTAGGAAGAAAAGCAAAGTCTTACAAATGAAAAGGAATAAACTGCTGACCAGGCTACAATTCGGAAGAGATATATATAGGAGGGATATTCTGCTGACCAGGATTTGCATCGTGCCGCCAACGACATTGTACCTCGTCTTAGGAAACGACTCAAACGCAATTTAATCAATTTCTGATGGATTGCCGAGTTTTACAAAATGACCGAGCCCAATAAATATTAGGGTCAGCTGAAACGCTCAGAGAACAACAAGATATGAGATGTGTGAATCACTGTGCCAAGCTGTAAATTTGACAAAAGACTTGTTTACAGAAATAAGGCGGATCATCAAATAGAAGAGTGCCAAAATGAAGACTGGTGATAATGACGCTTGATATATAACGCTTTGTTTGATTGAATAAAGAAATGTGAAGAAGTACACTGTGTTATTCCTCCCCCTCCTTCTCATTGTCCTTACATCGTAAGAGATACCTTTTAATACATACCTCATTTTGTAAGTCTGAAAACGCTATATATAATGATGCTTTGTATGATAGAATAAAGAAAGGTAAAAGTAAAATGTTTTATTTAAACCTTCCTTCTCCTCCTCCTTGGCCTTATCAACGATAATGCATTCTATTCATTCGGTCGAGAAATGAGCGAGATATCGTAAGAAACAGAGTTTATAATTTAGCGTCATTTTCAGGTCATGTGACATTTTAAAGTTTAATAGCTCATAAGACGAAGGCCCATAAAAGTATACATTTTTTAAATCAGCTCATCGAGACCTTTCCGACGGTGTCGGTTGTAAAGGAAATGGTAAAAGAATTTTAAAAAATCGGTATTTTGGTTGAAATCAAAACATGTTAAAAACGAGAAAAATCGAATCGAGAACCCCGGTTTAAAATGAAATGTTCTTTAACCTATTCTATAGAAGTATGACAAAAAGTAAAAAAATGAGTAAGTGTAAATGTTGCGAAAATTGCAAACACTTTGTTTTACCCATTTCTCCATTTTTATAAATATTTTTCAGTATACGCTTATGTCACATTGACGATAACATTTCGTGTACTCCCATTTCGTCGTCTAATGTATTTTTTTTGCCAGGAGTCCCATTTCGTCTACTGGCCCATTTCGTCTACTGGCCCATTTCGTCTACTGTTCCAATTTGTCTACAATGGTTTCTTATATTAAGAAGAATTACAAAATAATTTATAAAATTTAAATGTAATTTTGAAATTAAACAATAAAATCAGACTTAATGAAAAAGATATAAATAATTTATTCGTTAATCTAATTTTCACACTTAATTAATACTTTGTTCTTTCATGAGTGCCCTCAAAGTATGGATAATCTTTAATGGCAATTTTGTTGGATATTTGAAGACAATTGATATAATTTGAACTAAATGGTGTGAAAAATCTTTGTTTTGAATATTTATTTAAACGAAAAAAAACTTGTTTCATCTTTGATATAAATTTGAGAAAATGTGTGTTAATATTGGTGCTTTATTCATGATATATAACTGCAACAAGGACACCTTAAAGCATTATACGTACTGTTTTGGAATATATCGCTGTCATGAGTCATTACCGACAGTGCCTCAGTTCATAATGGATCAGTTGTAGCCAGAACAGATCATAACATCATTCGCTGCCAACCATGTAGAAAAGTACACCATAAACACCCCAAAAAAGTGTACTAGTACCACAGAAACAATTCCGAAGATCTACAATGACATTCTAACTGAAATCGCCAGTACCAATCACCAAGGGACTTCCATACAAATGCCAACGTACCAAAGCATCAAGTCAGACAGAGGAAGATACACTTGTACCATGTTTCCCCGACAGCCAGAAGACCTTGTAATTGAATGTGAATAGGAAAAGAGACTATGTCACATGAGCGATTTCTACTACGAGCCGACGGTGACCATAACAACAAGATCATAGTCATAGCTTCAGACAGCATGCTCCATAGACTTTCAAGTGCTTCAACGTTATATATAGATGGTACATTCGTAACTTGTCCCAGACTATTCTTCCAGCTATTTAACTTCCACATCTACATAGAAACTCAACAGGTCCCTGTATGCTCTTCTACAATCAAAGTCAGGAACCATCTACAGCAGACCATCCTCAAAATAGAACTCCAGAACAGATAGCTAGATCGTCAGGTAATCCATCTTCTCAACACCTAACATATTGTCTACTATATAGTCTGAAAATGTGTGAAATATATCGACAACAAAAACCAATATTTGATACAAATGTAGGATTCAAATTTTTAGGTAAGAAAAAAGGAAATAATTCAAAATCTTAAGAACAAATCAGAAATGTAGACGAAATGGGACTCCTGTGCACAACAGGAGTAGACGAAATAGGACTACTGCGCAAATTTGTAGATGAAAAGGGAGGAGACGAAATGGGAGTAGACGAAATGGGACTTAACCTCATTCACAATCTTTTTTTCATACAAAATCCTTCTGAAACGATTCACCCTTCAAAATCATTATTTTGTATAGACACGCTATCGACTTAAGTATAACAAAAACTCTATTGTTCCCCCCCCCCCCCCCCCCGTTCGTTTGAGTTTATATAAATGAAGCCCAAAAGAATTTCAGGTTTTTGCCTCATTAAATAAACAGCAAAAAGTGGCCCATTTTCACAATCTGTAGCTCCCCCAAAAAGTTTCGTTGGGCCTTAAATCTTAGTCCGTCATTAGTAATGAATTATGAATAACAGGCCAGGAAAATGGTATCATAAGGGATAAAATTTTTCGCAAATACCCATGAAATTCTTTAGGTTCGGACGTGAAAGTCTTGTAGGGTACACCTTCAAATGTCAGTTTCTACAAGGAAAAAGTTCCCAGATAAATGCTTTGAATCACATGCATGACATGCATCAGTGATCTCTCACTCTGCAGAACCTAACATCAAGCAACTTGCTCTACAAGGAAAAAGTTCCCAGATAAATGCTTTGAATCACATGCATGACATGCAGTAGTGATCTCTCACTCTGCAGAACCTAACATCAAGCAACTTGCTGTTGATTAAACGTTAAAATCGCATGACAAAAGGAGGAGATCAAATTTTCTTATTGGACTACTTTAGGTCACAACCCTTTAGAAGACATGTTTTTCTTTTGATTTTGACAAAACAGCAATTTATCTATGCAAATGACAATTGCAACAATCCCAATTTCTATTTTTTTTCAAATACATGGCTTCGGAGTGAAATGAATTTTCGTGAAATAAAAAGTATCCTATAGAAAAATGATATTCTCTTCACATCTAACTCTTTACAAGATGACTTTGTCAAAAATTACTTTTGAAATGTACAAAATTGACAAAAAAAAATGCAATATAAATGACCTTGGCACCTTCAAATTAATATAGCTGAAGTGAATTTTTAAAATTTTAAACTGGTCCAAATTCAAAGAACTTACAGACGACAATCGTATGTAATCTTAAAAAAAAGTAACTCTCTGGGTAGAAAAATTGTGGAAAGTGAAGAAATTGCTTGTAACAAGCATTTTCTTCATTTTGAACAATGTTTTTAAACTCATAAATCAAAAGCTTATGAAAAATTATATTTTTTAAACCTTCTAGGTCAAGAAAACATTGTGGAAAATAAAGAAATTGCTTGTTACAAGCATTTTTTTCATTTTCAACTTCATGTATTTTTTCCTAATTGTTTTTCTTCCGGGCATCTGAAAAGCGTCATTGTGCAGGAATGGGTCAAAGACATTAGATTTTCTGAAATGTTCACTCTTTTGCTTGTTGTTGTTGTTGTGATGATTTAATTTAAAAATTGCTGAATCCAACACTGGACAATTGATGATGCAACAATGAAAAAGGGCTCTTTACAGGGTATACCAAATTAGGGTTAGGGTTTAGAAGCTTATCAACTTAATTTCAAGAGTGTCATAGGCTGACATCCAATCGAATAAATGCCTTTCTGGTCATGTGACTTAGAGGGTGACATTGGCAGGGTAGGTATAAAGGAGGATGAAAATGCCTCTCTTGACCAAAATTAGTTACTCATTAATTATCTGCACATTACAAGAAAATATTGAATACACCCTGGTTTAACGGGAATGACTAAGAAGAGTATCAGCAAACTGTATTTACAAAAAAGGAAATACATTTAAGCTACTGAAAAGAAGGAAGCACCCAGGAATTTCACAAGAAAAGGACGAAAGGGCCAATATCATTTTTGCTGCAGTTTGCCAAGAACGAAAAGTATGTAATGTTCACATCAGTGAAAGAATGATTCCATTCAATACAAAACGTTAGACGGACTGCACATGGAAAGATGTGATATGATATAAGAATGCAATGTAACACAGTCCTTGCAGAAATGGCAAGAAGGGGGCAGGGCGACATATCCAAAATATTGAAGCACTTGCCCTAAATCAGAGCCTAAACCCTGTAAATTGTAGTAACTGTGTCACTTATTCTCTTCTATGTGATTGGAGTTTCGGCTTGAATGCCTATTCAAAATTGCTCAGCCCTGCCAACATAACATATCTCTGCATGACTGAGAATGATATAGGCATTGTGAGAGGTAATCTTGAAGATGAGACTCAGTGAAGGTGCAATTTACAGTGTGAGTTCCGGGGCATCCACACAAAGTGTGAAGCATTTAACAGCGCAGCATCTGCTACTCTGAGCAAAAGTGTAAGCTTCAGCCGAACCTTCTTCACTGGAAGGCTTTTGGCCCAAAATTTTCATTCAAACAATGCTTTCGACAAAGCGGTAAAAAAGAAAATATGGAAAATAACAGGAACAGGGCTTGCAGTTTGGGCAAAAAAGCATCTTTAAATGATCTCAGCACGCCAAATGAAGGCCAAGAAATACAGAAAAACTGACTGGTACAGAAAGAAGCGTCTTAGAAGAACGGTCATGGAATTTTAATACCATAAGGCTAGGTTTGTTTGTTTGAATGGTGTTTTACGCCGCTTTCAACAATCTTTCAGTTATATCGCGGCGGCTGGAGCACCTAACAATGGATTCCTGGTATTTCTCACACCAGTACCACCATCACATCCTTTCCTAGTCTCCAGCTGCTATCCCACATAGGTCTACGATCATCGACC
Organism: Fragum fragum; assembly: GCA_946902895.1. NCBI lineage: Eukaryota > Metazoa > Mollusca > Bivalvia > Cardiida > Cardiidae > Fragum > Fragum fragum. The sequence goes on from OX336367.1 coordinate 8,350,882, forward strand.
CATTGGTTGGAGACAAATAGTCGGAAGGATGAGTGCCGCCGTCGGGAATCGACCCCGGGACCTCTAGAATGACAGTCCGACGCTCTACCAACTGCGCTATGACGGTGGCACCATTAGGAAAATCAGAAATGAAACATCGTATATGGGCAATAATGACATACATAATTATGCACAGATCGTGAGCTAGAGGAAAAAAGACAGCAGATAGAGATTTAGTAAACAGAAAACAAGATGGGTTTGAGAGATGACAGCAACACCACTGATGAGGCTTGATGCTAGTTGAAACAGTGTAATTACTGATGACGCGCAATGTTAGCCCAAAGCTGGCCGTCTTGAGGTGAATTGTTGTCATTTGAAGTACTATCCAGGGGTAACAAGAGGTGCAGGCGAGCCTTTATGACAACATTGGCCAAAATTGTTGCATTCTGAGGGATAAGAGTATTGCAAAAAGGGTGAAAACTGAAATTTAAATGTTTTTTCAAAAGTTTCAATCAAAATTCCACTTACCAAAGAAGAATTTTATTGAAATCAAATTCTACACTCTCTTTTCTATTTGTGTTCAAAATTTGAAAAGGAAATTCACAAAAATATAGCCAATATCACCGTTTTTGTATAACTACACCCTGCTTCATATAGGTTACACACCTGTCCATTTTTGCCTCATTAAATAAAGAGCAGAAACGGCCACTTTTCACAATCTGAAGTTTCGTTGGGCCTTAAATCTTAGTCCGTCTTAAAGAGCTGTCTTTGGTCTTGAATTACAGGCCAGGAAAATGTTATCATTAGGGATAAAATTTTTCGCAAATATTCAGTCGGCACATCAACTCATGAAATTCTTTAGGCTCGGAAGTGAAAGTCTTGTAGGGTACCACCTTCAAATATCAGTTGATACAAGGAAATAGTTCCCAAATAAATGCTTTGAATCACATGAATGACACGCAGCAGTGATCTGAACCTAACATCAAGCAACTTGCTGTTGATCAAACGTTAAAACAGTATGACAAAAGGAGGAGATTAAAAATTCTTATTGGACTACTTTAGGGTACAAACACCAAGAAGTAATTCCGGAGTAGAGTTGACCCTTCAAATGACCATTTTTATCACCATCTGTACCTCATCAATACTCCCATTTTCCCCAATTTTTATATTAAATTTGAGCCGACTTGATATGTGCCAATTACCATAATTTAGACTGACTATGATTTGTAAGATAAGAAGGAAAAATTCATAACAGGTAGATCTTAATTCAGTTAGTGACATACAGGATTGCAAGTTGCTGTGAAACAGGAAGTAGACATCAGGCAGGCCTTTATTCTAAAAGGGGCGCACAAGACTCTCAGCCGATGTACTATAAGAAGTTTCTACTGGTACTGCGATTCGTAGATACTGAGAAAAGTGCAACGGAAAATTCACATTTTACCATGTTTACACTGAGATAAAGTAAGTTGTTACAGGAAGCAATTATCAAGGGGATTGAATTTAGTTTATTACATAAAGGACGTCATATGTACCTTACACCTTACCACGTTTCTGTGTTTCAAAATTGCGAAGTTGAGCGAGATCAAAGATTTTTATTTTATCCTATTGAGCAAGGAAATAAATTAAATTGTAATCATGAAGAAGTAATCACCCCGATTTGAATACGATAAGCAATGTATAAGAAATAAAAGAACTGCTGTTATTCAAAACACAACAAGAGACAAAATTATATCAAAACCAGGTTTTCAATTGCACATAATAATTATGACTATAAAATTCCATCTAAAAACGCTGGTAATATCAGCAAACCATAATGAAACGTTTGGTTAAAAATTTCATTAAATCCACCCAGAATAGGAGACCTTACTCACACACACATACGGAAGAGCAATGTGTCTTTTTATGGTCTGGGCCGGACATAATATTGACTAAAATACTGTCATTTACGTGATTGAAGTCGGAGAATTAACCGCGTCCTTTTCAGGTTAAAACAATCGAGCTTACTGATTTGTCTATTCGATTATCCAGCCAAGAATGATTGAGCTATCCCCTAACAGTAATTCCATCAAGGGGCAAAACTGTAAAGGGCTCTCGGGAAATATCACGTGTCGTGATACGTGACTTCGCCACGTTCCAAGGGGCGTGCCCTGAGAGTGTTGTATAACCGGTGACACCCTTTTGCATGACCAGCATTGATTTAAGTTATCAATCCCTTATTCATTCTGGCAGATAACCTATCTTTGTGTAAGAAGTCTTTTATTTGTACTATTGTCCTTATTCAAGGTGTAGAACGTGTACATTTGTTGGTGTCCCCTCCATCATTTTGATTTGTCCTCGGATTACCGGTTACTTGTCCTGTCTCTATTTTCGTTAAACAATCTAAGCCATTTAAAGGTTTTCATCCATTGCTAGGCAATGACTAGTCCAAGGGGCGTGCCCTGAGAGTGTTGTATAACCGGTGACTGAGTATAAAAGAGGCTGATAACCGCCGCCGGAGTGAGATTGGAGAGACCAGAGAGATAGAGATCGTGAGCAGGCATAAGACAGGTTTAATCGGTCGGACTGTACATTTGTAAATAAAACCCAATGATGTAGCTGATATCATCGGACTTTGTTATTATTTACTGTTTTACTACCTCCTTCGCTCTCGCCACCGCTGTACTACATGACGCTTTTGTGGTGCGGCCGAACCAGGTGCTTGGTTGAAATGAACTGAACTGTTCCTGCTATGGTTTTGCTGTGCTGAAATTGTGATTAGTGGAATTCGAAAACCGTAAGTTGTCAATTTTGCACATTCTTTTGCGTAGGCATGGCAGAATTATAAGACATTGCAAGATCTGTTGAGGGACAGATTAAGAACTTAACATCGGCAGTGGGGTCCCAGGGGGTGGCAAAGATAGTAAACGTTTTCGATGGCTCTGATCCGAAACAATTTAAAGACTGGATCAAGAGCATAGAAAAATATGCCACGCTCATAGGGGTAACGGAAGACTATGTCAAATATGTCGCTTACCAGGCATGCAGTGGTCCTGTTAGCGATTTTCTTAAGAGATATTTCGACATAAATAACGGACACGACTGGGAACAGGCAAAGACAGAATTAAGACTGAGGTTTGGGGAGGTTGTTGACCAACAACACGCTTTATTATTACTTAGGCGTGTAAAACATAAATCTGCTGAATCAATCCAGGTTTATGCCGAGAGGTTGGTAGCTCTCGCTGAAGACGCTTTTGCCGGACCTGACCAAATGCAACGACATCTTGTAGGTTACTTCATCGACGGACTGGAACAAGACTTCATGAAGATGAAAGTCATGCGCGACAATCCCCCGACATTTTATGAGGCCGTGAGGATCGCCACCGGCGGAGAGCAAAATCTACGAAAAAGGTTTACCCCCAAGGTTAGGCTCACAAAATGCGCAACCTAGCCGAGACGAAACGCCAATGGAAATAGGACGTTCTCGACTGAAGTTTAAATGTCATTATTGCAAAAAACTAGGTCACGTAATTAAGGACTGCCGACTGCGTAAAGCAAGTATTAACGTAGCGACGGAAACACTAGAAATCAAAGAAATCTTGAAAATGTTAGATGTTATGCCTGCGGAAAGTTAGGACATATTGCCAGAAATTGTCCTGATAAAGACAAAGCGAGCCAAAATCACTTTTTAAACGCCGACGCTTCCCTGATGTAGAAGCCGATATGGGAAGGAAACCAAAAAACAAACTTTTCAAAAAAAAAAAAAAAAAAAAAAAAAGAAATCACAATAAAAGAAAATGTATCCAGATTAATTCAGTAAACAAAGGGCCTAATTCTCTTCTCATCAAATTACAAAAACAAAAATATAGAGCTCTTTTGGATTCGAGTGCTGAGGTATCTTTGATTCATAGTCCTATAATGCTTTAAAAATTAAACCTAGGTTACAAAAACATAAATTAGACTTAACAACCGCTTGAAATACTCCACTTCACATCGATGGTTTAGCAGAAATTGAATTTATGTTAGGAGGATTGAAAATGACCCATAAATTTTATATAGTAAGAGATCTTAACTGAAATATTATAATAGGACTTGATTGGCTTCAATCACGAGGTGTGCGTGTGTATCATGATTTGGGATGTATCCGGGTCGATGAGTCATACGCTCCGCTTGTAGATGATATTCATATTGCTTCAGTTGCTAGGATGAAACATAAAACCGAGATTCCTCCACAATCTGCCAATATTTGTCAATGTTAGGTGAGAAAGCACGTGGATCTTCCACCAGGTTATGAATATGAGATTTCTCCCTTCGAAATAGGTCAAATTGGCAGTGAGCAAGGGTTACTAATGATGAATTCAATTTCTAAGCTTTCTGATAACAGGAGATTACCCGTCATGCTCGTTAACACCACTAATAAGACCTTATCTTTTAAAGCTGGAATACCTGTAGCACGTATCAAGCAAATTAATTCGACGGAAATGATGAGTATTGATGAGAATTCTTCGGGCGTGCCAATTAGTGGGAAAAGTCACGGACACGCTGATAAGAAAATTGACAGTAATGAGTAAGATAAGTTTGACGTTCAAATTGAATTCAGCCAAAAATAATTAAATTGCTTAATAAAAGCGCTGACTTATTCGCAAAAACTGATGCTGATTTGAGTCACAGTTAGGATGAAAATAGATACTGGAACTCATGAACCAATTAAACTTAGACCTTATCGTACTCAACTTAATAACAGAAAAATTATAGATCAGGCAGTTGATGAAATGTTAGAATCTAAAATAATTCAGCATGGTCATTTCCAGTTGTAATCGTCGATAAGAAAGATGGAACAAAAAGGTTTTGCGTTGATTTTCGACAATTGAATAAAATTACAAAAACAAACTCTTACCCTCTTCCAGTTATAGATGACATTTTAGCACTGTTAGGCAAGGCTAAGTACTTTTCTTCTCTCGATTTGAAATCAGGGTATTGGCAAGTTAAGATGGCTGAGTGTGACAAAGAAAAGACAGCATTTACTTGTCACAGAGGTCTTTTCGAATTTAACATTATGCCTTTCGGACTTACGAATGCTCCTGCGATCTTCCAAGACTTAATGAATAGGGTTCTTGAAGGCTTAAGCGATTTTACGACCGCTTATCTAGATGATATTTTGATATATTCAAAGAGTTTAGAAGAACACATACAGAATATTCAATAAGTATTTCAACGTCTGCGTGAACACAGTCTCCGTTTAAAACTGAAGAAATGTAGCTTTCTAAAAAAGAAACTAATTACTTAGGATTCGTTATCAATGCTAATGGCATGCAGCCAGAGGACAAAAAAGTTAATGTAAGTAGGTCTCTTTCACCTTCAACTTATGTGCGCGAGGTAAGAAGTTTTATAGGTATGAAGTCGTTAATCAGGTTATTTAAGAGAGGTTATTAAATATACACCATATAACAACGTCCTTTTACCATCCTCATAGTAATGGTCTGATAGAACGATACCACAGGACATTAGTTGATGTTATGTCCAAGAAAATGCAAATTGAAAATGCTCAATGAGATGCATTTTTACTTCATGTACTTTCAGCTATTCGGTTCGGTGTCAATGAATCGACAAAATGTTCGCCTTTCTTGTTTAATAGAGAATGTGTGTTGCCAATCGATACGATTTTGAAACCGCGTCGAAAGTACCAAGGAGAAGACCCTCATAAAATTTCGTTAGAACAACAACATAAAGCATTTTTCTTAGTTCATCGAAATAGGAAAAAAGCCAAACAAAAACGAAATGAGTACAAAAACCGAAAAATTGATGACGTTAAACTTCAGGTTGGTGACCCTGTTTATCTCAAAAACCACACTCGTAAAAATAAATTGGACATTAAATGGCGTCCTTATTAGCGGATAATTGAACACACATCACCTGTTACATTCATTATCAAACATCAATTAGATGGAAGCACGACCAAAGCTCATGCTGAACACCTGCGATTAGCTAATTTAGAGGAATGGCACGTACCTGTTGATAAGTCAGGCCGCCAATTAAGACCAAGTAATTACGTTGTTCCGCCTATTTCGTCTGAAAGCGATATTTCAGATAGTGAATCATCAACTGACACGATAATTTACGATAAGAGTAAATTAGCGCGTAGGCTGAAACATCAGCGTTCACAAAGTTCTGATGAATCAGATATACCTAGTCATTCGGGACAATGTTAAATATTATAAGACAAATGAAGTAAGCACCACTAGGGCAAAAAGGCTAGTTACAATTGAAATTGATTTTGAAAATATCCAGGATCTTCTGGCAAGATTAGCTGAAGATCTGACCTACGGAATATTCGCAATCAGGTATCATCTCTGGAATCAAATCAAAAGCAGATAGTTCACATAGTTGAGCAAAGTTTAACAATTATTAACGAGTCAAGAACACTCAATCGCGAAAACAGAAGGACAATGTCTATAGTAATCAAAAGTCTTTGCGCGATGGATAAGATAAATTCTATGGCGCAAGAACTTACCAAGCAAATCTGTGAAAACCGCCGATTTCTCGAAGTATATAGCTACCTAAATCTATTAATTAGTGAAATAACTATTCTCACGCAAAACGCGAAAACATATCTCACGCAGCTAAGAGCAGATTTAGATTATTTGGCTCTGGGAAAACAAAAATTTTGTACTTTAATTAGTCCTGAATTTCCGTTTACTGTACACCGCAAGTATCTCAAGAGAGATTCTCTATAGCTAAATACTTACTTGATACCACATGGTTGATTATTTGACGGACGAACTTAAGATTTGCATTGGTATGTAATGGCCTGCATACTGAGGTTCATACTAGGTTGCCCGTTGACGTAATTAAGGTAGACAGTGGCTGTATTGTTTCGAATAAATTCTTTACTTTATCACAACCCTAGGTTGTTGGTAAGACATGGTTTACAAATTTCCAAAAAAAAGGGGCGGAAGTAACATGATGAGTGCCAGCACTGTAGTTATACGGTACTCTCGGGAAATATCACGTGTCGTGAAACGTGACTTGACCACGTTCCAAGGGGCGTGCCTTGAGAGTGTTGTATAACCGGTGACTGAGTATAAAAGAGGCTGATTACCGCCGCCGGAGAGTGATTGGAGACCAGGGAGAGAGAGAGAGTGAACAGTGATCAAATAATTCTAGTACTGTCTTAGTAAAATGTTTTATTTTGTTTGAAAGATGGTGTTATAATTTAACTATATTTTGTACCCACAGCATAGTCTTCGGTTAGATAATTCAAAATTACGATACATCATTCTTTTTTTAAGCCCTTTTACTAATTGTGAAATGAATTTTGAAACCAAATACCATCCCTGATAAGCCGATAAGGCATCAACCGGGACTGAGTGTTTATTTTATTTATCGCTAGTGGCATGCTGTAACAATAAGCATTATCAGTGAAGAATAAGTATTATCAGTGAAGCAATTAGGATCTAAAAATAGTACCCTTGGCTGAAGGGATTTTTTGTACTTGTACCAAGCAGTATAAAGTGGAAAGAGGATGTAGACTGCTACCGAAAAGCCCCGACGAACTTATTCGGTGCCTTAATAGCGCAGTTGACTCCCAATCTGCAAATACGGGATTTCATGGGTCCGATCACCGGCGGGGGCATTTATCCTTTCAGACGTTTGTCTCTCACAAATGGGTGGATAATTTTAAACATAAGTGGGATAGCAGCTAGGGACTAAGAAATGATGTTATGGTAGTACTGGTGTGACAAATACTAGGAATCTATTGTAAGGTGCTCCAGCCACCACGATATGACTTAAATACTGTTAAAAGTGGCGTTAAACCCCATTCAATCAATCAATCAATCAATCACTAGGCTGAAAAACGAAGAACGTAGTTTTCTTCTGCATTCTTCTGCATTCGCGATTCAATTTAAATATTTATTCAAAGTAAAACCGAGATGTTTGTAATTGTTTATGTAATTTATTGTTGCGTCTCCAAGAAACCATGTCCTTGGAGTTGAAATTACATCAAAACTATGTCGTCTGCTGAAGAGGGACAAGCACAGTTCAAGGACTGAAATTCAAATCCAACTTTGGACAGAGACAACTGGTTAATTAAACCCTAATATATATTAAATACAAATATGGACTAAGAACGCATCCTCGTCTAGTTCCCTGTTCAACTGAGTCCATCACTGTTCACAGAATGATTGCACCATCATAAGGATCGTTCCTTTTGAAATTGGTTATAATCTTTCTAGAAACACGGCAAAAGGGGCCTTATGAAATTTTAATCAAAAGATCTTCGTTAACACTCTAGAGTCCATAGTTTTATCGGATTCTCCTCAAACTTTCACAGAATTAGTGTACGATCATAAGGATCGTTTCTTTTGAAATTGGGTATGATCCACAAGAAACATAGGAAAAGGGGCCTTGTGAAAATTAGATTAAAAAAATCTTCGTTAGCACAATAAAGTCACAAATTCTCTTTCATAACAGGTTTTGAACTGTCAAGAAACAGGGAAAAGCGGCCTTATGAAAATTTCATTTAGAAACCTTGTTACCAAGTCCAGAGCTTTCATCCTCATAGAATCTCTTCAAAATAGAATGATAGTGCCATCATTTAGATTGTATCTTTGTTAATTTAGTCTGATTGGTTAAGTGACACAAGAAAAGGGGCCTTATGAAAATTTTATTACAAAAAAATCAATATCACAATAAAGTCCCTTGTCTTTATCATTTTCTTCTAACTATCTATCATAAGGACTGTTCCTTTGTTTATTGGGTCTGATTTGTTAAGTTTCATGAGAAAAGGGCCTTATGAAAATTTTATTTCAAACAATTCTTGACACATTTCAGTCCACTGTTTTCATTGATTCTCTTTAACTTTTACAAAATGATTGTACCTTCATTAAGATTGTTCCTTTTGAAATTTTGTTTGTTATGTCAAGTATCATTGGAAAAGGGGACCAATGAAGATTTCATTATAAACTCATTAACTCAATAAATTACATAGATTGATTGTACCATCACTACAATTGTTGATTTTGGCAGGAGTTCTGATTATGGCAAGTGTCAATTAAAAAGGGCTTCATGAAAAACTTTCTTAAATATTCTAGTTAACACAATGATGTCCCTTGATTCACCGGATTCACTTTTAAATTTAATAGATTGGTTGTAAAATTACTTAAGTGGTTATTTTCAGAAATGGGTACAATCCATCAAGTATCATGTAAAAAGTGACCATTAGATTTTTTTAAAAACATATTCTAGTAAACAGAATGTAGTCCCCATATATCATCATAAGTATCACAGAAAAAGGAGCCTTATGAAAATTTTATCATAAAATCTTTACACCAAGACAAAGACCTCAGTATTCATCGGATTCTGTTAAAACTTTTACAGAATATTTGTACCATCATAAGGATCTTTTCTTACCAAGTTGGGCCTGATCTGTCCAGTATCATAGGAAAAGGGGCTGTATGATAAATTATTATCAAATCATAACACAAGAATGTCCCCAGTATTTATCAGAATCTCTTCAAACTTAAATAGAATGATAGTTTCATCATTTGGATCGTTTCTTTGTAAATTTGGTCTGATTTTGGTTAAGTGACACAAGAAAAGGGGCGTTATGAAAATTTTATTACAAAAAAATCAATATCACAATAAAGTCCCCTGTCTTTATCATTTTCTTCTAACTATCTATCATAAGGACTGTTCCTTAGCACATTTGTTAAGTTTCATGAGAAAAGGGCCTTATAAAAATTTTATTGCCAATTTCTTGACACATTTCAGTCCACTGTTAACTCAATAAATTACACAGATTGATTGTACCATCACTACAATTGTTGATTTTCACTTTAACTTTCACTTAATGATAAAACCAACAGTGAAATGTCACGGGAAAAGGGGCCTTATGAGATCTTGATTTTAATAAAGTCAACACAATAAAGTCAACAGGTTTATCGGATTCTTTTCAAAGAAGCATTGATTAATTTGTGGCATTCGAACCACAGGAAAAGGGACCTTACAGATTATTATTCAAAACTTTCTTGTGTATGTGATGAAGATCACAATCATTATCAGATTGTATTTTAAATTTCACAGGACATTTGTAGGGTTATAAGGAAAGTTTTTTGGAATGAAATTGATCCATCAGAAAATACAGGAAAAGAGGCCTTATGGATTTTCATTCAAAACAATCCTGTTTATGTGATAAAGTCCGCAATTATTGTCATATTCTGATGAAAATTTCACATTATGATCGTAGGGTCATAATGAAACTTCCTTTTGGAAATAGAGTGGATCCATCATGAAACACAGGAAAAGGGCCTTGAGGGGTGTTGCTAAAAAAAAAATAAGTCCTTTTCCCCTTTATGCATTCTTCTTTAAGCAATTTACTTCCTTAAATATCAGATTTCTTTTCACAACCAATACATGTAAATTGTTTCATTCATTTTTTTAGCCAGGCGCGAAAATGGCGCGACATGAAACTGATTACATCTTGCGTTGCTCAGGGATCGAAACTTTGGACTATTTTATCTTTAATTTATGTCAATGGCCTTTCGTTCATAATATCTTGAAACTTGGTTATGTAAGCTGATGATGCTATTCTTCATAAAAGAATGTCCTTAATATCTCTTATCTAAGAATCCATACAATATGATCTTACTAGGGTTGAGGTTAGTAGTATGCATAAAAATATGATTCTTAATCTTGTAAAAAAGTAAGGGTCTAAGCAAAAGTTACAAAACAGTAATGAATTAAAATTAAGTATACGAAATAATAAACTAGAAAGCGTTACCTTATAAATGCTTTTAGGTGTGAATAATTTGTGTTGGAAAGTTCATATTGATCACCTATATAGATGCGCAAAGCTGTCATCGCAACTTTATCTACTTAAAATAAGAAACAATTTTCTTTCAAAGGAAATGAATCAAATTTAATATATTTTTTACATTACTCCATATAATGACTACGGATGGATTTTGGAGCCAATGTTATTCTTCTTTACTTAAAAAAGTTTATAAAATCTAAAAAAGGGCTGCGCGATTTATCTTACGCAAACTAAAACGGTCTAGTTCAGAGGTAAATTTATTTTCTCTTAAATGGTTTTCAAATTCCTTTGGTTTTCAAAATTATTCATTATATATATATGTCTAAACTTGTTGTGGTCAGCGACAACCAGTTCTATAATTTACAATCACGATATGGCAACCAGATATCTCACAAATGTGCTCCATAAACAGAATTTTGAAAAGTCCTTTTCTTTTACTGGAATGGACTATTGGAGTGCATTTCCTCTTAATATACGTACTATGATAAATATCTCATCCTTTAAGAGATCTCTGAAAAATTATTTGATGTCAAATAACGAGTTTGAGTATCTTCATTTATACCACTCGTGATAGTGGATGTCTTAGTGTATACTCTCTCTTACGTGTATTTGTTTTGTGCATTACTTCAATATTTGCGGTGGATGTGTATATGCCTGATTTTACGGAATGGTAATTTAGATATTATCTGTTTCTCATGCTATCATTATCAGTTAGCTCATCACTTACCTTAATCATAATCATCATTTATTAGTATAATTATAATCATAAGCGTTCTTGGCGGCATTGATCGTTTAAGAAGGCCTAATTGTAAATAAGCCCTTCATTACATTGTTTTTGTATGTAAAAGCTGAATGTGCTACCTTCTCGAAAGAAAGATTTTACCATTATTATTAAATAGATTTATTCCCCTATAACTCTTGGGGTCGTTATTCGGTTTATCACCGCCTTTAGCACCGTTATAACCCCTTTTTTCTTAATATTAGGGATATATCACAAGAGCAACATGTTATAGAAAAAAAAAGTAGTTCAAATTTGTCTGATTACGTAGCCATTAAAAATTAATGCTCATAGAATAGGCCATCCCGCAACTCCCCCCCCCTTTGCTTTGTGCAATTCATTTACAGTTATCGTTTGGTATGAAACATTAGAAATCGCCTTTCAACACGTTCATTTAATGTCCGACAACTCTTGTTTTACCATTGCCTTATAATCATCAAAGCTCTGATTCTATGGAGGTGCATAAAGTTCACGGATATAATGATACCATTGTTGGTTTATAGATTGCCGATCTCTGTATGTTATATCCCCAAACTTAATTTCTTCGCAGATATTCTGATTAACCTTCCTCTTTTTATTTACTAGTTTCTAGAAAAGAACCGTATCGCACTCCGCGCATTTATCAATATCTGAATATACTTTATCAATATATTGGAAGCATTTATAACGATGCATTTGTTAATTTTCTTTACAATTTCGATAAAACCAATTAGACGAGTCCCTACTTTTACCAAGAGAGGGTTAAACAACGCACAAGGACATATAGGAAGACCTCAGGTCTGAATCCCAATAGGGTTTTAAAAATCTTTTATGTTTCTTCGTGGAAAATATTCTAGAAGCTTCTTGATTGTTAGACAGCAATCATCTAGATCTGTGGGAGATTCAATATCGCCGCTCAACAATTATTTAAAGGATTAATCTTTATGTAACTGTCCTTGTTCTGTTGTTACCCTTTGCCAATTAATTTCCACGCTCTCTCTGAAAATCATTATCGTTACTATTGTTGTTTAACGATATTGAAAAGTATATGGCAATATCATCGGGCAAATGACAAGATTCAAGATGACAGAACAGATTGCTAATTCAAGATTCAATATGACAGATCAGATTGCTTATTATTCCAGGACAAGACACGTGGTCTTTTATTGTTTTTGATCCAGAGCTATAACTGACATGGGTATATTTTAAACCGGCCCTAATATCGAACGAATTAACGATTATAAAATTCTTTCTTACACTCAATCTTCTGAGGTAATTTATTCTACTAGTTAAACTCAAGTTAAATTCTACGTTGAAGTATTATTACACTGACTGTAAGCATTTAATAGATTTTCTATTGAATCTACGTAATCCCTTTAAATTGTAAAAGGGTAGCTTGAGCAGGGGAAATATACTTGAAATGTGTAGATAAGAATATCAGGACTCAACATCAGTTGAATTCCGATAACTCGGTCATCTTCTAATATGGCGCTACGCAGTTACCGAACTTTCTCTTCCATGTCAGTAATACACACCCTTTACCAATTTTTCTGTTTGCATGTTTAAGTAAATCTGCGTCTGAAATCGCAATACTATTGAATTCAGCAAATCACAGAGATAGGCCATTCCTCTTGCAGTTTTATTTATATTTTCATCTAAATATACTAATCAACATCTGTTCTCATTGCAGAGTACCTATTATGATGCTCAAAGGACCAGCTATTTACGTATGCATCGTACTAAGTTTTTCTTTCGTCGTATTTAGGACGGTGGTGACCATACTGGTCGTCATGACTTGCGATAATCGTACGACGGACAAGAACGACTATGTTGATCATCATGTTGGGACCTCCGATTTTCGTACGAAGAACGGTAGTGACCACGAGGCTCTTTTTAAGACCAAAATTTCTATACTGACTTTATGTTAATCAAAGTCAGCATGTAAATCCATCTGGCAAGAAATCTGAATTACTTATAGCCTCAGTCTGATTATTGTCTATTACATTTAAACGAACGAAGACTGAGCCATCTTTTGTTGAAAATTCTTAAATTGCCCACTTTTGAATCCTCTCTCGAAACATACGTAGCTATCTTACTTTCAGTAATAAATAAGAGAGAGTTTTTTTGATTGGATGATATCGGCAACCTTTTTGCACTCTTGTTTGCAGAACGTTCCAAGCTTTTAAGATACGGTTTATCGTTCCAAAAACAAATAAATCAAATAGCAAAATTCTCTAGTGAGATAGAAATGAAAGTAAACTAAAAAATCAAAAATGTCATTCGGAGAGCTTGGATTATCAAAAATAACGAAAGAGTTTTTTTCAGACGAAAAAGCAATAATATCTAATAAAAAAAAAAAGTTTAGAATATTTGATAGTCTGGTCAAACTGATCTTATGCTATACCTCAAGCATATTGGTTACACATACAAAAATATAGGAATCAGTTCACACAGACTTTTGTAACAAAGTTTGCCTTCTGAATAGAATTTGTATGGAAGCTTTAAGTTAAATTAAATGCAATATTATGTTACATATATAATTCAATAATAAAATCCTAAACCAATTAATAAGTAGGGCTACTATTATTGTTAACACTTTTAAATTACAGAAATTCTTGCTCTTTAATAGAATTATGTAATCCCAGTTTAAATACAAGTGTATGATTTGAGGAAAAAATGCAAGAATGGATTAATGTAAAACCAATTATAGATTTTATTTCATTTTGGTCGCACAATGATGGAATAGTCATTTGCTGGATCTCAAGTTGTCAAAAAATGAATAAGAAAATAAAACAAATTAAAAACAAACAACAATAAAAAAATTACAAGTTGAAGTAGAGTCTAAAACTCTTTCTACAGCTACAATGCGACAAATGACAAAGTTTCAGCAGTGGTTGCCTACTTTATTTAAAAAGCGGAAGTCATTGTGTTTAGTGAAAAATGGCTAGAGTTGGCCAAAGGAAGTTGAACTGGACTTGTATCAATTTCTATTGAACCCTTACCTAAATACGTATTGTAATTACCTTACTTGGAAAATAAGCCCCTTTCTGTGCAATTCCTGATTTAAAAAATGAAAAAAGAAGAATATTTTTGAAAATCTTCTTCTCCTCAACCATTATGCCTGGAGTTTTGTATTTGGTATCTTTCAATGCCTTTTTACCAAGTGATTGGCGCTATAAACCTATGGTTAAAGTAGAAAATTTTCTTCTCCGAAATGAATTGGTGTAGAGCTTTGATACTTTGTATATATCATAAAGCCTTGAGCCATTATAGTCAGGGGAGCGAGATAGGACAATCATGGTCCTCTTGTTTCCCTTTTTTGTTAATCAAACTATAGAGTGTTTGCCACTGGTCATCTTTTGACGGGTACTCAGCATCTACTTCCTCTAAAGCTAAAAACGCATGAAAACTCGATTTAAGAAAACAGTCAACTTATCCGGATGACAAACGATAAGCAAATACAATTCCGTAGTAATTTTTTCATTATAACTGTACGTAAAAAGTTAATTCTTTTGTTATACCAATTAAACAATATTAGCTATTTTGTTTTTTTCCAAAAAAGCTCCTATGTGAGTTTAGTTCTCAACAACTACTTCTCCAAGAGAAAAAATTATGCAGAAATACTAATTTTGGAAAGCACAGTTTACTTTTCCAGTCTGGTTCTCAACAACTAATTCCTCAAAATCAAAGTGTTGTCAGCACTGTAATCGCTCGCCACTGAATAATTGAGAAATGTCGTTGTCGTCATGACTTTTAGCGTTTGTATATTTCTTTTATGAAAAATGGATACGTTAGCCCAATGCGAGTCAGCCCTAGAAATAATTCCTTAAAGCAATATGCATTTGATGGAATAAAACTGCGTTATCAGAATTTGTCAAAACAATATTTTACCATACAATAGATAATTTATTGTTTTCAGCTCCTAAAGTATCATTTTTGCAGACAATATTGTTGAACAAAGATGTTACTAAAAACGCAATAGTCCCAATTGAGAAATATAAGGTATTATGCCCCTAATGATTGACCTCAATCTAATTTCTTCATTTTTCTGAATGCTTTAAACTCAAATAGATAAATATATTCCACCAACTTGAAATTGTTGTCTGCAACATATTTCAATTCGGACCGGATTAAAACCTTCATGTGTGGGAATGTGCTAAACTTGTCATCAACAGGTGGACATAAATCTAAGTTACCTACAACCAGATGCGATCATAGTATCGTTTAGTGATATTGAATGTGTCCATGAGTTAAGTTTTTAATAGACGGACAACTGTGTCCATTGACACAGAGAGAGATAGAGAGAAGGGGCGTAATGATAAATTTGTTGAATTCCCTGTTTTTTCACTATAATTTAAGCGGCATTAATTTTTCAGCAAAATATAAGTCGTTAAATTCTGCTTAAATTCGTTTGCCAAACCAGAAGAAGACTCCCTAGTTCTCATTTACTACCAACATGAAGCACCGATTTGTTACATAATTCTCCATTTGTTACATAATTCCCCATCAAAGATGTTCAAAATTCACGAACAGTTACTGTGGTGACTTACGCCTATTAAAATAGATCATCCAATCAAAGCGTCTTTATATTAAGCTTATAATGGGTTTTCCAAACTCTGGACATCCATTTTCCATTTACTCTACGCTGGGAATTTCCGAACTTGTAATTCTACTTATTTGGCGTAACTTTTAGGAATCTAGTATTTAAAGCACTATTGCATGCTCGGAAACAGATATTCCAGACTCAATATTCAAAGAAATCCGGATGCTACATTATTGAAAGCTATCATAACTGCTTATTACCAAGAGTGTTCAGTATTGTATGCGTCCAGTTGAGTTAAAGGAACATTTGGGAAATGGGGGTCACCAACTGAATTTCGAAAAAGCGGAGTCTGACGCGCTACCTATTGCGCTATAACGGCGGCAGTATATGATCATTCTGATGTGCTATCCAAATCTTTTGTTGAGCAAGGTTGCTTGTTGTAATATCTTGGTTGTGAAATGTCCAAAAGTGTACACGAAATGGACACGAAATGGGCACGAAATGAATAATAGATTCTTTCATACCAAGAAAGTTTGTATTTATTAATCTTTTTCAACCTCAGTATTTTATTTGAACACACTATTTAACACACTTATGATAATTTGCTTTCATTTGAGATAATTTGTTTCATTATTATTAACGTTCATTTTGAATTCATTGCTGAATGAAAGGCGAAATGGACATCAGTTTTACTGCGAAATGGACCTCTGTATAGTGTATACCCTAGTGCTCCTCAATTTATAGCAAATGAGCAGTTCTCAACTATGATGGCAAGGTTCGACAAAATAGAAAGCAGATTGTCCCAATTAGATTCAATCAAAACAAGTGTGGACAATATAACGGTCCGACTAAATAGTCTCGATACAAGAGTTAATTCCCTTGAACAAAAAATGTCGAAAATGAAGGAAAGCAGAGAATTTGACTCTAAAACAATGGATGAAATAAAGGAAAAGCAGGGTAGCATAGACTCGATGTTAGCAAAATTTAAAAATCTAGAGAAAAGCCAGTTAGAAAATGAAAGACAAATGAAAGCGGATATATTGGACTTGAAAGCAAGAAGCATGAGCGACAATCTGCTATTTTACGGAATAGCAGAGGAAAAGGACGAAACGGACGAAACATGTGTAGAAAAAGTTCTAGAATTTATAGAATCCAAATGTGATATTCAGGACGCTTCGAAAACCATGATACTTCACAGGGCTCATAGAATCGGAAAATTTGATAGCTCCAAAACTAGACCAATAGTTGCAAAATTTGCGTATTATCAGCACAGAGAACAAGTGCGTTTTTCAGCAGACAAACTTCATTTCCCCCTGGGAGTTAGCCAGCAATTCCCGCGAGAAATTGTCGATATTTGTAAACGGCTTCGGCCGATCATGCTTAAGGCTAAATCTGAAGGCAAAAAGGCATACATATCAGTAGACAAGCTTTATATTGACGGTCATCTGTATAGAGAAAAACACGATCCTATGAGCCAATAGGAAATAAGCGGGAGTGTCGTGAAATGCTTAGTCTGGAATGTTGAGGGACTAAGTCAATCGAAACTAAGTGACCCTTATTTTGTTAACCTAATTAGCCATCATGATATATTATGCCTTAATGAAACTTGGACTAACAAAACATCAAATGTTAAATTCAATGGTTACAAAGTTTTCCATTCTTTCCGTAGATAAGAGAGCAAAACGAAGCAGTGGGGGACTAATATTATATGTCAAAAACACTATTGAAAAGGGAGTTCAATCGATGAATAATACCGTAGACTGTATACTATGGGTCAAACTAGACAAAACCCAATTTGATTATTATCTTTGTTTAACATATATTGCCCTACTCATGACTTTTATGATGAAGATGCATATGATACCCTCGAAAGACAAGCAAGTCTTTATCAGGAGCTCGGGCGCGTGTTTATTTTCGGCGATTTAAATGCTCGCACGGGAAGAAGATTGGACTTCGTCGCGCATGATCGGCCGCTGTCGGATTTGAGCGACGGGTCAGATGTTGATGAGTATTTACCTCGTTTCTCATCGGATAGCGGTACTAATCGTTTTGGTGAGCGTCTGCTTGATTTATGTAAATCTTTAAATTTTCGAATTGTCAATGGTAGAATGGATACTGAAATTGGTAGACCTACGTGATGTACTTACAATGGTGAAAGTGTTGTAGATTACTTGATTTCTAGTTTAGATAATTATAATTGTATAAAAGATTTTTGCATACAAGACTTCAATGAGTTCTCTAACCATGCACCACTAATTTTCAGTTTAAACACTAAAGTTATTTTAGAAAACAACAAAACACAAAAACTCACAGCATATTCATGGAACAAAGAATATAAAACACTATTTTGAATGACGTCAGTCAGAATGTCACTTCGCTTAATACAAAACTTACAGAATTTATTGTAGAAAATAGAGACCCAGATGAACTAGTGGAATTAATCACTAATTACCTTGTGAAAAAGGGAGATAAATATTTTAAACGCAACTTTACACAGAAAAATACTGTGCAATTCGAGGATACGGACAATAACCATAAAAAATGGTATGACAATTTATGTAAACAAAAGAAACAACAATACATCGAAGCCGGCGCAGGACTTATAATGCAAATAGGAGTGATGAAAATCGAACTATTTTCCTTTCCAAACGAAAAGATTACAAAAAGCAATGTAAGATGTCCAAACGAAAATATGAAGATAAAATATCGAAATCCTTGCGAGAACTGAAAAATAAAAAACCGAAAGATTTCTGGAATATTTTCAAATCTAAAAAAGCAGGCGTTTCTGATATATCGATATTGGCTTTTTCTTCACACATTTCAAGGAACTTTCATCCAATATAAACCATTTCGAAAACGCTGATGTACTGAGCAATTGGACGAATATGATCCGTCGCCTCCTCTGTATGCGAGGAACTCGATTCCCGTATCAGTAGTCAAGAAATTAGAAATACGTGTAAAAAGCTCAATCGAGACAAGGCCTGTTGTTTGGATAATGTCCTCTATGAATACTTCAATGATGGCATTGATATTTTAGTACAACCATTTGAACTTCTTTTTAACCATATTCTCGATACCCAAATTTATCCAAAATCTTGGACCAGGGGTGTAATTATCCCAGTCTTTAAAAAGGGAGATAACTCAGACGTGAATAATTATAGAGGTATCAGACTAGTCAGCTGCTTCGGAAAATTGTTCATGACCATAATAAACGATCACCTTAAAGCATGGGCAACAAATGACGATGTCATATCAGACGCCCAGTTTGGATTTAAATCAAATTATGGTACGGTTGACGCTGTTTTCCTTTTGAATAGTTTCATCGAAAAACAATTACAAAATAAGGATAAACTGTACTGTTGTTTCGTCGACTTCAAAAAAATGTTTCGACTCTATATATAGAAATGGTCTATGGTATAAGCTTATAAAACAAGGGGTAAGTGGGAAACTTCTCCAAGTGATACGATCCATGTACGCAGACATAAAACTCTGTGTCAAACAATTTAATAATTTTTCGGACCTATTCCCGTGTAACGTTGGGTTGTTACAAGGGGAGATCGCTTCTTCCATCTTATTTTCCCTTTTCATGAACGATGTAGAGATTCTTATGTGATGGCACTAATCCAGGGTTTACAATCGATCACCTATCTATATATCTGTTATTGTTCGCTGACGATTCTGTTATCATATCAGACTCCGCCGAAGGGCTTCAGAAATTATCAAATAGCTTTGTAGATTACTGTAACAAATGGAATCTTGTTGTCAATACGGATGAAACAAAAGTGATGATTTTTGGTAGAGGTAGACGCAAAAACTCGGGTGTAAATTTTACAATGTCAAATCAAATCATAGAAATAGTAAATAATGTTAATTATCTCGGTGTTGTCTTTACTAGTAATGGCTCTTTTCTAAGTGCCACAACGACTTTCTCCGGAAAAGCCCTGAAGGCCATGAACCGACTACTTCGTATTACGAGGGGTAAAGATATACCCATAGAAGTCCTTATTTCGCTATTCGATTCATTTGTACTTCCAATATTAACTTATTCATGCGAAGTCTGGGGATTTACTAAGACAGATGTTTTAGAAAAAATACAAAGAAAATTTCTAAAGCTAATTGTTAACGTTAAGCAATCGACGAGTAATAGCGCAATATACGGTGAATTCGGAAAATTCCCTATCAATATCAATCAAATCAAGAATTGTTAAATACTTTCTTAAACTTTTTAGTATAAAGAGTGACAACTGTATTTTGAGCACAGTGATATATAATATGATATTTCATACAGAGTTAAATGGTAATGTAAATAATTGGGGAAATAAAGTAAAGAGTCTACTGGAATCATGTGGTTTTAACGATGTATGGTTATTCCCATCATCAGTAAATGAAAAGGTTTTTATGCCTATTTTTATAAACAGATTGAAAGATTTATACATTAACGATTGGTATCAGGACATTCAGACTAAATCTTCATTGGTATTGTATAAAAATCTAAAAGGGTCTTTTGATATCTCTCAGTACCTCACAAAAGTTCATAATAAAAAACACAGAAATATCTTGGCCAAAATAAGAGTAGCCTCTAGTCAACTAAATATTGTAACAGGAAGATATAGAAATATAGAACGATCAAACCGTATATGCGATCTCTGTCATTTAAATGAAGTAGAGTACGAGTACCATTTTATTCTTATTTGTCCATTATTTCACCCACTTAGACAAAATTACATTGAAAACTATTACTACAGGAGCCCAAATATGTTTAAGTTTATCCAACTTCTCAATTCTACAAAACCAAAAATCCTGAGAAAGTTTACTGTGAGAAAGCATTCGAACATAGGAAGCAAGTTATTCAAAATACCCATACATAATCGACTAAATTGTATAAAAAACACATCATCTTTCTTTTATAGTTAATTTGATGAATTAAATATTACAATTCTATAAGATATATAGTACAAATACAAAAAAGCAAGTACACTATGTCTATTTTAACCGTTGCAAATTCAGACGAATCTTCAATTGTATTATGGTATTGTACTGGAACTTACTTGTCTAAACAACTGTATCAATAGATCACACCAACTAACGAAGCGGTAATGAAAAAAATTAATAATAATAAAAAAAAAAATGTCGATGGTCGATCGGAGTGTCGTGGCTGCATTTTCAAGCTGTAGTTTCGACAATTTTTTCCACGCCCAGACTGTATATTTTGTTTTGTCCTTCTTCGTGAGAAAAATTTTACCTTTAGCTATTCCATTAAAACTTGATCAGCCTGGTATCATATATGGAAGCCAAAAACCAAATAGATCGTATACTCTTTTGTTTTACAGTAATTTATTGTAAAGTTTTAATAAAATGCGTTTTACTAAATAAATGTATATATTTGTTTTTCTGACTAGTCGGTCCTAGTAATAATATAATTTAAAAACACATAAAAACTATAACAGTAATGATCATATAATTTGTAGACGGGAAATCGAAATGTCTTAGACTGTAGTAACGGTATCTCGGTTCCGCATCGCCGATAAAATTCCTGCTCGATTATGTTCGGTCAGAAGAAGTTGTTTTTTCTGGATATTAAAAGTTCACCAGTCTATTGCGTAGTCATGTTTTATAAATTGGAAATTAGATTAAGCTTGGAATCCTTCTCCTCAGATCCTTACGTTTCGTTTCGATAAGAGACTGAGCAGGTGGAATCACAAGCACAACATTTCAGTTTCTTTAAAAAGGCCGACACCTTGCATTTCATTTAGACAGCAAGGTGTTAGCGTAGCTTATTCAGAAATATGAATAGCTGAATTTGAAAAGAATAAAAATTGATAATGTATGAAACGTTTCAATGCCTCTTTCTTATTATTGTTTCCGCTGTTCTTCCGCATATCGATATGAAATGTCAAATCATTAATCCATAACTTACCACAACTTTGTTAAACACAGCCATTATTGCATGTATGTATTATACTTTGTTTGTGACGATGAAGATCTCTGTTCAAGTCGAAACCAATAAAGTTATGTAATGTTATGTTATGTTATGATAATAACAACCCGAGTCCCGATTCATTAAAGCCCTTGCCGCTAATAATTATAAATAGTTAATGTTTCAAGCACTTTAAAAATTCGAAAACTGTTAATTCTTACCAATTAAGAGATTAAGAGAATATTCTTTTGTTTTAATTGGGTTATGAGCCGAAAAACCTAATCACACTGCATGAATACGCGAAGTGGATTCATACATTTTGTGATTAGGTTTTCGGTTCATACCTCCATGAAAATAAAAATAAAAAAATCTTCATTTCTTATAATTTAATAGCATCGAATGAAAATAATAATAAAAAAACAAAACAAAAAAAAAAACAAAACAAAAAAAAAATAATCAAAACAAAAATAAAAAAAAACAAAAAAAAACAAACAAACAAAAAAACCCACCAAACAAACTAAACAAAAGCCTTACAAAATTTGACTGTTTTGTGCGGAAACATACAAAAACGCTGCGTGATCGAAATTTTGTTCATGGAGTTATGAATAAATTTTTTCGACCGATCAGAACGCTCGTTTTTGATGGTCGAAACTAAAAATTAAATTATTATATATTGAACTAAGAAATGCAATGTCACCAATTTCCTCTGAAATTGAAATATATACACTCAATCAATGTCAAGATGCCGAAAAAAGCATCCTTGTAACGTGTGTTCAAAGAACTGTATAGATTATTGTATTCTGTATGTCATCTTCTCTTTTTAATGATAAATGATCAGAAAAATGAGGGGATATCAGAGTTGCCGAGTTAGGCCCGATTGCATAACAAAAAGTTAATTTAACACGGAGTTAAGCCTTGCCATAAACAAGAGGCCAATGAGGGCCTGAGACGCTCTACTGGTTATCAAGTTTTCCGTTAAAGAAATCTGATATTTAAGGAAGTTAATTGCTCAAAGAAGAATGCATAAAGAAAAAAAAGGGGCTTTAAGCAACAACCATCAAGGCCCCTTTTCCCATGTTTCATGACTGATCCACTCCATTTCCAAAAGAAAGTTATCTTATGACCCTACAATCATTCTGTGAATATTTCATCAGAATCTGACAATAATTGTGGACTTAATCACATAAACAGGATTGTTTTGAATGAAAATCAATAAGGCCCCTTTTCCTGTGTTTTCTAATAGATCAATTTCATTCCAAAAGGAACTTTCCTTACAACCCGACAATTGTCCTGTGAAATTTAAAAGACAACTTGATAATGATTGTGATCTTCATCACATACACAAGAATGTTTTGAATGATAATCTGTAAGGCCCCTTTTTCTGTGTTTCGAATGCCACAATTATTCCATGCATCTTTGAAGAGAATCCAATAAAACTGTTGACTTTATTGTGTTCTCATAAGGCCCCTTTTCCCGTGATATTTAACTGTTGGTTTTATCATTAAGTAAAAGTTAAAAGTGAATCCGATGAAATATTGGGAATTCATTATGTTTACTAGAATATTTGAAAAAAAATATATGACCCTTGCTATGGTCAGATCCACTGTCAAAATCAACAATTGGAATGATGGTACAATCAATCTGCTTAATCTGTGGAATTTATTGTGTTAATGAATTATAGTGAAATATTCATAGGGCCCCTTTTCTCATGATACTTTACAGAACAAACCAAATTTCAAAAGGAACAATTCTAATGAGGGTAGAATCATTCTTTAAAAGTTAAAGAGAATCAATGAAAACAGTGGACTGAATTGTGTCAAAAATTTTTGTAACTAAATTTTCATAAGGCCCCTTTTCCCGTGAAACTTAACAAATCAGACCCAATGTATAAAGGAACAATCCTAATGATAGTTTGAAGAAAATGATAAAGACTGAGGACTTTATTGTAATAATGATGTTTTGTAATAAATTTTTATAAGGTCCTTTTTCTTGTGTCACTTAACCAATCAGACCTAATTTACAAAGGAACAATCCAAATGATGGTACAATCATTCTATTAAAGTTTGAAGAGATTCTGATAAAGACTGATGGCATTGTTGTGCTAATAAGGATTTGGTAATAATTTTTCATACAGCCCCTTTTCCTATGATACTAGACAGATCAGGCCCAATTTGGAAAGAAACAATCCTTATGATGGTACAAACATTCTGTGAAAGTTTGAACAGAATCTGATGAAAACTGCAGACTTTATCTTGGTGTCAAATTTTTAAAATAAAATTTTCATAAGGCTCCTTTTCCTGTGATACTTGAAGGATCAGGTCTCATGTCAGCCTCAACAATCGTGATTATTGTACAATGATTCTGTGAATGTTTGAAGAAAATCCGATGAAAGCTCTGGACTTTGTAACAAGGATTTATAAATGAAATTTTCATAAGGCCCCTTTTCCTGTGCTTCTTGACAGTTCAAACCCTGTTATGAAAAGAATGATAGTTATGACCTTCCAATCATTCTGTGAAAGTTTCAACAAAATCTGATCAAAGCTGTGGGCTTTATTGTGTTAACAGGGTTTTATTAATTGAATTTTCATATAGCCCCTTTTCCCATGTTACTTGATGTATCTGAACCAATTCCAAAGGGAACTCTTCTTACAAAAGTATAATTATTCTGTTTGAGTATAAAGACAACCCCATCTCACCTGTGGACTTACAAGCATTAATTAAGATTTTTTTAATTGAATTTTCCTAAGGCCCCTTTTCCTATGTTTCTCAATGGATCAGACCCAAATTGAAAGGAACAATCCTTATGATGGTACAATCATTATGTGAAAGTTTGAAGTCAATCAGGTGAAATCTATGGCCATTATGTGAAAACTAAGATTTTTTTTATTAAATTTTCATGGGGCCCCTTTTCCCATGAAACTTGATGGATCAAACCTACTTCCGAAAGGAACAATCCACATAATGTAATAATCATTCTGGGAATGTTTGAAGAGAATATGTTGAAAACTATGGACTCTATTATGTTTACGAGGATTTTTTCAATCAAGCTTTAATCGGGCCCCTTTTCCCGCGGTCCTTGACTGATTATACCAAATTTTGCAAGGAACAATTCTTATGATGGTACAATCATTCTGTGAAAGTTTGAAGTCAATCAGATGAAAACTGTGGACTCTAGAGTGTTAACAAAGATCTTTGAATTAAATTTTAATAAGGCCCCTTTTCTTATGTTTCTGTGAAAGTTTGAAGAGAATCCGTTGTAAATTGTTGGCTCTAGATCATTGATGAGAATTTTTTATTAAACATTTCATAAGGCCCCTTTTTCCTGTGTTTCTTGAAGGATCATACCTAATTTCAAAAGGAATAATCCTTATGATAGTACAATCATTCTGTGAAAGTTTGAAGGGAATCCGATGAAAACTATTGACTCCAGAGTGTTAAAGAGTATTTCTTAAAAGATTTTTCGATTAAATTTTCATAAGGCCCCTTTTCCCATGTTTCCAGATGGATCTGACCAAATTTCCAAAGGAACAATCCTTATGATGGTACAATCATTCTGTGAAAGTTTGAATACAATCTGATGAAAACTGTGGAGGACTAGAGTGTTAACAAGAATTTTTTTATTTAATTTTGATAAAGGCCCCCTTTCCCCCTGTTTCATGACAGATCAGACCCATTTTCGAAAGGAACGATCCTTATGCTTGTTCAATCATTCTGAGAAAGTTTGAAGAGAATCCGATGAAAACTGTGGACTCTATCGTGTAAACGAGGATTTTTAATGGAGTTTTTAATTGAATTTTCATAAGGCCCCTTTTCCCATGTTTCTTGACGGATCATACCCAATTTCGAAAGGAACTATCCTTATGTTGGTACAATCATTCTGTGAAAGTTTGAAGAGAATCCAATGAACACCGTGGACTCTATCGTGTAAACAAGGATTTTTAATTGAATTTAAATTAAATTTTCATGAGGCCCCTTTTCGCATGTTTCTTGACGGATCATACCCATTTTCGAAAGGAAGGATCCTTATGTTGGTACAATCATTCTGTGAAAGTTTGAAGAGAATCTGATGAAAACTGTGGACTCTATCGCGTAAACGAGGATTTTTTTATTCAAATTTTAATAAGGCCCCTATTCCCGTGTTTCTTGACGGATCATACCCATTTTCGAAAGGAACGGTCCTTATGTTGGTACAATCATTCTGGGAAAGTTTGAAGAGAATCTGATGAGAACTGTGGACTCTATCGCGTAAACGAGGATTTTTTAATTTACTTTTCATAAGGCCCCTTTTCCCGTGTTTCTTGACGGATCATACCCATTTTCGAAAGGAACGATCCTTATGATTGTTCAATCATTCTGAGAAAGTTTGAAGAGAATCCGATCAAAACTGTGGACTTTATCGCGTAAAGAAGGATTTTTAATTGAATTTTTAATTAAATTTTCATAAGGCCCCTTTTCCCGTGTTTCTTGACGGATCATACCCATTTTCGAAAGGAACGATCCTTATGATAGAACAATCATTCTTTGAAAGTTTGAAAAGAATCCGATGAAAACTGTGGACTTTTATCGCGTAAACGAAGATTTTTTAATTAAGTTTTAATTATGCCCCTTTTCCCGTGTTTCTTGACGGATCATACCCAATCTTGAAAGGAACGATCCTTATGATGGTACAATCATTCTGTGAAAGTTTGAAGAGAATCCGATGACAACTGTGGACTTCATTGCGTAAACAAGGAAAAGTTTAACGGACGGACGATGGACGAACGGACGGACGGACGCTCGGACGCACGGACGCCGGACGGGAAAAAGCCATCGCTATAGCTCTAGTGGCCTTCGGCCAGTAGAGCTTAAAATGGATTTAGAAGTCAAAAACGTTTGCGAACATGTTGCGAGGGCTTTACACTATATGTTTTTCATATCTGCTTTTTCATATCTGCTAAAACATACAGTGTAAACCAGTAGATAATAGGCGTTCTGCTAGTAGATCTGCTAAACATACGGAATAGGACATGTTCTATTTCCATCTGCTTTTTCAGACGGAATAGGCCTATCAGTTCTCAGATGACCTTCTGATAAGCTGACAAAATAAATAATTACTGGTCAGCACTCTCATTTTGCCTCTTTAATACCAACATTTTGTGAAATTAAATTCCTACATATTATTTGTAATAACCCATTACCATGTAATGGTTAATTTTTCCAATACTGCTTTGTTCTTTTTTCATGAAAATAAAGAGACAGCTTCATGGAAATCAGAAAGTGCTGTAATATTAAAAGGATTGTAATAATAGCTAAAATTAAATGTTTTTGCTCATTATCCCACTGGAAAATTTAGACTGATTTACAGATTAAGATTCTAAAGTTTATGAAAATTATAAATAAAAAAGAGATTAGGAAGTATCTCGAAAGGTAGAAAATGTTTGCTTTTTACAAGAAAAGTTCTCCTTTCCCTCTATGATTCTTCAGGGCAATACATCCTCAGTGCTGCATGTGCAGAATGTTGTGTTAAATATTAAATTAATATTTTAACCCGTTCCCAAATAATGAAGCTTTTTGACGCCTATCAAGAAAACAGTTAGGCAAACATTGGGTAAAATGAAGAAATCGCTTGCAACTTGCATCTAATAATTATTCCAATTTCCAAAAATGCTTGAAAAAATCTTAAATTTCATGAACTTTAAATTGTCGTCTGCATGTCCTAATTGGGCCAGTCTAAAAATCGTCTGCTTATATGCAAAGCTTTGATTTCTATGGGCCGGTTAATTTTGAAATGATTTGGAATTTTTGTTGATTTGGTCTGTGCGTTTTTCAATTCCACTGATAGATTTCTTTTGTCAATGTTAGCACTTGTGACCTATGATATTAGTAGTGACCATGTGCAGAGTACTGAAAGTATGAAATATCAAAATGACTGTCCACATTTTGCAGGCTGTTCTGGGGCGAAAGTTTGTTTTTCTCTCACATTTTCTTTGTATAAAATTGTCGTTTCTCTTAACTTCAAACAACGCTGTTTAGGTTAGGGTTAGGTATCAACCTGGTTTACCATTTCTGAAACAATATTTGCGTTTATGTTTGTCTGTCTGTGTGTCATACTTGTATGGAAAAAGGAACTGATCCAGCGAAGGTCAATCAGGATTAGACTTTCGAAACTGAAATAAGGTAGAGTAGAATCACCCTTGCCAATTCACATGCAAAAATTTCAACCTGGGTTAATCTTGATCTATATTTTCACGCCTGTGGTGGTTATTTTAATACCTTTAGCCTTAAACCATGAAAAGGTGACTAAAAGGTTGTTAATGAAAACTTGAGACTTGGTTAGACGTAGAGTATTATGTTTTTCAACAAATTTAGGAATGAGTCAAAATGATAGAATCCCTCCCCTACATTCCAGTAATGCAGTACACTACATGACCTTAGAAATAACTGACTAAGGTCAACTGAAGCAGATATGCTAAAGCATACAGTGTGAACGCAAAAAGCAGATATGCTTAAAACATATATGCTTTTTCAGATATGCTAAAACATGTAGTGTAAACGGCCTATTGGAAATGTTGCTCCGCTTTGCACGTGCACTCAGGTGCAAGGCGGAGTAAAATTTATAGAGGTTCAAAAATATTATTGCATCTTGAACGCTGCTTAATAACACGGGGGTTAATTTAACTTTTATTATGCAATTTGACCAATAGTTTTTAAAGGGAAGTTGTAGTCACAAAATTGATGAAACTTGGTTACGAGTAAGACAATATGCTTATATCAATATTTTTTTCCAAAAAATGCAAACAGACTGACTTAAAATTAGTCCTTTATAGCATGAAACAAGGTTTGTGGAGGAAACATCACATTTGATATGGATTTATCTACTAATAAGAACAGAGAAAATATTGTAAAAGAGAAATTACATAAGAAGTTCCTTTTTTACGTTAATTTCTCAAATTATATGGACATAAAATTTGTGGATTGTATATAAAAGGATTATGCTTTTAGTTCAAATCGGTGAATTATTTATTATCAAATTATCTTTATGACTTTGGATACACTAAAACGTTGATGCAATATAAAACATGTCACTTTTAATATAGACAGATGACACATGCCCGTATATAACATCGAACTCTTAAAGGACCTGATCAAAATAGTTATGCGTTGTCGTGTGGCCATCTTATCCACATTTCACAATCTTTAAAACCAATTATGAAAACGAACTTGATTATTATTAAAGAAGAGCCGGGAATCGAAAAAGACTTTGAAAACATTGATATTGTACATGATCAGAGTCTTTCGCCGTCCATCAGTACAAACTCTTACAGTGAGTCATCCGATAGTTTGTTTGAGGTGGAGTTCAAACCAGGGCCATTGAAGAACTTCTCGGATATAAACAATTCAATTCAATTTATTATAGTATCAAGTACAAAGTACTTTTTACAATAGCATAGTTTGTAAATGAATGGTTTGTAACAATTCATACATATATTTACGAAATGGCAAGAAGCATAACTCTTTCAATACATCATAACGTTTTCCTTAAATTATTTGCATGAAAGATAAATTTACCCAAGTTAATTATTTTTTTTTGTATTTGAAGTACTTAATAGCTTTGAAAACTTGTGAATATTGGACAATGTATAATAATAAGATTTGAGATGTTTAACTCCTAGATCGCGATATAAAGGACACATAAGAATAAAATGATATTCATTTTCTATACTGTTGGAATTGCATAGCTTACAGGTTCGTTCGTTTCTTGGAATATTTTGGTGTCGGCCATGTTCGATCTCAAGTTCATGTGACGAAGTTTTCACTTTGCTGATAGCTACTTTATACTTTTTTTCAAATGAAATATCTAAAAAAAATTTCAAGTTTAAATTCGAACTTGAATTATAATTTGAATAAAAACTTTGTGAATTCTTAATACTACTGTACCAACTTTGATAGAAATTATCGTATATTCTTTGTTTAATGGAATCAAAGATTATATGTAGTTTACGTCTTGATTTACCATAGATTTGAATATCCTGAGGATTCTAAAGTAAGTTTTACATGATACGCCCAATTCAAACCGTTATAGTTGTGATTGTTAATTGTGTCAAATTTTAGCAAGTTATATATTCTTTTTACAAGGCTATTGTATGGTTATTTGAGTATTCTAATCCAGTAACGAATCATGTTGCACTTTCTTATAATGTAAAGGGTTACTCGACCTAATTCTCCACGCAATGCATCTGTATTAGTTGAGCGGCGAACGCAAAGAATTTTTCTACAAAATTCGTTATAAAGAACAACAAAAAAGGGAGATAATATTTCATATGACGTTTTAATAATTACAGAACTTATTTCGTCTGGTCCAGACGCTTTATTATTTTCTTGTTTGAATACTGCGTTTTTAATTTCTTCTGCTATAGGCGCATCGAGATCCAGGTCTTAAATATAATCTCTAGTTTCTTGTATATTTTCAAGACGATCAGATTGACCAATTAAAGATTTGAAATGTTCGAAAAGAACATCTAGAAGGATTTCGTTTTCATTCGACTTATTGTTGTTAGAGTAACATTTTTTAATATTTTTCAAAAAATCACGCGTATTGTTTTTCGCCATTGATTGAATCCTATATCCCTCTTTTTGTCGAAACTTAATTTTTGCTCTTCACCTGGCATTATTATATTTATTACGTGCTCTACAAAATGTAACGAGATTTTCTAGTAGGTATATTTTTACCAAATACTGAGAGAGCATTACTAAATAAAAAATCCGACATATATTTTACTTTTCTATTAATATTTTCGTTTAAGTTAAGATCGAGCCTTAATTGATCTAAACGGGCTCGTAAATGATTCTGAAAATCATTTATTTTTTCACTATCGAAATAACTCGATGTTGCGATTCATGCGAAAATGTTTTTCTATCTGGGTGGTTTTTAGTCCGTTTATAGAAACTAAAGTAAATAGGGGCGTGGTCTGAAAACTCGTTCCAATTAAGAATTGAGAATTCAGCAATATCGCCAATACATTGTTGTTTTAACAGATAATCGGTTACGCTTGAGCCTCTTTCACTACAATATGTAAATTTACCCGTGTTTCCGTGTTGGAACCGCCCATTTGCAATCATGTGATTAGTTGACTGACATAAATCGACAAACATTTTACATCTGTTGTCAATTACTGTATCTTGACTTATACGCTTTTTTACACAACTGCTAGACTTTCGAATTCATTTGACTCATTTAACTCTAATTTTTCTGTTAAGCAACCGGTCCTACCATTCATGTCGCCAGTTATGAATGTTCTTCCAAAGTGGCTGTACTTTTCTATTCCTTTTTCAATTTCTTCAAAAAAGTCAAAATTATTACGGCTTAACACATTAGATTCTACTGGTGGAATATAGCATGTACATATATAAACATCATTTTCAAAATTGAATAGTTCATGATTAATCTTTAGCCAAATAATACCATTTTCATTTTGTTCCATGATACTAATTGCATTAGTATATTTAGTTTTAAAATACACAGAAATGCCTCCACTTCGTCTACCCTTTCTATTAATTCTATCTTTTACCCCTAACAAGTGATAGCTTTTGAAACCATTGATTTCTACGTTTCACTTATCAATAAAACATCGTAATTATGGATGTATGGATGAAATCATCGTCTGCTAACTTTCTTACAAGTAAATTAATGTTCCATGACAAAACTTTAAGATTCTCCTGGCTGTCCTATTTTTTATTTCTTTAAAGCTACCACCTGGCCCATCTTTCACCATTAGTTTAGCTCCTACCCATTTCTCTTCTTTGCCTGTTGCCTTTTCTCCGTCCATAATTTGATAAAGGTTTTTTTTGTAATGTATCTTTAGTCTGCTGGATTCCTACTCTTTGATTTTTTCCCTTTAGTTCGTCTGCTTTCAATACCTCTTCTCTTTGTTTGTAGTAATTGAATTTTGTCACAACTGGCCTATCTTTGTTTGGTTTTTGGCCTTCCAAGTCTATGAACTCTATCTAAATGAACTCTTTCGCTTATCTCTAATGTATCGCTTATCAGCTCTTGGATTAGAAATTCACAATCCCCATCTTTGCTTTCTTTTACACCGTGAAACAATAGATTCTCCCTTAGACTTCTTGCTTCTAGATCATTAGATTTTTCTCTGAGCTGCTCATTCTCATTTTCCACTTTGTTCACTAGTTTTTCTAGATCATTATACAGAGATTGCATTTTTGTTAATTCAGATTGCGATTCTTTAACTCTTTTTTAACAGCTTCAAATTCTTTGTTTCTGAATTCTGCCCCCTTTTCTACATCATTTACTCTATTTTCTACTGATTTCATTTGTGACTCTAGGTTATCTACCTTGACATTTATTCTGTTTACTGATTTCTTAATTGAATCTATTTTAGACACAGATAGTTTAATACTTTTTATATCTTCTATGACCTGTGTTGCCCATCGTGGAGTTCCTGAAACACTCGCAATTCCGGAAAAAATTGGATTTGGATTACATGGTGGGGACTGGTGAGACTGTACAAATTGTCCAGGATAAGGGGTTTGAGGATAGGCCATACTTTGCAAATTTTGCATATTTGGTTTAAACATATTTTATTTGCATTTAAATTATATGTACGTAACAATCTAGACAGTACATGTATATGGTATTTCATGCAAAAAGGATGAGAACGAAAGCAATGCTTATTATGTTCTTCTCCTTGATGATCAATCAGGCGGTGTACAATAACATAAACTAAGTACAATGTATATTTTTGGTTAAACGTGAGAGAGAGAGAGAGAGAGAGAGAGAGAGAGAGAGAGAGAGAGAGAGAGAGAGAGAGAGAGAGAGAGAGAGAGAGAGAGAGAGAGAGAAGAAGAAGAAATTAATACTGGGCACAGAAAGGCTCTTTAGAAATAAGAAATGTTTATAGGTTCGAAGATAAAACATAAATAATTGAGAAGTGACGGTAATGGTAAGAAGAGGGGTGTTCCGTGAGTGCTGGTACATGAGTATTTGATGACTATATAATAGACTACTTACATAATATACTGATCTGCTCTAACGCGTGGCGAATCTAGTCAGAATTAGACCTGAAAACGCTTACTGTTCCTAATGTATTTCTGTACTTCAAGGAAAATTTTTTTCATTTTCTCTGTAAGTTAAATTATCTTTTCCAAACAGAAGAGCATCGATATCAATATTACCCATATTTTGTAATGACCTAAGAAGTACATTTCTGATATTAGCGTAATGACTACATTCAAGGAAATAATGTTCGCTCGTCTCAATACTTCCACAAGCACAAATAGGGTCTTCACAAATATTCTTACTGAAGAGGTCATGATTGAGGGAACTACATTTATTCCTGATACGTGTATGTATAACCTGAAGCTTCCTTTCTCCAATAAAGTACAACTTATTAGGAACAGGCTTGCTCCTATCTAAATAGTTTTTGAAACAAGATACGGAATTTTGGTTCCTTATTTCAATTGGTAATTTATTCCATTCATCTATTACTGAAGGGACAAACGATCTCTTGTAAAGCTCTGTTCTGCTTGCAGGTATTCTATAATTCTGAGATCCCCCAAGGCTGTATGAGGATGTGCTTCCAACACTTTGAGGAACCAATGAACACAGGGTATTTGGACAAAGCCCTTTGACCATTTTGAAATATAGGATTAGTTTATGTTTTCTCCTTCTTTCTTGAAGAGATTCCCATCCCGACTCTATGGAGAGATCCGAAATAGAAGCTAATTTTGTACAGCCAGTTACAACCCTAGCTGCCTCAATTTGGATCTTATCGATTTGATCTTTTAGATGTTTTGGACAATTATCCCAGACAATGTCTGCATATTCAATTAGCGGGCGTATAAAAGAGAAATAAATAGTCTGTAGGGTTTTTCTATCTAATCGAGTTTTTAGGGTACGCATTATGTTTAACCTAGTCCAAGCTTTGGCTGTTGAACTTTTGATGTGGCAATCCCAGGAACCATCGTCAGAAATGAATATACCGAGATGCTTGTGATTTTTAACACTTGGTATAATTGTGTTTGACATAAAAAGATCTGGATGAGAGGGTTTATTAATTTTGCGCGATATAACTAATTCTTCTGATTTAAGAGGGTTAAATTTGACCAACCATTTTCGTGCCCAGTCAGAAATTTTATCTATATCTGACTGTAATTTCACGCCACATATATCAGGATTATCAATTTCTAAAGATAAACTAGTATCATCAGCAAAAAGACTTATGTTTGACTCCAAATTATCAACTATGTCATTTATGTATACTAAAAAAAGTAAGGGACCTAAAATAGACCCCTGCGGTACTCCAGATTTTATAACCGACAATTCGGAGACATTTCCATTAAGAACAACTCTTTCCTGTCTGTTTGTGAGATAATCAGAAAACCAGTCTAAAAGTCTACCAGTAATCCCTGCATGGTAGAGTTTGAATAAAAGCCCCTTGTGCCAAACCTTATCAAAGGCTTTACTAATGTCAAAGAAAATTATTCTGAATTCATTCCCATTATCTAAAGCTCTGCAAATATTATGATAAAGAGACACAATTTGATTTACTGTAGAGTCACGTGGTAAAAAACCGGACTGATATTGAGTGAAAAAATTACACTGCGACAGATGAGAAAACACGTGATTGTAAATAATTTTCTCGAAAACCTTTTCAACGGTGTTTAGAAGTGAAACGGGTCTGTAGTTTGACGGCATGGATGGGTCACCGCTTTTAAAAATAGGACACACATTT
This sequence comes from Fragum fragum, assembly GCA_946902895.1. Taxonomy (NCBI): domain Eukaryota; kingdom Metazoa; phylum Mollusca; class Bivalvia; order Cardiida; family Cardiidae; genus Fragum; species Fragum fragum. Next base: position 8,385,598 of record OX336367.1, read on the forward strand.
GATATTTTCCAAGATGAAGGCATTCTACATATATTTAAAGATGTGTTAAAAAGGTAGCAGAGCGGTTTAGCAAGTTGAAAGGCCTCTTCTCTTAAAATCCTGTTATGAATTCCGTCTGGACCAGACGCTTTACCTATATTCAAGTTCTTTAGGATATTGTAAACTTCGTCAACAGACACTTCAATAAAATCTAGGGTAGATGGGTTAGTTTGAAAATATTCTGATGGTAAAGATTGACCGGAGTCGTGAATGTTTGATTGGCTTGCAAAAAAAGAATTTAATAAATTTGCTTTATCATGACCTTCTAAGATTAAAGAATCGTTATTTTCATCAAAGAGAGGGGGTGTGTCCGAATTAGGTGTTTGATTCACGTTTAAAAATTGTCTTATGGTTTTCCACCAATCACGAGATGATAATAGTTCCAGAATTTAAATTTGATGCCAATTTTTGATAATGGTCGTCTTTTCTTTGACGTATGAGGGAGATAATTTCATTTCTCAACATTTTAAATCTGTTCCAGTGGTATTCGTCGTGCGTTTGTTTAGCCTTTTTATACAATCGTTTTCTTTGTCTTATTTTTTGTTTAATTTCATTCGTGATCCAAGGAGGTTCATAAAGTTTAATGGTTACAACATTGTTTGGGATAAATAATGATGCTTTTTGTAATAATATTTTTTTTAGATTACTGACATATGTATCAATTTCGGCATTAACTACTGAGTCCCAATCAAAATTCAGCAAAGAAAGTCTTAGTTCATCGTATCGACCTTCATCATACCTCCAAATAGTTCGTTTGTAAGATTCATGTCTTGGTTTTATAAATTTAAATACAGCAAATACAGGACAATGATATCTAACGGAGTTTTCAAGACATGGTTCACCTACGCCTGATACAAGTGCTGAATTTTTATTCGTCACTAATACAAGATCAATTAAGGATGAAGAACTTTCCGTAAAGTTAGTAGGTTCGTTTATGCACTGTGATAAGCTAAACTGTGTACAAATGGAATTTACTTTATTATAGTAGCTTGGGATCATCTGGTTCCAATTAAAGTCACCTGTTATAACAACATCTGAGATATTCGTATCAATTGCACGATGGATAGAATCTTCGATTAAGGTATTATATTCCGATATTGAATTAGGTGGCCTATAGAAAGCACCGTACAATAGATTTTTGTTATTACTTAATTTAAGATGTATCCAAACACATTCTAATGCGTCAATTTCGAGGTCATGCCTTCTAACAAATGATAGATTGTTTTTTATATAAACAATAACCCCACCATAGGAGTTATGTTCACGATCATGGCGTTCAGGACGATGAAAATTTGGGAAAAGGAGGTTTGTTGTTGGACAATCTGTATCAAGCCACGTTTCAGAAAACGAAATTACATCAAACTGAGAAAATTCTGTATATAAGACGTCAACTTTATTCTTTACGGATTGAACATTATAATGAACTGTCGATAAATGGTGCGGATAACTTAGAAAACTATATAATTCATCTGAACGTGAAGAAGCCGATCCATCGCTGGGTAAAGGACCTGGGTTTGGGTGCACATCCCCAGACATCAAAGCAGTAACAGTATGAGTAAAGTTAGGGCAATATAATTCAACATTCTTTGTATTATAAGAAATCTAATAAGAACTCTCTTTTTTCTGGTAACGAGGTAATATTTTCCATTGTAACACTTATTTTGACTTATATTTTGTAAATTCACACAAACATACAAAAATATAAAGGCCTTAGGACAGTTCTTCAGAATTAGAACATACATTAACGCAGTCAGTAGTTTGAATCTGGATTTAAGTCTAAATGTTGTCAATGGTAGGCTTTGTGCTTTATTTCTTAGCCCGGCCATGTTTTATGATAAATCATATTTGATATTTTACATCGCACAACATGTAGACCGTACGACCAAGTCATATTCTCAAAGCATCCGTAGTTAACGCACAAATACTTGTCCAGCAACAAAGAACACCGTTGTTGTCTTAGATATTGAAGAGCATGAAAAAAGGATTGTAGAAGAAGAGAAGTAATTGAATTAAAAAGTAGTATGATGACAAGAAATGTACTAAATTTCGTAAAGATGAAATATTGTATGTACAGGGAATACATAATCAATTGATTATTCATAGTTATATGATGAAAAATAGAAAACATGGTGTAGACATTATAAAACAAGAGTCATGAATCATATATACAACTGATTGATTGGACGGGGTTTAACGCCGCTTTTAACAGTATCATATATACAAATTGAATTCATAAACATGGGTTGTCATTACATGCCTATTTCCACAAACGAATCAAACCTTTATATACGATCGGGTGTAATCGATAATTTACAGTTGTTCAGTTACTGGGTTTTAACCATTTCCTCTTACACCCCAGTGCTTTTTATACTTGAGAAAACATTGTGAAAAAGGAAAAAAAAAAAAAAAAACAACGATTGTAATAATCACTTATTCTTTCCCCACAATATCCTCTACTCTAGAGAATGATTATTTTTTCCAATAAAATCGACTTAAAATTGTCGTCTTCAAATCATTTGAATATGGACCCGTCTTAAATTTTGCAAACAGTAAAGGATCTATAAATAGAATTCCTGCCCAATTTTCACAATCTAGGAATTTTTAGTGAAGATAGCCCAATTACATGAATAAAAAGTTGTTCATATTTAGACAATTATTTATAATACACAAGTCAATAACTATAATAAGCACAAATATATCTCATTTTTAAAAAAAATTAATTTGTTGCAAATGATTTGGTTTGAAGTTAAAATCTTATAACACAACGTTGTTTTTTTACTCGATCCTTTGAGACAAAATATTTGTGGCGGAATAATAAACATTAAAGTTAGATAACATCATACTTTGAGCATATATTTATAGTCAAGATACTATTGTTTATGATATATAGGTCAAGTTTTGTTGTTATTTTTGTTGTTGTTGTTCGTATGTTGATTCTGTTTTTGTCTGTTTGAACTGAGTTGCTGGCTTTTGGCAAGTGCTTGTTATTTGTTTATCGATGATGAAGATCTTTATGAATTATTGGTAAATTTAAAGGCTTATGCAATAATAATCTGTACTATATACATAATGTTGAAATTTGGGTATAGATGGAACATCTACAACAACAATGTATTTACAATATATACTATACAAAATTAAACAGTATTAGTTTTCTTCAAAGAAAAGCACAGAGGGGAGATAAACTGATATGTTTATATGACGAGTATAAATTTCTATATAGTTAACTTACTTGAGTCGGGCCACCACCGATGAAGGCTTGACCTTCGACTCACTTATAAGCCATGTCATACTGATCCCGAATTATTCTTGATTTGACAGTAGCTATGGTAGGTGTATAGACCAAGATCAGCCTGCACATACGTGCAGTCTGATCTTAGTCTACACCAACTGCTTGTTCCTTCGGTGTATAGGAAATATTTACATACATAGTAGACCTACGTTTGACAAAATGTCAGTATTTTGTTAAGAAAGTCTGACTCCTCAGCAATGGTTAATGTAGTAACAAACAAGAATCATCGAATAGGAAAACTTTCATATTTTTGATTTAATTACAAAGCCTCGAAACAACAGATTTAGTCTAGTTACAGTTATATGCATTTGTAACCACACAGATGATAACGCCCACAATCTTATTATTATCATAAGCCTCATAAGTTCATATAGGTGCTGTTTTTGGCGAATACTTATACAAATTCGTTTTGAGTGAAAAAAGAAAACGGGTTAAGAACAATTTCTTATGTTACCATGATATTTTCTATGCTTTCGAATGTTAATGAATTTCAAGAATGATTTGCAACTTTCTTAACTTATGATCAGTCAACGAAATTTGCCGTCTGCTATTCGGTGTTCACTTTTGGGCCCATTAAGTGCATAGGGATACGAACAGCTGAGATATTTTTATTTTCTTTTGATTTTGATTTTTAAGTGCTTTTGGTAAGCATTAAATTGAATAATTTATTAAGATTATCGTCATGCAAACAATTTGCCGCAACTACAGCTGTAGTTGGGACAATTTGATCGCCCAACGATGCGTTTTCAATTACGTAACAAAACATTCTATAGACTGCTTCATATACATAGTCACTTAAACTTAACGTAAGATGCAGTGGACCACAAAATAAGCTCCCCACGCCGGTGCAAATTTATCAAACAAAATACGTTTACAACTCATGATTGGCATATTTTGCAATTGGTTGTAGGAAATTGTCTGTGTTGATTGAAGTAGACTTTGAACCGTTTAAGTTATTTTCAGAATAATAAGAAATCGATGTGTTGTCGGTATTCTCACTCGCTATTTGTTTCTGTTTATGTTTACGTTTTGTATTGGTTAAACCGGTTTTACCACTCGTTACGCCCGTGCACTCGACATCTTGTAGTGGTGACGTGGCTTTTCTCTTTTGTCACCTGGTTTATCTTTTTCTTTGCTCTCAGTTTTGACTTTTTTCTTCGCAGGCATTAATAAGGCATCAATACGAGTCATTTAAGTTCAGAAATTGGACAGTTGTACCTCCAATGATAGCATTTTCTACCAAATTTCGTCGTTTATTCTTCATGTTAAAAAAACACGACCTCCATTTTCCACGCATGCACACAATTTATAAGGATTTGTCAGTTCTTCGGTGTAGTACAATGGACAATCCAGAATATTTGGGCCTACGTTCATCCATACTAATTCCTCCACCAAAACATACAATTGTTTTCTTCATCAGATTACTGATCAATTGACAGACGACGAGATGTCAAATCTTGTAGTTGGTTCTGATGAAGAACTGGCTTTTAAAAATTCTATCAAGAAGTGCTTTCCGGTTTCTACATATGTGCTCTGTACTAGACATCTGAAAAGTAATATAATGAAATACATGGAAGACTATGCAAAATTAAATCAACAAGAAAGAAAAAACATCGTAGAGTCTATGTTTGGGGAACTTGGAGTAATGAATTCTACTGATCGGACACTTTTGATCAACGTATCGCTTAAGTAATATCACGAATACCGGACCAATCTAATAATATGGCTTAATTAGGCATTTGGAACATCGCGTTTTCCCTTTACTTAAGAAACATGTTATCGAACCTGTGATAAGCAAAAAAGTGCATAGTATGTGGACGTCAAACAACTCAGAAAGTGCAAATCATATTGTTAAATCAGCTACCAACTGTAAAACACAAGATTTGTGTAAATTTATTCAAACTTGGCAAAGATTGTCGAATCTGAGTTCAAGGAAAGAAGGAGGTCTATCAGAGACATGGGCAATTTTAAACTCTCCGAATCTTTCCAACACCATTACATACAAATAGATTCTTGGGCAAGCTTGTGTAAAGGACAAATGAATTAGAAAATTTAATTGAGACAAGGGAAAAAGAAATAAGGAAATAGTTTCACAAAATGGTATTCGCACTGTCATAACTACACCAACTGCAGGAAAAAGGCAAAATCAATTAAAAAGAAAGAGGACAGAGCGCACCAAGACTCCAATTTTTAAAAGGCGATTGATTGAATAATCTTTCCTCCACATCTTTGAATGAATGATTATTCAATAGACGTCCTTTTACACCGTGTAATTACATCAAAATACATGAATATAGGAAGAACTCGTCATGACGAAGTGAAGTATATTCATGTTAGATTCTATGTTCATTCCAACAATTCCAATATGCGCGATGACCGTGATCGATACTTTTTGCTCAGTCAGTTTGCAAAGGCTTGTATCTATTCATTAAGGCACTTAATTTTGACAAATATTTTCAGTGAAATGATGCTAAAGTGAATATAGAGAAATAGAAGAAAACGGTTAAAAGAAAACGGGCCATGGCGAAGAGCGCCTCCACGCGGCGTGGCTTGGATACCAAATTCAAAGTTCAGAAAAAGCACATAATCTATATATGTATTTTCTAATTTTGATATTTGTAAACTAAACGCTGTTTCGGGTAAGTCTATTCGTAGTTGAATTATCTTGCTGGGGATGTCCCATTTCTGAGTGAACTGTTCCCTTTCGTTTGCATGATGAGTCCTGCTGTATAGAATAAAAAAGTATTAGATGTTAGTTTTATGTCCATTTCGCCGTAGGCTACTCCGTTTCCTACTTCGATAGTGTCCAGTAATCTCGTAACTTAAGATTGAACAAGTCTGTAGTTACGTAGTTCTGCATGACAACCATAACTACTTTGGTTCCTTAACACACAGTACTTCGGTTTTCCGCGACTTTGGGATAAGATCCGTATCTATAGTGAGTAGCCAAATATTGTCAGTAAGTTTTAATAAAGCTGTAATTACGATATTTTGATTGCCAAACGAGCACACATGTCTGTGAACTATAAACGTAAACAAGTTAAAATCCGATAAATGAGATTTAAAATATCGATTTTTTTCAGCTCTACGTATACTCCATTTCGTCATCCGCTATGCCCATTTTTTGCAACCTGATTGTCTTATATAATGGGTTAACGGCGTCAGGGATAGATCTTATATTCCTTATATCAATTTTGGTGTACAACTATCATTTTTCGTTATTGAAACACCTGAAGTCCTCATTAAACGAAATAATGAAAACTTACTGACTTATTGTGCATTTAAAAGGTCCATTTCGTCAGCGGCAAGTCCGTTTTGCCCACCCTTTCAGCTTCAATTAATAACAATTTTATCGTAATAATACCCTTAAATCTAATTAAAATTTGTCTAAGCTATTAGATTCTACTAAACATTATTGTTTTATAAAATAACAGAATATCTCGTTGTTGACCTTCGGGTAGGTAAAAGTCCATTTCGACGCGAGAATGTCCATTTCGCCCAATTTGGTCCTACGCGGTCCATTTCGTATTTTGATTAATTTCGGCCCTTGAGGTTACAGGGAACTATGCCGTTTTCCATAGGCGACCATTATAAGAAAATAGCAAATAGCTCATCCCCAAAAGTTGAAAGGGAGTTAAACCATATATCAAATTCAAGAACAATTATTCATCCGTAAAAATAAGTGAATTGTGATGATCCCTTTTATCAATGAGTTATGACGTCATTTTTAAGATAGCCCTCTTCGCGTTGTATGTGAATGTCATATTATCCGAAGATTGACAGTATTTAAAAAATGCCACCTATCGGAAGATAACCCCCCTCTTCGCGCAGCTAGTTTTACTTCATTTTCCGATAACTACTCTAGCGTATAGAAACCTCCCCTCAAGGGCCGAAATGCATTACAATGTTATCATTTTTGTCCGGGAAGGTAACCAGTCAACTCGTACCCAAGTCAACTCGTACCCAAAATTTGGTCGACTCGTACGCATTTATTTTAATGGTAAAAATTACCATTATCATATTCTTTATTTGTAATTTATTTACACTTCTAGCGGGAAAGTTGACAACTACAGAACGGAGGAAAAGAATACAAATCGAAGTAGAGTTCCGAAGTCCGCATACAGTTCCCTGAAAGGAAAATTATTCATGACATGGGACTTGTATAGGGAACAATCCTTCTCTGCAAGCGGATTGCTGAAGGAAATAAGTTCCTTTTTAAGTCCCGTGCCTGAATGATTTCCCCAAAAGCTATTACATGATTGGTAAATTTGCGCTTGGTATATTAACCATTTCCCGTTTTTCACAATTTTAGATTGGTTTAATTCGAAAGAAGTTGCAAGCAATACTTAAAAATTGGTGCAATTTGAAAAGTAACCAACCTACAGGTAAGAAAAAGATGTGGAAAAAGAAGAGATTGCTTGTTAACATTAATTCTTTCCCCGATATGTTTCCCTAAGTAAAAAAAGGGGGGGACGTAAACAGGTATTGTATGGAAAGGGTTAACCAATTCCCATTAATTGGCGCTAAAAAAGACGATTGGAGAAACACATTGGAAATAAAGATAATTGATTACAACGAGCAATTTCTTCATTTTCCGTATTGTTTCCTACATAGAAAATTTAAATACTATTAATATTATAGAACTTTAATTTGACTTCTGTAATTCCTTTCAATTTGGACCAGTCTAAATTTTGGCGTCTTGAATTTTGATCAGCAAATCTATTTATGTTTTGTAAATCTCACTTGATTATTTAGTCGTATGTTTTGTTATTCAATAATTGTTAAACAGATAGATTGGAAGAGAAATAATAAAACGCATAGAAATAATTAAAAAGACTTGATTTTGTTCATTTTTCTGGGACATAACTCTTTTGATGATTTGATATTGATAAAATACACAAGCTATTTCAACATTTGGACGGCTTTTGATGAAAATAATTGTGGGATACTTTGATGTGAATGGAAAACTTGTGTCAACTGAGAATTTTTTTTATTCCAATGCTTTCTACCTTAATTGGCATCTATTATCTTATTTTAGAAACTTTAAATTGTCATCCGATATCTGCATTTTTAAAAACTATAGCTTGTCCCAAACGCTGCTGTCTTGTAACAGTTTAACTGTTCTGTAATAATTGCCAAAATACTTCAGAAGGTGTGAAAAATAACTGATTAATCGAATAGCTTAATGCATTGTCACCTTTGCCCAGACAGTTGACCAGTACTTTTTGTTATATAATTAAATTAGTTTTCCTATTTGTTGTAATTGTTCGTGGATTACCTGTCTGTAATGAAACTATTTTCATCTTGCTAAACAGGCCTAAGATTCATTTTCCTGAACTTCATGGTATATGATTAATACCCCCCCATCGAAATTTGCATCGCCGCCGTCATAGCGCAGACAAAAAAAGAAAAGAATAATAATGTATAAAAAAATTAACTAAAATTTCTTTGAAATAAAAATTTGATTGAAATTAAATTTTACTTAATAATAAATTGGTACGAGTGACTCCATATTTTTCACTTTGGGTACGAGTTGACCAAGTTTTGGGTACGAATTGACAAAATTGTATACGAGTTGACCTGGGTACGAGTTGACTTGGGTACGAGTTGACCGGTAGATTGTTGAAAGCGGCGTAAAACCCAATTCAAACAAACAAATCCAAATTCGCATCAAGTCTGGAGTTATTTCCTCCTTATTTTTCAAATTTCTCGGATATTTTGTAGTTAGTAACGGGTTCAATTCTGAATAAATACCCATCCCCCCCCCCAAAAAAAAAGAATAATAATGTTTAAAAAAATTAACTAAAATTTCTTTGAAATAATAATTTCATGGAAATTAAATTTAACTAAAAAGTGAAATGGTACGAGTTGACTCCATATTTTCACTTTGGGTACGAGTTGCCCAAATTTTGGGTACGACTTGACAAAATTGTGTACGAGTTGACTGGAAATGTATTAGTTCCGTGTAACCTTGATTGGGTCTAAGGGAACTAATTCATTGCCCCCCCCCCCTTCTGGCAGAAATCTTTAGGGAAACTCCGGTTGTTAGTAGGAATAGATCAAGGTGACCTGTGATTGGACAATTATACCTGATGACAAAATAAATATTTTTTTCTGACTATTTATACACTGTTTTAATATTTCAAGCGGAAAAATAATGGATTTAAATATTTCTTTTACTGAAATAGCCAGTTTTAAAAATGGGTATAATTTTTGGAAAACCCGGAAAAAATAGCTGTCCGGTGAGGGTCATCTCAAAAATGGGGTAAAAAGTCATAGAGAAAAGGGATCATGCCATATTAAAATTTGTTTATATGGATGTATGAATGATTGTTCTTCCATTTGAGGTCGGTCTGATCATTGTTGCTTACTCATGGACTGAGCTATAAGCCAAAACGCTATAATGGTCGCCTATGGAAAATGAATTAGTTCCCTTAGACCATTGGTGGTTTCTATACCCTAGATTTACTTCCGTTTAACCTTCAGGTCTAAGGGAAGTAATTCATTTTCCATAGACTACCAATAACATATTCGCATATAGCTCAGTCCAAGAGTTTGCGAGAATGACCTACTTTAAATTTAAGAACATCCATTCATACATAAAAAAATAGTATGGCATGATCCCTTTTCTCAATGACGTATGACCCCATTTTTGAGATGACCCTCCCTGTACAGCTGTTTCTTAAGGGCAATTCAAGAAAACCTACTGTAACCGGACGCATACGGACGGACAGAGGGGCGATCACAAAAGGCGTCCGATAACGGATTCTTTTGAGTAAACACTGGGAACTAGATACTAGTTTGAATTTTATTTCAGTTCTCAAATCAGACTGTATTAATTTAATCAACCCAAAAAATAACGAAACATTAGAACAAGACGGGAAAGAGAAGATAGGAAGATTTTAGGAAAGGAAGCTCAGAGAAGTCAGCCCGAAGGTAGGCACTACCTGTATGGCTCTTTTCAACTGAGAAAGCACACAGGGTAGAACCCGACTTATATAGTCATACTTTTTTTGGGTGCACGTGCAGTGTGTACGAAAGGTGGAGAAACATCAGAGTTGCATATGTGCAAAAAGTATAGACACAGAAATGCAGTAATAAATCGGAAATATGTCGGAGTTTTTCAAGGAGAAACACGTGCGCAATGCCGAGTTAAACTGGTACCACAGTAATAGGAAAAAGGTGACGGGTCATCAGAAAATAAGAAATGAAATGAACAGAGTAAATGTGACGCCACTACAGATTTTCTGAACCGAGTTAAGTCGTTTCCGTTACATTCCCCCCTCCTTAAGATCTATTGTTCCTAGGAACAATGGGTCGAAACAAGCAGGAAATGACTTGAATTAACCACGTATATTGTATGACATGCAGACGACAACACCATCACTTGATCTTGACTTTTTCTGCATCGACAGAGTAGTGATGTTCATACAAATACTGTTTTAAAGTAAATGCTGCAGATGACAAACAGCGTCAGAAGTAACAGTTTTCAAAGATAAACAAGAAAAAAAGCTGAAAACACTAAACACTAAAAATGACGTCTACAGTCTCTTTGACTATAGTCCCATCCTCTTCGAACTCCTGGTCCCTACACACCGTGCCACCCCTGACTAGAACATCCGCAGTTGGGGTTAGTGAATTCCTCTTCTTGGCGATCTTCTCCCGAAAGTTGGGTCGATAGGGCAAAACGTCCTTAGGGTCCTAGAAGTGGCGATTCGAAACTGTCGATACTACTAGGTCCTGTGTGGACTTAAGGCAGTGTTTTACCATCATGTGTCGCCTGATGTTGTCCGCTCTCAATGACGATTCCGAACAACAAGGACAGCTGAACATTTTCACCATGGCCTCATGCTTGTTGCTCCAGTGTCGATAAAAACTCGAGAAGGAGTTGTTCACACCTAAACATCCTACAACCGGGCAGGGAACCTCACCACCAGGCCAGATAGGCCTTTCATTCTTTGTGAAGGTGTTGATTTCGTCTTTGACCCCTTCTAATACTTCTGGAATCGACATCTTGGTCTGGAGAAATAAAGGTCGAATGAATCAGGAAACAGAAACAGAAGAGATAAGGATCGAGAAGAATGAAGGAATTGTAAGGTATTGGACCTCTAAGACCGGTCACTACGATTCCTGAATTGAATCCTATCGTAAGAAAATCCGTTCCTAAGCTTTAAAATGAGATCACAACATACATAAGAGGAAGGATAAGCTATTTCCTTTTAACTCTTGTTTTGTGTCTTGATAAAGGTAATGACCTTGACCTAAAGCTTACCCTATCCCTAATGCTTGAATTCTGAATTATTTATTTGGTAATAAATTTAGAGAGAGAGAGAGAGAGAGAGAGAGAGAGAGAGAGAGAGAGAGAGAGAGAGAAGAGAGAGAGAGAGAAGAGAGAGAGAGAGAGAGAGAGAGAGAGAGAGAGAGAGAGAGAGAGAGAGAGAGAGAGAGAGAGAGAGAGCCGTCCTATTCTTAGCTGTTGCCTACAGCAAATACACAAATAACAAAATTTCAAGTACTTACAAGAACAAAGTGTTACTAAAACGAACTTAAAGCTAGGGTCTTATAAATAACCTAAATTACTCACTGTTACAAAAGTGTGCTAAATAATTAGTTAAGAGGGAGAAAATATCTCCGTTGGTTTGATGCGTCGTCCAGCCCGAGTGAAATACCCTGGGGTATCATAACCCCGAGCCCCATCAGGAAAAGAATCAGTCATATTTTCGATATTTTGAATCATCGGTCTGATCCATATCTGAATTGTTTACAGATGAGTCATCATTTTGATAAGGGATTGCTCTCGGTTCAAAATGTCTGTCTCCCCTGTATGGTTTTAAATGGTCAACATGTACTTGTCTGCGATTTCCAACATGTTCAATTTTGTAAGTGACATCCGTTAACTTTTCTATTATTTTGTATGGTCCAACCCAACCCATTGTCAATTTTTGATTTCCTAGAGGAGGGTACCAACGTCAAACGACGTCACCTGAATTGAACTTCCTTGGTTTGAGACCAACATCATATGCTCTTTTCTGTTTTGAAGCAGATGTTTTGAGATTTTGAAAGGCGATATCAAATGAATTTTCGAGAGATGTTGTTAACCATTGAACGTACTGCGATTGACAAACGCGTTCCACGTGTCCTCGACAACTATTCAAAATGACGTCAATTGGAAAAGGAACTTCCCTTCCAAACATAAGTTTATTTGGACTAAAGATAGTACTTGAATGACACGTGGCACGGTAAGCCATCATGACAAATGGAATGTGGTCATCTCAGTCGTCCCTATTTTCATTAACAAACATGGATAGCATCTGGAGAACTGTTCTATTTAGCCGTTCAATCATACTGTCAGACTTTGGATTATAAGGCGTACTCCTTGTCTTTTCAATATTAAGCAGCTTACACATTTCACTGAACAATTGAGATTCAAACTCTCGACCTTGATTTGAATGTATGATTGTGGGTACTCCATACCTGGCTACGAATTCATTAACCAGTTTATCTGCAACGGTTAATACGGTATGGTTAGGAATTGCATAAGCTTCGGAGAACTTCGTAAAATAGTCTCCGACTAAGTACTCGTTCCCATTTGACGTAATTGGAAGGGCACCGAGTATATCCAATGCTATCCTGTCCATAACATTACTTGATAAATCCTGTTTAAGAGGAGATTTTCCTAGCCCTGGTCCGGATTTTCGTCGAGAACATAGGTCACAGGCATTACACCAAGCCTTTATATCTCTACCTGGCCAATAAAACCTTCTCTGAATGGATTTCAAAGTCCGTTCTCTCCCAAGATGACAAGCTGTTTTATTTACATGCAATTCATGGAATATTTCCTGTTTTAAAGCATCGGGAATTACAAATTGTAATCTCTCACTTTCATCTCTCCCTGTTTGAACGCATTTCCTATACAGGAAACCATTTTCAACAAAAAGAGATTCCCACATGCTCCACAAGATACGGACAAAATGGACAGTTCTTTACAACGTGCTTAGGAGGCTTTTCTGTAAACCTTTCCTTAAGATTCGTTAAAACCATAATAACATTGTCTGATTGTTGCATCTGTTTGATTTCATTTGTCGTTAAGTTATCTAACCAATTAGAATTAGGATTATTTTGGTTGTCTAATAATGGAAAAATTGAAATGGTTTCTTTTGCATTAGACACGGAGTCATCCGAATAAATACACTCTGGACAATCAGATTTTTTACATTTCCTCCTAGGTAACCTAGATAAAGCATCGGCGTTGCCATGTAAAGAATCTTTCCTGTGTTGAATTTGGAAATCGTAAGTTTCTAAGATAGTCAACCATCGGGCAATTATTCCCTCTGGATCTTTAAAATTTCTAAACCATGTCAAGGAAGAACGATCAGTTCTAACGAGAAAGTGTCTTCCCAAGAGTTACTGCCTGAAATGCCTATATAATAAAAGTTACTACAGCAAGTAGCTCAATGTATGTAGTGCAATACCTCTGTTGTGGTTTGTTAAGACTCTTGCCTGCATAGGCTATGACGCGTTCTTCGCCATTTTGAAGTTGAGACAATACAGCCCCAATTCCAAATTGATTGATTGATTGATTGGGGTTTAACGCCGCTTTTAACAGTATTTCAGTCATATCGCGGCGGCTGGAGCACCTAACAATGGATTCCTGGTATTTCTCACATCAGTACTACCACTACATCCTTTCCTAGCCTCCAGCTGCTATCCCACTTAGGCTTACGATTATCCACCCATTGTCGAGAGACAATTGTCGGAAAGAATATTTGCCGCCGCCGGGGATCGAACCCATGACACCCATGATTGAAGATTAGGAGTCTGGCGCGCTACCGCCTGCGCTATGGCGGCGGCACCAATTCCAAATTGACTTCCATCAGTGTCTACAATGAAATCACCGTCCGTTTCCGGATAACCAAGAATAGGTGCTGACACCATGAGAAATTTCTTCTTGTCTGGATAAGGCGTGTCAAAGGATATGCAATTGCAGCAAGATCTTTATTATCTCCTGTAATAATTAATAAGCCCTAAAAATTCTTAATTCTGTTTTATTCGTACGAATAGGCCAATTTGATACGGCATTTACTTTATCTGGTGGACAACTAATATCATCTTCAGACACGGTATGACCTAAATTCTGGATTGTTTTCTTGAAGAGATTGCATTTCTTAGGTTAAAGGGTTAATCCAGCTTCTTTAAATCTACGAAGAACAAGCTGAAGATTCATCAAATGTTCTACCAAGTACGATGATATCGTCAAGATAACATAAACACTTTTCCCATTGTAATCCAAAAAGAACTTTTTCTATCAACCTTTCGAAGGTTGCAGGGGCATTGGTTAATCCGAAAGGCGTGACCTTGAACTGATACAACCCAAGATGAGTGCTAAAAGCTGTATACTGTTTGTGATTTTCAGCCATTGGATTTTGCCAATAACCTGAGGCTAAGTCCAGGGTACAGAAGAATTTAGAATTTGATAGAGTATCAAGCGATTCATTTAATTTTGGAAGTGGATATGCACTTTTTCTTGTGACTGAATTAAGTTTCCTGTAATGAAGGCAAAAGCGAATTGAGTTATCGGCCTTGGTTACCAGTACAACTGCAGACGCCCAAGGACTGTAACTAGGCTCTATTATGTCTTGTTTCAACATCTTAGTGATTTCTTCTTTAATAATGTTTTTCTGTGCAAATGGAACTCTACGAGGAGGAATTTTAATTGGATTGGCATCGCCAACATTAATAGTGTGTTCAGTCATTTTCGTTTGACCTAATTTACCAGATCCGTCAGCGAACACATCACTGAATTCAAAAAGCAAACTCTTAACTTTCTCAGTTTGAAGTTCATTTAAGTTGTCTGAAGCCTCCTCCAGCAATGGCTTTAAATGATCTGGAAGGTCTTGTTTGCTTTCATTTCCCTTATCAGGACAAAGAGCTGATATAACACAAGCACGTTGAAGACTGGCAACAGATGTCCCTTTTCTTACTTTTAAATTCCTATCAGTAAAATTTATGAAAGACAACGGCACTGTAGTCTGATCAGAATTAATAACAGATTTTGAAATCATCAGTCCATCAGTCCTTTCTTAGATAAATTCTGAAATGGTTCAACAATACAAGTGCCTTTATCGAAATGGCCTTCTATTGAACCCTTTACAAACAGTTCCTTGTTCGGAGGAATAGTATTTTTTCTGCTAATCTTATTCTACACACCTTATCTGATCTTAATTGTTCAAGTTTCACTTTGTGCTTGCCAATAGTCATAAGACCTTTTCCACATTTTATTGAAATATCAAAGTCTTCTGAGAAGTCACTACCGAGAATGCAATCTACATCACAAAGTTCTGCGATTAAGAAATCATATCTGAATGCTTCATTAACAATTTTAAAATCTAAAGTGATCTTCCCAGCAATGGTTACTTCGCTACCATTTGCGGCACTAAGTTCAATATCACTCTTTTGAACATCCTCTTTGTTGACTTTCAAGTGCCTAAACGCATTATCAGAAATAATAGTCCTAACAGAACCTGAATCTACTAAAGCAGTACAGTTGAAATCGTTTATGACTACCTTTGTAAACTGACATGCTCTGTTTTGATTCCTTTTATTTATCATATTTTTGTCCATTTTTTAAAATTTTGTTGTAGGCCGACGCTTCGGGCGTAGGATCAGCCTTCTTTAGTTTAACTGTTTTGCTGGACAATTACAAGCTATATGTCCCTTTTTATGACAATGATAACACTCAGTATTCTTTAAGTCGATCGTTTCGCCTATCTGCACTGTTTGATCTTGATCTTGAGGAGGTACTATTACTACTATTGGACCCCTTAATTTTAATCATAAGATCTTGAAGTAGTCTAGCAATATCATGTAAGGTAATAGAATCAGTCCTACTTGATCGTTCCTTTGGCTGAGTGTTTTCGGAAGTATTTATTTCATTTATTTTCTCTTCCTTTTCGAAATGAGGCTTCTTCAATATGCCATGCTAAAACTATTGCAGAATCTATAGATGTGGGATGGCGATATTTGACATGGCTGCGGAGTTCAGGACGCAATAGTCCATAAATAAACTGGTCAATAAGATATATTTCCCTAGCCTCTGCATTTATATTTGGGATAGCTTGGAGACAAAGTCGCTGCAACGCGTAACCGAAATCAGAGGCAGACTCGTGCCTTTGTTGTTTTCGGTTGCGAAATTGACACCTAAATGCGGTCTCGCGTTCCACGGGGTTAAATCTCTTTACAATGAAATCCCTTACTTGTTCATAGCTTCTGAATTGCTCTATGCTTAATTCACTTAATATTTTCTGTGCCTGACCTCTTAAGCTCATAACAAGTTGTTGTAGTTTCTCATAGTTATTCCAACCATTCCAAGACGCTACATACTCAAAGTGAATTATATAATCTCTCCACTCTGACGATTTCCCATCAAAGGTATTAGGCTCCTTAGATTTCCTATGCAAGGGCAATTCATGATATGAAATGGAAGGCCTAGGCGCCTGATATTGATTGCCTTGGTCTTGAGTTAAATAATGCGTTTGTTGACTACAAGGTATATTAGGCCTTTACGAATGATCCCCAATAACACCTTTTGGTCGGGCCTGTACTGCATTATAACTTCTTTTGTTTCCGATAACACGCGGTGTATGTATTAAATTATCACCAAGTAAATTATCATTAAAACAGACACTTTCGTTTTCAGCCTAAATCGGAATAGGGGGATGGGTACTTGAACCACCCTGTACGTCAGTAAAGTTCACATTACTTTCAGGGAAAACCTGTACTTGCGGATAGTACGCATTACTTTTGGGAACAGACTGTGCTTGCGACTAACACGCATTACTTTTAGAATCAAACTGTACATGCGAATATAATTGGTTATCCCAAGGGTCTCCCCCTTCTTGAAGGTGCAAGTCCTCGTACCGGTTTCTACCAGCAGGTTCTGGAAAGTTATCAATGATTTAAAAAGCCTGACCGTAGCTGATATGTTCTATCGACACTTGCAGAGCCTCCATTGGCACCAAATACTTTGCTGTCAAAATTTATTAGATTTTCACGACATGATAACCCATCGTTTATAAGATTCATATCCCCTACATTAGGCTTCAAATCCAAACTAGACCCTTCAGCCATTACGAAGACAAGAAAAGTTAGGATGAAAGTACGAAGTCCCCTGAAGTGTTTATCCGGCTCGCGGGACCAAAATGAAACCGGACGCATACGGACGGACAGAGGGGCGATCACAAAAGGCGTCCGATAACGGATTCTTTTGAATAAACACTGGGAACTAGATACTAGTTTGAATTTTATTTCAGTTCTCAAACCAGACTGTATTAATTTAATCAACCCAAAAAATAACGAAACATTAGAACAGGACGGGAAAGAGAAGATAGGAAGATTTTAGGAAAGGAAGCTCAGAGAAGTCAGCCCGAAGGTAGGCACTACCTGTATGGCTCTTTTCAACTGAGAAAGCACACAGGGTAGAACCCGTCTTATGTAGTCATACTTGGCTTGGGTGCACGTGCAGTGTGCAAAATGACATATAAATATAGTCCGACGACAATAATCCGGTAGTGCAAGTCGGAGTGTTGGAATAACTAAGTTTCTCAATTATATAGCGATTAAAGAAAAGTACGAAAGGTGGAGAAACACGGTCACACTAAAACAAGCCCTACAGAAATTTATAGCCCTACAGACGCCCTATGGAAGTTGTACACGCCCTACTAGTATAGGAGCTATAATAGTGAATAATTGTTAGTTAATAGGATTGAAAATAACATTTTTCTTCATACTTAAAAAGAATTCTGTGAATTTTGTTTATTTCTGATGATAATGATGTTTATAATATCACATAACTTGACCGGAAGTACTTGACGAAACGCCCGATCGTTTAATTGATCGCCCAACAAATTCATAAGCAAGTACTTGTCTACATATTAGTAATTTTGAGAGACAAAGTATTCATATTCTGATTTTTATCTTTATTTTGGTATAATTTCATGTTAGAAATGAAATGCGGTATTGGACGTTAAGCTTTTGTTACAAGCATTTTTTCGCAATGTTTTCCAACATTCTTCAGTGTTGCAAAAATAACAGATTGTGTGGTTGGGTTCAATGCTTAGTCTCAAAAGACAGAAATTAATTGTAGTCTTCCTAAACAATTCAATATGATTTAACTCAGACTTAATGCTAACAATATTTGTGTGATCGGTACGCAACATAGTTATTTTTTTTCTTATAGTACGGCAGCCATTGTTTAAGGGGGAATAATAGTTCGTTATTATGATTGAATTTCATTGCATTTCGGTACAGGCAGCATAATTAATTTGTTTTTTGCAAGTGTTGATGAAAGAAATGCTGATGGGATGTGCACCTTAACCCAGCACTATACAATTTTGTATATCATATATATTAAAGTTGTAAAGAAAGGTAGTTACAACTGTATCTAGCTGACCCATGATTATAATATTAGTAGTAGTATTAATACTACTGATATTGATGTTGTAGTCTAGATTATTATTTTTTCTATCTTTTTCGTCGCGATTGGTAAATTAGTTACCCTATAAAGTAATGATAATAAATGAAATGAAATGAAACCAAATAAATAAATAAATGATTTTTTGATATTGTGGAATTTAACAATTAAATATGGATGGTGAACATTAAGGGAAAAGAAGAAAAATTTAGTTACAAGCTTTTCCTTAATTTACCACAATCTTTTCTAATGCCTATTCCTTTCGGGTCGTAATTAGATGAATTGGTTAACGGTTTCATAAGAACATCAAAAAAGGATCTTTAGGGCAATTAATTAATTTCCGACACAAGACACAATAGAAGAATAATAAATTTGTTTTAAGTTGCGACAAACTTATTAGGAACATGTATACTTTCATTTTTCGGCTCGTCATTTTGCCCGTCTCATTGGTAATAAATAATTTCTACTTTTCTCACATTGTCTACATTATCAGGCACTTGAAATTTGAACAAGCTTTGAATTATCTTCGGCAAGGTAATTTCATATTTGGGTCAACTCCACTCCGGAATTACTTCCGGGTGGTTGTACCCTAAAGTAGTCCATTAAGAAAATTTGATCTCCTCCTTTTGTCATGCTGTTTTAACGTTTAATCAACAGCAAGTTGCTTGATGTTAGGTTCTGCAGAGTGAGAGATCACTGCTGCATGTCATGCATGTGATTCAAAGCTTTAATCAGGGAACTATTTCCTTGTAGAAACTGACATTTGAAGGTGGTATCCTACAAGACTTTCACTTCCGGGCCTAAACAATTTCATGGGTTGATGTGCAGAATGAAGATTTGCGAAAAACTTTATCCCTAATGATACCATTTTCCTGGCCTGTAATTCAAGATCAAAGATTGCTCTTTAAGACGGACTAAGATTTAAGGCCCAACGAAACTTTTGGGAGGAGCTACAGATTGTGAAAGTGGGCCCTTTTTGCTCTTAATTTAATGAGGCAAAAACGGACAGGAGTGTAACCATTTTATCGTTTGGTAACTAAATCTCCCATCCTATAGGCTTCTAGACTGGTGAACCTGTCCCAACTGCGCTGCTCTCCGATATTGGGACAGGAAAACCCTAATTTTTACTAGCCGGTTTTCTGCCTCATAACGAGTGCGCATGCGCGAGAAGAGTATTCGTTGAATTCCCAACTCAACGTGATTTAATAGAAGGAAATGATTTCCTTCGGTAAAAGAATATAGTTGACATCGATGCTTTTTAACCAACATTTTTCGTTTTTTCACCTTTAGCCGCAGGATTTCATTTTATTATACATTGAATTTGAGAAGACTACAATGTATATTAAGTTAGAAACTACCACATCAAAGAGAGTCCGTATTATAACCGACTCGAAGTGCGTTGTTGATAAGAATAGCCGTTACCCTTTGTTCTGGATCGAGCGTTACATTATTACTCTCTCAAGCTTTAATGGGTCCAACTTGTAAAAAAAGCCAATATCCTTTTATTATCAGTTTCAGCATTGTCAATCCTTTCCCGTTTCTCGAAATTTTAGACCGGTCCAATTTGAAAGAAGTTGCTGACAACGATTAAAATCAGGTGCAATTTGAAAAGTAACGAACCTACAGGTTAGAAAATATTGTGGAAAAAGAAGAAATTGCTTGTTATAAACAATTTCTTCTTTTCCTACAATGTTTTCTCACGTATAAAATCACGGGGACGTACAAACCAGGGATTGAACAGGAAAGGGTTAAATGCTTATTTTTCATTTACTACCACCGTTTTTCTTATCATTATTTCAAATATCTACTCTTATTGTCCAAGAATATATATTTTGAAGAAGGTGAATATCTGGCTTTTTTCACCAATTTTTGTGATTTGAGTGTCTTTGTATGGCGAAATTCAAAATAACTGATAATGCAAAAACAATGCATGTACTCGGATCAATCTGCTCAAGCCGACGAGTTTGCTCAACCAGATTATGCAATGACATTGATATCAGCTTGTGTAGAGAAAAACAATTTTCAGACAAAAACTGTTTATGATGAAAGATTGACAATGTATTAAGATCGCAGGGAAGGTAATGCTTTTGCAAGTTAGCTGTAAAATCGAATACTTGCACTTTCTCTCTATTCTGTGGATATAAGAAAATTTAATCATGTGACATGGTAAGCTAGAATGGCCTTCATTAATTTAGAAATTCTGGAAAATCGAAAGATTTACATTCTAATTTGCTTCGGGCACCGATCTCAACCTTTGAAAAATTATCCCTCTACGATGATGTTCATTCAATATTCCAAAGGGTTGAATTGTGTAATAATTGACCATTAAGTGAGCACCTATTGAAAGACGACTTTTCTCAATTCAAAGAAGATGCAGACGAAACCCAATTTTGATTTTCGTTGTAAAATAGGTTTCATATAGGATGAAAACATCAAGAGAACAGGAGATCATTATCGTTATAAGCATTTTCTATTTTTCTCGCAATGTTTTCTAAAGCTAAATGTATTCATATTTTCAAAATTCAGGATCGTGTGATAATAGGTTAACTCTGAATGAAATTCAACCAATTACCCGAGGACAACATTTTAGACGGATAAAACTAAAAAAGAAAAATGACGCAGTCTTCTAAATACTTACAACTTGAATTAACTTATAAGCGGAAAAACGGACTTAAGGCATTGAAATAAAAAGAGGAGTACTTTTGGTGAGGGTACATTTTTCCTTTTTCACTATGTTTTATGCACGGCATTGAGACGGACCGGACTGTGGTTACTGATTGAATCATAATTCATATAATACTTAATCCAAGACAAAATTAAGACACGCAAAATTTAAAGGCAGAAATGAACAAATCTTTATTTTCGAAAAAAAAACTTCTTTGTTTAAATGCCTTTAAGATCAAAGGCTTTTGAATTGTAAGGTCCTATTAGGACCAATGAAAAGATACGAACTAGAGACGAATAATTGCGATGTTTAAATTAGTATTTACCTGTCCTTGTACCGTCAGATTAGGACCGGCTCGCCAGTCAAATAGGCTTCTAGCCTATGCTAAATTAAGTTGCCTCCCTTGTCTTTACAATGTCGACTTGAAAAATCGTTTAAAACTTGAAGATAAATCTGAAAAATTTTAATTCATTAAACCGATTCCTTTTCTAACTACGGGAATAAGTATTATAGTAGAAATCTGACTGTAGATTTGAGGGGTATCTCATTAAACGGTCAGAGGTTTCCCCAAGTTACTTCCGGTCAGGTTTAGGCAATTGTAAACATCAAAATCATCATAAATAAGATAAATTCTCTTAAAATATTTTGAAATATAAAGAAAAATGTTAATTTCAATCATATTAACTAAAAATTATACACTATTACCGCTCATATACTCGTAGGGCGTGTACAGATTCCATAGGGCGTCTGTAGGGCTATAAATCTCTGTATGGCTTGTTTTAGTATATGACTCAGAGTTGCATATGTGCAAAAAGTATAGACACAGAAATGAAATAATAAATCGGAAATATGTCGGAGGTTTTACAAGGAGAAACACGTGCACAATGCCGAGTTAAACTGGTACCACAGTAATAGGAAAAAGGTAACGGGTCATCAGAAAATAAGAAATGAAATGAACAGAGTAAATTTGACGCCACAACAGATTTTCTTAGTTAAGTCGTTTCCGTTACACGTACCCGCTTTTAAAACCCGCTAGTAAATTGCCAAAATGATTCAAAATCGTTACTTTTGACTTCATATTTTTTTCAACGGAACATGAAATGTCTTAAAAAATCATTGATTTTGAATTTCAATAATATTGTCCAATCAGAGGCCATTTTGATCTTGTGTTGATATGAACCGAAGATAACCTAACAGATGACGGGAAAATGATTTACTTCCCTTTGACCTTCATTACGAAATATTAAGATGGCTGGGCACTTGAGAGGGATCGCTGTGTCTAAGCATTATAATTCAGTTTTACGATTCATCAAGACAAAACAGACAATCAATTTTGTTCTGAAGGATGTTCATCATTTCAGTCACAAGAAACCAATTTCTTTTCTAATGAGGAAAAAACATGCAGCTAGGTTTACTGTAGCCGGAGCTTGCATTTCAACGGTGTCATCTGTATTCGCGTACAATTTGTTAACTTCCCCAGTACATGCGGAATCAGAGCATCCAATTTCGCGAAGTGTTAGTATTTTCACTTGATGATATCGTCACATACAATGTGATTATGTGATCAGTTAGAAGTAAAATTAAGTGGCAGGGTGACCTCACACATCCGAGGTGCGTTCTTTTCGTTGAGATTCTTGTTCAGATTTTAAAATAAAGCGTTGTTTAGAATAAGATTTTAAATCAGCTCTTAAGAATCTTAAGAATTCTTAATGAGGAATTTAATTGTACTCGGACTTGGCTCAAACAAGTAGGCTAGACAACATCAAAAGTTTTCTCACAAATTAACAAAAATCACCTCAAATATCCTTATAAGCTGGAGTTGTTATCTCAGCAAAAAGAAAGCACCTCTGAATGAGGAATTTGAGCCTGCTCAGCACCTATTGCAGTGCTCTCAATAAGCGGATGTCGACATGTATTACACCCAGAAAATCAGATAAATCAGACTCGGGCATAAATTAACGCCTGAGTTAAGATAAAAACAACCAGAATTCACCACTCTGATGTTTTCTAAACTTACATGATAAAGGGTTTGATAAAGAAAAGAATGCATATTCTTACCAAAAGTTTCTTATCCTCCTGTAGAATTACATCCACAAGCAGTTCACCCAAATCTCTCCATGACAACTGATGTAGATGGAAATTTACATGAGGCGTACTCAATCATAGCCAGTTCACAAACATGGAGTCGCAGAAACATGGACCATGTCTTTGGAAGTCATTTGATTGCTAACATGCTAGGCAAAAATGGAGTAGGCCCGTGGACATGGGACTAGACATTCATGTATGGCCTTCCGCTGGTTTTTTAGCTCTACTGGCTGAAGGCCACTAGAGCTATTGTGATGGCTTCTTCCCGTCCGGCGTCCGTGCGTCTGTCATCCGTCAGTTAAACTTTTCCGTGTTTACACTCTAGAGTCAACATTTTTCATCGGATTCCCTTCAAACTTTCACAGAATGATTGTACCATTATTAGGATCGTTCCTTTCAAAATCGGGTCAGATCCATCAGGAAACATGGGAAAAGGGGCCTAATTAAAATTTGATTAAAAAATCCTCATTGACGCGCTAGAGTCCACAGTTTTCATCAGAATCTCTTCAAGCTTTCACAGAATGATTGTCCAATCATACGGATCATTCCTTTTGAATTTGGGTATGATCCGTCAAATAATATCGGAAAAGGGGCCTTATGAAAATTTAATTAAAATTCCATTAAAAATCCTCGTTAACACTCTAGAGCCCACAGTTTCATTTCGTAAATAAACTTACCTGACAGTACTATATGGATTTCCTTTCCGTTAGTTTCTCAAATTTGCTCCCACTATACTGGAAGTAAAAACTGTTTACCTCGCTTTGATTACTTCCGGCACATGCCAAATAAACTTCAGTTTCTTTTCTTCGGCGACCGGGTCGGTCATGTTTTTCAGTTCGCTCTTAGAATGGCTGAACTTGAAGTTCAACTCACCAAAAATGACGGAGAAAGAGATAGCCTTACACCCGATAGAAGGCTGGAATCTTTAGAGAAGAAATGGAACGATAAATTCTCTTAACTCGACGAGAAAATGGACACTTTGCTGGTCTGTCTTCAACGTTCTCGTTGACGTTCACCACAAAGGCGTTCACCATATTCAACCCCAACACAAAATTGGAAGCGTAAAAGAAGAAGCCGTATACCCTCGGATTCTGAATCTGCAGACTCTCATGACAACGTT
Organism: Fragum fragum; assembly: GCA_946902895.1. Lineage (NCBI taxonomy): Eukaryota > Metazoa > Mollusca > Bivalvia > Cardiida > Cardiidae > Fragum > Fragum fragum. The sequence continues at coordinate 8,410,268 of OX336367.1, forward strand.
TTATCTTTATGTGCAAGGAGTAAGGTTGTTGACAATAGTTGTTCCTCGGATGAAAATAATATTTCAAAGTTGTCTGCCGAAGAAAATGAGGATAAAGACTTATCAGAATCTACCTGAAAATGAATATTTGAAATATTTGGGGAAGATGCTCGGGTTGAAAAGTCTGTTAGAAAAGAAGGGATCAAGCTGGACAAATCCCAGTTGGAGGTCTTGGAAAATGGATACAGATGTAAAGGTCCTAATTACCTGACGGCCTTTTCAGAGGAATGTTACGATGCATTTCCAGTCAGTGAGGAAACAGAAATTTCTCTTGAAGTACCTCCTTTGGACCCTTTGATAGAGACTTGTTTGTTAAATCGGCATGGTTGTAAGGCTTCTTTTAAGAAGAGCAAAGGCAGGTCATTATTCTCTCAACCATGCAAAATGGTAGAAAAAAATCGCCCACAGGGGACAACAGGCATCACGTCTTGGACTAGTTATTCAGCTTTACATGCAACAAAGTCTTGGAAATTCAGTGGAATTTATTAATTCTGATACTTTTGACAAAGAAAAAGCTTCTGAACAGATTAAAGACATGATATTTGCAATGTCAACAAAAGGGTTAGATCAAATTAGCCGAGCAGGGGCTTTCCATCATAACATAAGAAGAACAGTTGCTATGACCGATACGGCATTATGTGATCTTTCAGACTCAAAAGATTTCTCAAATTTGCCTCTCTCAGGAGAAGGAGTGTTTGGGTCCTGGTTGGAACCATTGCTACAATCTGGCATGGAAAAGAAAAAGCAATTAGATGAAAGGCTACCAGAGCTTAAGAAATGTGACAAGAAAAGAAAGCTCTCACTAGATAGACCATTAGACGCCAAATGCCTACAGGGGTTTCCTCCAGTGAGTCTTTTAATTTTTGGAACAATTTTCGTATCCCAAAGGTCTCCAGAGATAACGAGCCATACAGGGCTAACCAATCACAATCTAGTTAGAAGTACAACAAACCAAAGTCCAGTTCTGATTACTCCGCTGCAAGAAGAGGCAGTTCCTCTAGAGGAAGGATGGGAAAATCAGCTAGTCAAAGACAAAGTGAGTATAATAGCAAAATTTCCTCAGATACCTGTTGGAGGCCGCCTTTCTTACTTTCTGGACCAAGTGAAATTAATCACTTCAGACAAATGGGTTTTGGACATGATACGAGAAGGTTACAATCTGGAATTCGAAAAATATCCCCAGTTCTCGGGAATCAAAGTGACAAAAGTACCTTCTCATCAGGTTTCAATCATAGAAAAGAAATAGAAAGTCTTTTAAGCAAAAGAGCTATAGAAATAGTCAATCCCCCAGATTGTCAGAAAAGTTTTTACAGTACGTTATTCCTAGTGCCCAAAAAATTGGGGGAAATGAGACCCATGATAAATCTCAAGCCTCTTAACAGATATCTGAGGAAAATACATTTCAAAATGGACACAATGACCAAAGTTCTAAATTTAGTTCAGAGAGGAGATTTTGGGATAAATCTAGATCTGAAGGACGGATACTTCCACATAAAAATTTTCTAGCAACATCAGAAGTACCTTTGGTACTGCTTCAAAAACAAAACTTAATCAGTTTCGGGCTATGTGTTTCAGACCTACAGTAGCACTTGAGTGTTCTCCAAAGTAATGTCAGTAGTCGCGGCTTATTTAAAGAGACAGGGACTACGAATGTCAGTTTACCTGAACGATTGGTTGTCTCTCAATCAACTCAGAATAAATCTTTTAGCAGATCGAAGACTTTTCTTGAATCTCCTCTTTCAACTGGGTTTTATTGTAAGCAAAACAAAGTCAGCTTTAGTACCCTCTCAAAATTTTGTGTACATAGGGGGTGTTTTCAAAATGGAAAAAAGGTCTTTTTATGCCAACACAAGAAAGAATTCAAAAATTGAAAAAAGCTGCTCAAAATCTTCTTTTAGGCCAAATAACAGCCAAACATTACTTGATTTTCCTTGGAATGATTGCCTCTTGTTTAGACCTAATTCCAAGCGCAAGGTTGTTCATGAGACCAGTCCAACTACATTTACTGAGGAACTGGAGTCCTGTCAGAATGTCTCTAAATCAAAGGGTTGCTCTGACAGCATAGCTAGTTCCACATGTAAAATGGTGGTTACAGCATCGAAACATTTTGATGGGATGATCTGTTGTTCAAGGACACTTTCTGATCACAGTAACCACTGATGCAAGTGGTACATGGGGCTGGGGTGGTCACATGAATTCCCTTACTGTGCAAGGCCAGTGGACATTGACAGAAAGATTATTGCATATTAATGTTCTAGAAATGAAAGCAGTCATTTTAACTATTCAACACTTTCTTCCTGTGCTCAAGTGCCAGAATGTGCTGATTCGGTCAGACAATTCCACAGTATGCCAGTACATCAATCGCCAAGGGGGCACGAGATCACTGGATCTGTCTCACCTTGCGTGGGATCTATGGCATATTGCACTGGAAAACATTTTTCTCAAAGCAGCACACATAATGGAGAAATTGAACATTCTTGTGGACACTCTGAGCAGACAGATAGTCAGGGACACGGAATGGTCATTAAGCAGGGAAGTCTGGGTTCTCTCCATAAATTTTTGAAGGCGTAGTGGCAAATGCGCGGTGTGTTGTCTGTTAACATCTTGGTATGACTATACATGATAAAGGTCATTAAAAGTGCTTTTTAGCTTGTTTATTGACATCTTATTTTTTTTTATTGAGAGTTATTCTTTAATAATATTCTTCAACATTTTAATTAGTTGATTTATCTACTCTGAGGCTTATTTTGATACCAACCAATTGTGACTTTACTCAGCTTATTTCACCTCTCTATCCTATTTGTTAGAAAGGGCACTAAATTGTCTGATAAAAAAGGATGTGAAAAGGAAAGATAATGAAAGAGTATACCCCAAAGTCTCAAAGGAATGAATAAAAAAGTGTCTCTTGCTTGTCTATTAGATAGGAATAGCTTTTCATGCTTGTCCATTTATCAAGTCTGTCCAAAAATCATATCCTTGAGGACTCTTTAAAAATAGCATTATGTGTTGGATGTGCAGGAAAAATAGAAATTATTATCAGTAATTTCAAAAATGTATTTATAAGATTCCTGTGTGAAATACCTGGTTTCATTTTCAAATTTTGCATCTTAAAGAGCTCCATTAGATTCTCTGTTTAAAATTTGAAATGCTCATTATTTGCCCATTCAGAAGCCTTTGACTGTCTGACACTGTAACTAATCTTCTAACAGTACTTTCAGCTCTTTGATTTCAATTAGTTAATAAAAAATGTATAAAACACCAGCAGTGTCCAATCTTAACCTTAATTCTCAAATTATAACATGAAACTTGATCAATTTTATAAAAACAAGTGTCTATACTCTTCTCTTCTTTAAGTGATTTCAGCACTTAGATTTTCAAAAGGTGATTTTGTTTTCCAAATATTATAGAGTTAATTATCATTTCCTGATTCTAAATAATTATTAAACCATTACTTTTTATTTTTGAAATAAACTGACCCAATTAACCTTTCCTTCAAAAAATTAAATTTTAAACCACTATGGTTTTAGTTTGATAGTTGTCACTTCAAATAACCACATCTTTTACTTTTAACTAGGCCAATCTCAGCCGAAGTAACCAAATTCCGAAAACAGGTCGCCATTTTGAATTCATTGTTTGCATATTGGTACCCATAATCTATGGTCACTGATAGCGAGGTACCAGTGGGAAACGCGAGAAAAAAATCAGTAATCACCAATTAGTAAGAATGTAAGGGTCTTATCAATAGAGATGCTATGTAATATGTGGTATACAACAATTCAGATAAAGAGCCTGTCGTGTCCACGCTTCTGGAACCAATTTTAATGGTTTGCTTGACCCTTTCTTCAGCTGGAAATTAAGCTGTATCGGTGACCAAATTTAAGCGTATCGGCGGTCTGAAGGCGTATCAGCAAACTCTCTTAATTTATGAAGGCGTTTCGGGGCCGATACGCCACAAGGGCCTGGAGAGAACCCTGGAAGTAGTGTCGAAAATATTCAGTCTATGGGGCTATCCACTAGTCGATCTTTTTGCAACAAAGGAGAGCAAACTCCTCTGTTTTGCCCTTGGCATGCTCATCTGATTTCAATTAGTTAATAAAAAATGTATAAAACACCAGCAGTGTCCAATCTTAACCTTAATTCTCAAATTATAACATGAAACTTGATCAATTTTATAAAAACAAGTGTCTATACTCTTCTCTTCTTTAATAGATTTCATTGGATACCCTGACAATTGCATGGCAGAGCATTTTTGCTTTTGCGGTTCCCCCAATACAATTGATTCCAAAAGTACTGAGCCACATGAAACTTTTTCGATGCAAGATCATTCTAATTGCTCCAAATTGGCCGAGACAGCATTGGTTTCCCCAACTGTTAGAGATGCTAGTTGCTTGCCCAGTCAGTCTACCAGTTTTGGACAATCTCCTGTCTCAGGGCAGAATGAAAATAGTGCACCCAAATCCCGGAAGCCTGAACTTGACTGCATGGCTTCTATCGACCGAAAGTTCGGCTCAGAGGGATTTTCAAGGGACACTAGAAAACTGTTGTTGGCCTCTTGGAGATCTGGAACTCAAAAAGACTACAATTATAAGTTCAGAAAACTTAGTCGCTGGTGTTTTGAACAGAAATAGATCCCTATAGTGCATCTTCGAAGGATTGTGCTCATTTCTTGACTCATTTATTTAACACCGGTTTGAAATACAAGACAATTACAGGTTATAGGTCGATGCTTTCATCAGTCTTAGAACCAGTAGACAAAATTCCAGTTGGACAACATCCTGTCATTATACGTTTGCTAAGAGGGGTTTTCAACAAAAGACCACCTGTTAAAAAACTAATACCCGAATGGGATTTACCTCTCGTTTTAGGTTGTTTACAAGAACCACCATTCAAGCCAATGAGAGATGCTACTTTAAAACATGTCACTTGGAAAACCTGCTTCTTGATTGCTATGACTTGCTTTAGACGCTGCGGGGACCTACAAGCCCTTCGCTTAGGAGAGGGAAATGTGAATGTACAGAAGAAGAGGATAACTTTCATGCGAGCAGGGTTAGCAAAACAGGACAGACCAAATCATCATTCTGTGAGAATATTCATTCCGTCTTTACCAAAAAACAAAAAGCTTGACCCTAAAAGGGCTCTATCATATTATCTTAAAAAAACTGAGTCTTTCAGGCGTATAGGATCAGAGGACATAGTCAAACTTTTCTTGGCTATAAATAAACCTCATAACCCTGTATCAAGTCAGACAATTTCTAAGTGGATAGTTAACATGATCAAATATGCATATAAAACACAAAACAAGGTTATTGGACCTATAAATGGGCATTCAACCAGAAGTCTAGGCTCATCTTGGACATCATTTAAAGGAGCTTCCTTGGATCAAGTTTTAGATGCTGCTGATTGGTCAAGGGAGACCACTTTTATAAGGCATTATCTAAAACCAGTGGGCATTGATTTTTTTAAATCCTTAAGTGTTGGAGAGAATGTGTATATAGACAGAACATGTTTATTTCTTTTTTCCGTCGAATTTGTGTTAATAAACATATTTATTAGATGATAACATGTGTAGATTGCATAAGAAGTACAGTGGTGTATGTAGATAACCGAGGGTTGTTGGTATACAGTACAAGGAGTGTACATCATTTGAGACTAGTGTACATAGATGAACTAGATGTTTGTTGTTCAGGATGTGAGACAGACTCTTTCTTCTAGGAAAGTAAGAGTTTTTATGATATATTTCATACAGAATAAACAAACTTAAACAACCCACCACCTGACAGTACTGCTTGATAATATGGTTTAATCCATATAGTGCTGTCAGGTAAGTTTATTTACGAAATGAAAATTATAAATTTGTACTCAAATTTGAGTTTTATGAGTAAATAATACTTAGCTGACAGTACAGGTAAACCCACCCAACCTATCCCACTTTGTTCAAGTTTTTTGCGACTCGGTCGCCTTATTATAAAACTTAAGTTTATTTGGCATTCCCGGAAGTAATCAAAGGGAGGTAAACAGTTTTTACTTCCGGTATAGTGGGAGCGAATTTGAGAAATTGACGGAAAGGAAATCCATATAGTACTGTCGGGTAAGTATTATTATGTTCCCGAAAAATTTTTCAGGGGGAGCATATAGTCGCCAGCCTGTCCGTCTCTCTGTCCGTCCGTCTGTCTGAAGTCTTATCTCAGCAACCCCTGGGCCTAATTGGACGAACCTTCATATATATCTTCCTAGGAAATTTCCAAGACCCATTTTTATGCCCCCCCCCCAATCGATAGATTGGGGGAGTATTGTTTTACCGGTGTCTGTCCGTCCGTCCGTCCGTCCGTCCATCTGTCTGTCTGTCTGTCTGTCTGTCTGTCCGTCCGTCCGTCTGTCTGTCTGCAAAACTTCCACCAAACATTTTCCTATAACTTCACCCCTAATTAAGTTACAATGCTAGTATTTGGTATGTAGATAGATCTCAACAAGGTGCAACTGGGGAAGGTCATTTCATCAAGATCAAGGTCAAATTTTAACCCTTTTCCCTAAAACATTACTCAAAAACTTAACCTGCCATCTAAACATTTTCCTATAACTTCATCCCATATTAAGATACAATGCTAATATTTGGTATGTAGATAGATCTCAACAAGGTGCAACTGGGGAAGGTCATTTCATCAAGGTCAGGGTCAAAATTTAACCCTTTTCCCTAAAACATTACTCAAAAACTTCACCTGCAAACTAAACATTTTCCTATAACTTCATCCCTAATTGAGAAACAATAGTAATATTTGGTATGTAGTTAGGTCTCAACATTGCGCAACTGGGGAAGGTCATTTCATCAAGGTCAAGGTCAAAATTTTAACCCTTTTCTATAAAATGTTACTCAAAAACTTTACCTGCCAACTGAACATTTTCCTATGTCTTCATCCCTAATTAAGATACAATGCTAATATTTGGTATGTAGTTAGGTCTCAACATTGTGCAACTGGGGAAGGTCATTTCATCAAGGTCAAAATTTTAACCCTTTTCCCTTAAATGTTACTCAAAAACTTAACCTGCCAACTAAACATTTTCCTATAACTTCATCCCTAATTAACTTACAATGCTAGGTCATTTTATCAAGGTCAAAATTTTAACCCTTTTCCCTAAAACAAAGAAAAAACCCCCAATGAAAATCACCCTGTTCCGGGGGCATGGTGTTTCACAAACACATCTTGTTTGATTTTTCTTATTTTAAGGCTGCGTCGTGGAAAAAGGGGCCTTAATGTAAAAACTAGTTTTTTTGTCAATTTCTCAGAGACTAATTGTTAGAATTTCATGAAATTTCATATTTGAGTAGCAAATCAGATCCCCTTGACCTTAAACTAGCGGGAATTTTTGTTTTGAAAAATGCGTCATGGGAAAAGGGGCCTTAATGTTATTACTCTTACGTCAACTGTCTTTTTCCCCCCGCAAAAACTAAAATTGGCAATAACTTTTGATTGGTTACAGATGAAGTCTTCATATTTCACAAGTGCATTGCTTGTGACAAACCCTTTCTGTTGATATCAAGTTCAAGGTCATTCAAGGTCAAGGTCATTTCTCAAGGTCAAAATTTGGGAAATTAAAACTTTAAAATTGGCCATAATTTTGCAATGGTAAGTGATATAGCCTTCATATTTCACGTGTGCATTGCTTATGACATGACCTTTCTGTTGGAATAAAGTTCAAGGTTATCTGTCAAGATCAAGGTCATTTCTCAAGGTCAAAATTTCAAAAATCTTAACTTTTACTTTGTCTATAATTATACAATGGTAAGTGACAAAGCCTTCATTTTTCACATGGCATTGCTTATGACATGAACTTTCTGTTGGTACTAAGTTCAAGGTCATCTGTCTAGGTCAAGGTCACTTTTCAAGGTCAAAATTTAATAAATTTTAACTTTAATATCTCCCATAACTGGCCATAAGTATACAATGGTAAGTGATATAGCCTTCATATTTTACATGTGCACTGCTTTTTACATAGATTTTCTGTTGGTACTAAGTTCATAATTATAGGTCAAGGTCAAATTGTGAAGGTCATTAATTTTCAAATACCTCCTTCACAAATTGCCAAAATTTCTTGTTACTTTACATAAATGTTGTTTATTTAATGCCCTAGGTAATGTTTATTTCAATTTTGGACTCAATGAGCCTTACCATGCTAAAAGGGGGCTTAATGCCATGTAGCTTTACATTTTGTATATATCCTACTCTAAAATAAATCAGTCTATTGTTTCTGCAAGACTAATCAAGTTAGAGTCTTCATTTTTGTATGGAGACATTTTTCATTGAAAACTTTGATAGTCAAGGTAAAATATTTAATCCTTTACCATATGATGATATTGAATTTTACTAGAATCAGGCCTGTGAAGCCAAACAGATTCCTTCAATGTTTGTCAAAATTCCAAATTTCTTGTGAACTGAACTCTCAAACTATAGTTGCATTCAATAAAAAGTTTTTGTCCAATAAAGGCATACAGTTTTGTGACAAAAGCCTTATTTCGGGGAGCATAATCCGTCTACGATGGCTCTTGTTTATGTAGAATCACCTGATGGACCTCCATCAAGAATGTATGAATTATGGCCCCAGGGTCAGAATTAGCCCGTTCCAAGATGTCTCAAGTTTAACATAGGCTTGTTTAGTGAAAATCTTCTTCTCCCAATTAAAAAGGCTTAGAGCTTTGAAATTTAGTATGTAGCATAATCTGGTGGACTTTTATTTGTTTTAGTGCTCTTTGGACTCAGATGACTGATAAGGCCCTATGGGCCTCTTTTTGAAAGTTTGGCTTTTATGGTTGTGGCTTATTTCAATATGATGGTATCCAGTGATTTTTAGGTATTGTCATCACCTTGGCGTCGTGTGCGTCAGTGTTGATGTGACAAACTTTAACCTTGGTCATATCACGGTTGTTATTAAAGATATCCTCATGAAACTTGGCATGTGTATTGACAATCACAAAGGCTATCTAGACTATCAAGGGGGATTACTCTAAAAGTGTTTTTGTAAGAGTTATGACCCTTTTTCGACTAAGAATAGTTGCATTATCCAGCACCTGCAGCTGCCCGTTGTACCGTTGGCGGTGCTCTTGTTTAGCTCTCCTGGCTGAAGGTGACTAGAGCAATTGCGATGACTAGAGCTATTGAGATGGCTTTTTCCCGTCCGGCTTCTGTGCGCCCATCTGTCTGTCTGTCTGTTAACTTATCTTTGTCAACACTCTGAATCTCCACAGTTTTCATGGGATTGCCTTCAAACTTTTACAGATTGAATGAACCATCATAAAGGGGCCATATGAAAATTCAATTAAAAAATCCTCATTAACTCTCTTAGAGTCCACAGTTTCAATCGGATTCTCTTCAAACTTTCACAGAATGATTGCATAAGGATTGTTCCTTTTGAAATTTGATATGATCCGTTAAGAAACTTGGAAAAAGGGGACATATTAAAATTTAATTTAAAGACTAGAGTCCACAGTTTCTCTTCAAACTTTCACTGAATGATTGTTCCATCATGAGGATTGTTACTTTCAAATTTGGGTACAATAAGTTAAGGACCACGGGAAAAAGGGGCCTTATGAAAATTTGTTAAAAAAAATCCTTGTAAACACAATACATTCCACAGTTTTCAAGAAATTCCCTTCAAACATTCACAGAATGATTATTATCCCCCGCCCTTTTGGCGAAGGGGATATAGTAATGGTCTCCGTCTGTCCTTCCGTCCTTCCGTCACTATACTTGTCTGGAGCATATCTCTGAAAGTATAATTGCTATCAACTTGAAACGTCATAGGTTGATAGATCTCATTGAGGAGAAGTGCAGTGCACAAGAACCACAACTCTTGCTTGCATAATTTTGGAGTTACTGCCCTTTGTTGTTTTAAAGAATAAGATTTTGTCCGGGGCATATCTCTGAAAGTATAATAGCTATTAACTTGAAACTTCATAGGTGGATAGATCTCATTGAGGAGAAGTGCAGTGCACAAGAACCACAACTCTTGCTTGCATAATTTGGAGTTATTGCCCTTTGTTGTTTTAAAGACATAGATAAGCTTTGAAATCAAATTATTTACAGTGGAAGTTTCCAGATGGTTTAACAGCAAATGTATAAATATAATAATTTAGTTTATCAGTGGAAACAAATTTGTTATGATCATTGCTTTTATTTGAAGGGATTATTCTAACTGTTGTTTCTGTTTAAGACAGATTTTTATCAAAATCTTACATTGTTTAAACCTATATTATTCAAATCTTCACATTGATTATTCCATTACCAGGTGACAATATTTATTCTTGTCAAAACTGACAGAATTTGCTGATGGAAATTTGAAACAAGTATCGATTGAGAAATAATTGCCAAATGGGGTAGAAAATGTGAGAAAAATTGTAATTACCTGTTAAAGGTAGTTTCTCCTTTTCCCACAATGTTTAAAATTTTCTTGAAAGCATAAAATTGTTGGACTGTGCAGTTATTGATATAACTCTCCTAAGTTTTGATTATAGAATAATAGAAGTTCTTGATTGATGTTGAATTTCTTCTCATTAATTTGTAGTAGTTTTAGTGTGTGGGAATCCTGGATGTGATTTCTCAAATTTGTCAAACTTTTACTACAGAAAAGGCTAGATTTAGCAAAATCAAAAGAAAGGGAAATCATTGTATGTAAAGGAAGAGGACACATTTTTCCTTTTCATTCAGCATTTTCAAATTCTTTCACCTATTCCTGAAAGGCATGCTCTGTGTAATAAACCTATTATGTTGATGTTTCAATTTGTAAAAAAAATGAAGTTTACATACATTGTATATATGCTCTTTTGTTTGCTTTCTCTTGTATATATTCTATGTTCATGTTCATTGTAAATGTTTTGTAATTAACTATTTTTGATGAGGCCCACATGGAAGATTGGGAAACCAAATGTGTAGCCTCTATAAATAAAGACGTTATTATTATTATTATTATTATTATTATAAGCCCTTTTCTGTGCGATCCTTAGTTTTACATAGAAATAAAGAAGGAAATCTTTAAAGATCTTTTTCTCCCAAACCATTAGGCCAAGAGCTTTGAAATTTGGTACAAATCATCATCTATTGACCCTCTACCAAAATACTTCAAAGAATTACCGTATTCTGGTAATTAACCCTTTTCTTTGCCATCATGGATTTTACAAAGGAATTAAGAATGAAATCTTCAAAAATCTTCTTCTCCCAAACCATGAGGCCTAGAGCTTTGATATTTTGTATAAATCATCATTTATTGACCCTCTACCAAAATACTTCAAAGAATTACTGTATTCTGAAAATTAGCCCTTTTATGTGCGATTCCTGATTTACATAGATTTAAAGAAGAAAATCTCTAAAAAAATTCTTGTCCCAAACCATTAAGCAGAGAGCTTTAATAATTGGTGTGTAATAATACCTATTGAACCTGTACTAAAATCCTTCATAGAATTAATGTATTCTGAAAATAAGACCTTTTCTGTGCAATCCCAGAAAGGAATAAAGAAGGATATCATAGAAAATGTTCTCCCTCTAAACCATCTTTTTCTCCCAAACCATTAGGCCAAGAGCTTTGAAATTTGGTACAAATCATCATCTATTGACCCTCTACCAAAATACTTCCAAGAATTACCGTATTCTGATAATTAAGCCTTTTCTTTGCCATCAGCCGCCGTCATAGCGCAGTTGGAAGCGCGTCGGACTGTCAATCTAGAGGTCCCGGGTTCGATTCCCGACGGCGGCACTCATCCTTTCCGACTATTTGTCTCTCACCAATGGGTCGATAATCGTAGACTTATGTGGGATAGCAGCTGGAGGCTAGGAAAGGATGTAATGGTAGTACTGGTGTGAGAAATACCAGGAATCCATTGTTAGGTGCTCCAGCCGCCGCGATATAACTGAAAGATTGTTGAAAGCGGCGTAAAACCCCATTCAAATAAATAAATTTCTTTGCCATCACGGATTATACAAAGGAATTAAGAATGAAATCTTCAAAAATCTTCTTCTCCCAAACCATGAGGCCTAGAGCTTTGATATTTTGTATAATTCATCATTTATGATGATGCAATCCCAGAAAGGAATAAAGAAGGATATCATAGAAAATGTTCTCCTTCTAAACCATCTTTTTCTCCCAAACCATTAGGCCTAGATCTTTGATATTTGGTATGTATTAATGCCTATTGACCCTCTTTTTTTATTACTTCAAAGAATTAAAGTACTCTTGATATTAGCTTAAACATGGTTGGGTTTTAACTATACCTAAGATTAAAGGAGAAAATCTTAAAAAAAAAAAATCTTCTTCTCCAAAATGATTAGGTGTAGGGCTTTGATATTTTGAATATTATATCATAAAGCCTTGAGCAATCATACTCAGGGTAGCAATGTAGGACCATCATGGTCCTCTTGTTTACTTAGAAATCTTTAAACTCTTCTCAGAAACCTTTGGGCCAATTTCAACCTAACTTAGCATGAATATTCCTTGGGTGACCCTTTTCAAAATTTGTGTGCAAAATTTTGATGACACCCAAATATGGGCAACCTAGAGCATGGCATTTTTTGACTTTGAAATCTTTAAACATCTTCTCAGTAACTATTGGGCCAATTTAAACTAAACTTGGCATGATTGTCCCTTAGGTTACCCTTTTCAAAGATGTTTGCAGAATTTTGATTGAACCCCAAATATGGGCCTTGCAGGGTGGGGCAGTTTATTTCTTTGACCATTAGGTCAATTTCAACCAAACTTGAAATGAATATTTCTTGGAAGACCCTTTTATTAAGATGTTGTTGAAATTTTGATTTACACTCAAATAATGGCATAGCAATGTGGAGCAGTTTTGACTTTGAAATCTTTAAACTTCTCCTCAGCAACCATTGGGCCAATTACGTCCAAGCTTGGCATGAATGTTCCTTGGGTGACCCTTTTCAAACGATGTTTACAAATTTAATTGAAAGAGCTTTTGTGATCATTGAATGTCTGTTGTGCGGCGTCAACAATTGAAGTGTTTACACTCTAGAGGCCACAGTTTTGACCCAATCTTCATGAAACTTGGTCAGAATAAATGTTTGATCATGAGGATGGACCCTATGGATTATTGGAGGATTCTATTGGAAAGCACAGGAAAAGGGGCCTTAATGACAATTTCTTTGTTTACACTCTAGAGGCCACAAATATGTCTCTATCTTCATGAAACTTTGCCAGAATAATTATTAGGTCATAGAGATGACCCCAATTGATTATTATAAGGATCTTCGTGAAAACACTGGAAAAGGGCCTTAATGCCAATTTCTTTGTTTACTCTCTAGAGGCCACAAATATGGCTCTATCTTCATGAAACTTTGCCAGAATAATTTTTAGGGCATGAGGATGAACCCTATTGATTATTAGAAGGATCTTCCTGAAAACACTGGAAAAGGGGCCTTAATGACAATTTCTTTGTTTACACTCTAAAGGCTGCAATTTTGGCCAAATCTTCATGAAACTTGGTCAGAATAATTGTTTGATCATGAGGATGAATCCTATCGATTACTGGAGGTTTCTATTATGAAAACACATGAAAAGGGCCTTAATGACAATTTCTTTGTTTACACTCTAGAGGCCATAATTTTGGCTTTATCTTCATGAAATTTTGCCAGAATAATTATTAGGTCATAAGGATAAACCCTATTGATTATGGAAAGGTTCTATCGGAAAACACAGGAAAAGGGGCATTAATGACAATTTCTTTGTTTAAAGTCTAGAGGCCACAATTTAGGCTCAATATTCATGAAACTAGGCCAGAATAATTATTAGGGAATGAGGACGAAGCCTATTGATATCGGGAAGGTTCTTTTGGCAAACACAGGAAAAGGGCCTTAATGACAATTTCTGTGTTCACACTGTAGAGACCACAATATTGGCTCAATTTTCATGAAAATTGGCCAGAATAATTGTTTAGTCACAAGGTTTAAGCCTATTCAGGGCCTTTGCTGCCGATCGCCAATGTCGCCAAATGCGAAAATTAAAGCTAAGTGGCGATAAAAAATTGGATCTGGCAAAAACGTTGGCAATAAAAATAAGTCCGTGGAAGCAATATTGGTTTTCATATAAAGTACCACCCGTGAACCAAAAGTTTGTATCTGACTGCAATCATGACAGATTTTCGTACAGTGATAATCCTGTTGAAATCCAATTAACAGGTGAGTTGGTCAATAAACGAAGTGTGACAAACACTTATCCAATTAATGACATACATACAGGTGACAGTTTCTGACAATGATCGAAGACTTCTTATATGACAGTGTACATTACATGAATTAAATTCAACAAATCAAAATCAGAAAATCTTACTTCAGTAGGTTTACAATAAATCCAGAATACATGTTTGACAAAAAAATGTAAATCAACTAAAATACACAAATGACCGATTCTTGTGCACAAATCTGAGTCTAAATTCTACTCTTGGGAAATTGTACATTGCGGGCAAACCCTCTCAAGGCTGTCTCAACGGTCTCTTTGATGTACATCACAACCCTACGGTCCAATAGAGTATAATGGTCAGAACCAACATTTTTATGACGTTGCCGTGTTTTTGCATCAAAAGGGGAATATTTTACGTACCTAGTTGACAGAAAAACGCAATGATTTTTATCCCTGTAAAAAGTAAATCACAGATCTTAAAAAAAACACTTTGATAAAAACTGAAGGAAAAGAAATTTACAACAAAAACTTGCGTCATTTGATCTCCATTTCATTTTATAAAATTTATCAATTTGATGATTGATAGGGTTCAGAACAGTTACAGACACACTTGTTTGTGAGTCTCTGTGGGTGGGTGGGGTACTCAGGATGGTTTACGAATTTTTAGCGAAATATTCCGAAATTGCTTGAAAAATTATGGCTTGTCGGAGAGAGTTCAAATGAACAAGATAGATTACACATTAAGTTATTAAGTTTGAGTGTGTGTGCGTTAGATTTTTATCAACGTCTACTGTCTTCTAGCTGGAGGGATTTCAGTGGCTTCTCATTTGACTTCTTGGTGACAGATTTGGCTCCATTTTTTTTAGTTTGGCGAAAGTGATGGCGAAAAGAAAAATCAACCCAGGGAAGGCCCTGCTATTGATTATAGGAAGGTGCCTTTGGAAAACACAGGAAAAGGGGCCTTAATGACAATTTCTTTGTTAATGCTCTAGAGGTCATCATTTTGGCTCAATTGTCATGTTACTTGGTCAGGATACTTGTAAGCTCATAAAGATGAACCTTATAGATTTTGGGAAGGTTCTATAAGATAACATAGGAAAAGGGGCCATAATGACAATTTCTTTGTTTACAATATAGAAGTCACAGTTTTGCCTCTATCATGAAACTGATTATAGTTTTTTGTCTCTAATCTCTAATTTGTCCATCATGGTCCTCTTGTTTATATTTGTTTTTATCTGTAGGGAAAATCACAGGGAGCATTTATGTATGCTAGATATTATCTAAAATGACCCAAAAGTCAAACCAGGCCTTTTAGGAATGCATGTACTATATTGGGTCATTTTAAATAGTATCTAGAGTACACTTGAATGATCCATGTGTCATAAATACATGTATGTAGTTCTTTTATTGTATTTAAATAATGATCAAAGGTATACTAAATACTAATAGCCAAACCATACCATTAGTCCCTTAGATCTTAGTTCTTGTTTATATTTTTATGCACAGTTGGTTGATTACAAAAAAATAAGTGAAATATGGTCTATACATGAAATGGGGGAGAGCTTATTTATTTCATCAATAGAAAAACTAAATTTTATAATTCAAATTTAGTAATTCAGATGTTGAGAGTGGCCTCAAATCCCTTACAATCAACAACCCTGTGTCTTGGTTGTAGAGCAACTATTCTATTCTTTTTTTGCAGGTGAAAGGTGCTTTAGAGTTAAGTAATGTCAAGTTTACACTATACCAGTTCCAGTCCTGTCCTTATTGTTGTAAGGTTCGCGCAACACTTGACTATTACGGGTTTCCATATGATGTTGTGGAAGTGAATTCAATTACTAAAGCTCAACTGAAGTTCTCAAAATATAAAAAGGTGCCTGTTTTGGTTGCTGATGGGACAAACTTTGGAGAGAAGTATCAGTTGGTAAATTGCTTTAAATTTGCTTAAATGACTGTATTGTGGCGTATTTCTGCAATGTGATACAAGATAGCAATATTGTAATTATTTAAAACTATCATTATCAATTAAATTTTTGAAGCCGGGACCAGTGGTAGATCATGGGTCTTCTAGTCATGGGGCCTGGGTTCGATCTCGGTAGCATCGAAAACCTAAGTAGGATGAGCAGCTGGAGGCTTGGGTAGTACTGGTGTTCGAAATACCCGAAATCCACGTAGCTGCTCTAGCTGCCGAGATATGACTGAAATAATGGTAAAAGTTGTGTTAAAAGCCATCCAATCAATCAATAAAATTTTAAGCATTAAATTTTCTGATGAACATGTATTTCTATTTGTACTCACAATTTTCAAACTCAATCCCAAATAATTATTATTCGTTGTATGATCTATATCTAGATTTTTTTTCTCTCTGTAATTTCTAGCTCCACTAGCAAAGGCAAGCAGGCTATTTTAATCAAGCCCGCTTGCAGTGAGCGTGACATAGTTGTCACTATGACAAGTCATTGTATGTTTGTAGTGTGTTAGATAGTCCATTATTAGTCCGTCCGAATTTGTCTGGACAATTACTCCTACATTTATGGATGAATTTCAAAATAATTTTGCACAATTATTCTCCATCATGATGTGACATTTGAAAGAATTTTTGGAATGGACCTTTTCACGCAAAGCGTCAGATGACTAAAAAGTCTGTATCCTTTAGATGCTTTCAAAGTAAAATAACAACAACAAATTTCCACTGCGGGGAGGATTTACTTCCGGTTTTGCTTTAAGAAAGCCTTACGATTACATCCAGTCATTTGAACTTCTTTTTTTCGAGTTTTTACAAAGAAATTTATTGGGCTAAATGGTGTAGATTATATTGTTGGAAATGAAGCATCCGTTTGTTACAATATCTTTTGCTGTATTGTCCCAGTTATGTTATTCAGAAGCATTAAAAGTACCCTATTTTATCGGCCTTAACGAATAAATGATGAGTGTTTTGTATAAGTTGAAACAAATACCTCTAATGTATGAAGGTGAATGCACAATGGAAAGACCATTAACACGTTTTGTATCTGGCAACCCCAGAATCACCAAAACTCATGTTCTTAGCCCCCGGAAATATTGAATTTATGATAGTTAGTGCGAGGAAAGATGAAATTAAAGATCAATTCAAACATAGTATCGTCGTTTGGTGACCAAAATGTCGTACAACATATTATCTAAATTGTATATTACAACCTTTTTTTAGCCCATCGTTGATATTCTGGATATGATATGCATATTGGCCCCATGATCTACTAGAAAGGCTAGAATTTTCAAATATTAAAGCTAGATATTTTTAAATGAAAGGCTACCCCGCCATATATCCTCCAGCGAATAAAACAATTTTATATCCATTCAATGAAAATAAGCGTTATGACTTGCTTTGTTTGTGGAAATTTGCTTAAAAGATGAACACCGTCTCATACAACCGTGCTGATTGAAACGACGCCTGGTCGCATCTTGATCAATAAAGGAATTAGTTTTTTGTGTCATATCACTTGATACATAAAAATATAAATTTTGTCTCAACAAATCATAAATTTGACCAATTAAATGTAAGAGTGATTATCGGTTTCTTTGAGCCATGTTGCCAGTTACAAAATAACCCCATATGTTTTGTGACATTTCGAAGGGAACCCTTTACACCAAGGCTGTTAACACATCATTTTTCTGATCAGATCTCTCTTATCATTATCTTAACATTTAATCATTTTTAATTTTCAGACTTTTCTTCATACTTTTGGTATCGTCATCATAAAAACAATCTATGGCTTTCATCGTCGAGATAATGCTCCCTATTTTGGCATCTTAATAAACTCTTTTTTATTTTTAATTCATTGTATGGCATTTTTAGCTCACCTGAGCACAATGTGCGAGGTGAGCTATTGTGATCGGTCCTTGTCCGTCGTCCGTCTGTCTGTCTGTCTGTCCGTCCATCCACAATTTCTTTAAAAATTCTTCTCCTCCTAAACCAGTAGGCCAATCAATCTGAAACTTTGCAGGGATGTTTCTCGGGTGAAGCTCTACATAAGTTGTGCAAAGAATTTAATTCCTTCAAAAACTCTGGTTGCTGTGGCGTTTGAAAATATGAATCTTTGGTAATTCTTCAAATATCTATAAAAATTCTTCTCCTCCTAAACCAGTAGGCCAATCAATCTGAAACTTTGCAGGAATGTTCCTTGGGTGAAGCTCTTCAAAAGTTGTTGAAAGAATTTAACTCCGTCAAAAACTCTGGTTGCCGCGGCATTTGAAAATGGGAATCTTTAGTAATCTTAAGATATCTTTAAAAATATTCTCCTCCTGAACCAGTAGGCCAATCAAGCTGAAACTTTGCAGGGATGATCCCTTGGTGAAGCTCTACATAAGTTGTTAAAAGAATTTAATTCCATCAAAAACTCTGGTTGCAGCAGCTTATGAAAATGAGAATCTTTAGTAATTCTTTGTCTTTGTTTTTTCATAGACTACAAGGCCAAATGCCTTTATATTTTGTATAGAGCTTAATCATATGGTTCTCTATCAAGTTTTTGGATATTTAATTTCTTGGTCAAAAATGGCCCCGCCCCTGAGGTTCGAAGTTCGGCCCTGCACTGGGGGTCCAAACGTAGGGAAAAGCGCAAAATTTGGGTATGTTAAAAAAAATCTTCATTTTAAGGCAGAGGGCATTTATATTTTGAGTGAAGCATAGCCTGGCTGTTATCTATCAGTTTTGATTATGCCTGTAGGTTAAAAAACACCCCTTCCCTGGTTGTCCAAAGTTCGTAAAAATGCTCAAATAGACCATGTTCAACAGTCTTCTCCTCCCAATCTACAAAGTCTAAAGCATTCATATTTGGTATATAGGATAACCAGATGGTTCTCTACCATAATAGCTAAAATCTTAGCCCTGGGATAAAACAAGGCACTGCCCTAAGGGTCCAAAATTTGGAAAAGCACCAATTGAGAGCAACTTCAAAAGTCTTCTCCTGAAGAAATATAAGGTGAAGGGCATTCATGTTTGGTATGTAGCATGACTAAATAATTTTGTACTATGATACAGGAAAATATGCTCTTAGGATAAAAAACGTCACTGCTCCTTGGGTCGAGAATTGCGTAAATCACATGGAAAGAATTATTTTTCTTAAATAGAAATGGAGCAATTGCTTGTCACTCGCTTTTCCCCAATGCTTTTTAGCTCACCTGAGCACAACGTGCTCAAGGTGAGCTTTTGGTATCACCTTTTGTCCGTCGTTTGTCGTGCTTCGAAAGGCGTCAACAATTCTTTAAACATCTTCTCCTCAGTAACCATTTGGCCAATTTCAACCAAGTTTGGTATGAATGTTCCTTGGGTGACCCTTTTCAAAAGTTGTTCAGGGAATTTTGATTTTTGCCCAAATATGGGCGTGGCAGGGCGTGCAGTTTTTGACTTTGAAATCTTTAAATATCTTCTCCTCAGTAACTATTGGGCCAATTTCAACCAAATTTGGCATGAATGTCCCTTGGGTGACCTTTTCAAAAATTGTTCTAGAAGTCCGTCCGGCTGTCAAGAAACACGGGAAAAGGGACCCTATGAAAATTTAATTAAAAAATTCTCGTTTACACGATAGAGTCCACAGTTCTCATCAGATTCTCTTCAAACTTTCACAGAATGATTGTACCAACATAAGGATCGTTCCTTTGGAAAATGGGTATGATCCGTCAAGAAACACAGGAAAAGGGGCCTTATAAACATTTGATTAAAAATTCAAAAATCCTCGTTTATGCGATAGAGTCCACAGTTTTCATCTAATTCTCTTCAAACTTTCTCAGAATGATTGTACCATCATAAGGATCGTTCCTTTCGGAAATGGGTATGATCCTACAAGAAACACGGGAAAAGGGACCCTATGAAAATTTAATTAAAAAATCCTTGTTTACGCTATAGAGTCCACAGTTTTCATCAGATTGTATTTAAACTTTCACAGAATGATTGTTCTATCATAAGGATCGTTTCATGAAAATGGGTATGAACCATCAAGAAACACGGGAAAAGGGGCCTTATGAAAATTCATTAAAAATTTAATTAATAATCCTCGTTTACACGATAGAGTCCACAGTTTTCATTGGATTCTCTTCAAACTTTCTCAGAATGATTGTACCAACAAAAGGATCGTTCCTTAAGAAAATGGGTATGATCCATCAAGAAACACGGGAAAAGGGGCCTTATGAAAATTCATTAAAAATTTAATTAATAATCCTCGTCTACACGATAGAGTCCACAGTTTTCATTGGATTCTCTTCAAACTTTCTCAGAATTATTGTACCAACATAAGGATCGTTCCATTAGAAAATGGGTATGATCCGTCAAGAAACACAGGAAAAGGGGCCTTATGAAAATTTAATTAAAATTCCATTAAAAATCCTTTTTTATGCGATAGAGTCCACAGTTTTCATTGGATTCTCTTCAAACTTTCTCAGAATGATTGTACCAACATAAGGATCGTTCCTTTCGAAATTGGGTATGATCTGTCAAGAAATATTGGAAAAGGGGCCTTATGAAAATTCAATTAAAAAAACCATTAAAAATCCTCGTTTACACGATGGAGTCCACAGTTTTCATTGGATTCTCTTCAAACTTTCTCAGAATGATTGTACAATCATAAGGATCGTTCCTTTCGAAAATGGGTCTGACCTGTCATGAAACGGGAAAAGGGGCCTTATGAAATTTAATTAAAAAATTCTTGTTAACACTCTAGAGTCCACAGTTTCATCAGATTGTATTTAAATTTTCACAGAATGATTGTATCATCATTTGGATTGTTCCTTTCTGAATTTGGTCAGATCCATCTGGAAACATGGGAAAAGGGGCCTTATGAAAATTTAACCCATTCCAACACAACAAAATTTTAGACCAGTCCAAATTCAAAGGAGCTGCAGACAACAATTTCAAGTTGATGTAATTTTAATTTTTTTCGACTTTGGGTTAGAAGACATTGTGGATGAGGAAGAAATTGCTTGATACAAGCAATTTCTTCATTTTCCACAATGTTTTCCAAAGCTCTTGAATTGCGGGGCTTAAAAAGGAGGGCTTGAGTTGGAATGGGTTAATTAAAAAAATCTTTTAAGAAATACTCTTTAACACTCTGGAGTCAATAGTTTTCATCGGATTCCCTTCAAACTTTCACAGAATGATTGTACTATCATAAGGATTATTCCTTTTGAAATTTGGTATGATCCTTCAAGAAACACAGGAAAAAGGGGCCTTATGAAATGTTTAATAAAAAATTCTCATTAATAATCTAGAGCCAACAATTTACATCGGAATCTCTTCAAACTTTCATAGAATGATTGTACCATTACAAGGATTGTACCTTTTGGAATCAGATATGATTCCCAAGAAACATAGGAAAAGGGGCCTTATTAAAATTTAATTCAAAGATCTTTGTTAACACTCTAGAGTCCACAGTTTTCATCTGATTGACTTCAAACTTTCACAGAATGATTGTACCATCATAAGAATTGTTCCTTTCAAAATTTGGTATGATCAGTCTAGGACCACGGGAAAAAGGGGCCCGATTCAAGCTGGATTGAAAAAGTCCTCGTAAACACAATAGAGTCCATAGTTTTCAACAAATTTTCTTCAAACATTCCCAGAATGATTATTACATTAAATGGATTGTTCCTTTCGGAAGTAGGTTTGATCCATCAAGTTTCATGGGAAAAGGGGCCCTATGAAAATTTAATAAAAAAAATCTTAGTTAACACGTAATGGCCCTAGATTTCACCTGATTGACTTCAAACTTTCACATAATGATTGTACCATCATAAGTATTGTTCCTTTCAAATTGGGTCTGATCCATTGAGAAACATAGGAAAAGGGGCTGTAGGAAAATTCAATCAAAAAAATCTTAATTAATGCTTGTAAGTCCACAGATGAGATGGGGTTGTCTTTATACTCAAACAGAATAATTATACTTTTGTAAGAAGAGTTCCCTTTGGAATTGGTTCAGATCCATCAAGTAACATGGGAAAAGGGGCTATATGAAAATTCAATTAATAAAACCCTGTTAACACAATAAAGCCCACATCTTTGATCAGATTTTGTTGAAACTTTCACAGAATGATTGGAAGATCATAACTATCATTCTTTTCATAACAGGGTTTGAACTGTCAAGAAGCACAGGAAAAGGGGCCTTATGAAAATTTCATTTATAAATCCTTGTTACCAAGTCCAGAGCTTTCATCGGATTTTCTTCAAACATTCACAGAATAATTGTACAATAATAATGATTGTTGATTATTGCATTAGACCTGATCCGTCAAGTATCACAGGAAAAGGAGCATTATGGAATTTAATTTTAAAATCATTGTACCACAATAAAGTCAACAGTTTTCATCAGATTCTGTTAAAACTTTCACAGAATGATTATTCCATCATGAGGATTCTTTCTTTTCAAATTAGGCGTGATCTGTCTAGTATCATGGGAAAAGGGGCCTTTAGAGAATTTTATCTATAATCCTTGTAACCAAGTCCAGAGCTTTCATTGGATTTTATTCAAACCTTCACAGAATCATTGTACAATAATCACGATTGTTGATGCTGACATGAGACCTGATCCTTCAAGTATCACAGGAAAAGGAGCCTTATGAAAATTTTATTTTAAAAATTTGACAACAAGATAAAGTCTGCAGTTTTCATCAGATTCTGTTCAAACTTTCACAGAATGTTTGTACCATCATAAGGATTGTTTCTTTCCAAATTGGGCCTGATCTGTCTAGTATCATAGGAAAAGGGGCTGTATGAAAAATTAATACCAAATCCTCATAAACACAACAATGCCCTCAGTCTTTATTAGAATCTCTTCAAACTTTAATAGAATGATTGTACCATCATTTGAATTGTTCCTTTGTAAATTTGGTCTGATTGGTTAAGTGACACAAGAAAAGGGACCTTATAAAAATTTTATTACAAAACATCATTATTACAATAAAGTCCTCAGTCATTATCATTTTCTTCAAACTATCATTAGGATTGTTCCTTTGTACATTGGGTCTGATTTGTTAAGTTTCACGGAAAAAGGGGCCATATGAAAATTTAGTTACAAAAATTCTTGACACAATTCAGTCAATTGTTTTCATTGATTCTCTTTAACTTTTAAAGAATGATTCTACCTTCATTAGAATTGTTCCTTTTGAAATTTAGTTTGTTCTGTAAAGTATCATGAGAAAAGGGGCCCTATGAATATTTCACTATAAACTCATTAACACAATAAATTCCACAGATTAAACAGATTGATTGTACCATCATTCCAATTATTGATTTTGACAGTGGATCTGACTATAGCAAGGGTCACATAAAAAGGGGCCTTATGAAAAACTCTCTTAAATATTCTGGTTAACACAATGATGTCCCCTGATTTCACCGGATTCACTTCAAAATTTCACAGAATGATTGTACAAATATTTAGATGGTTCTTTTCAGAACTGGGTACAATCCATCAAGTATAATTTAACTTTCATAGAATGATAAAACCAACAGTAAAATATCACGGGAAAAGGGGCCTTATGAGAACTTGAATTTGATATCTTTGTTAACACAATAAAGTCAACAGTTATATTGGATTCTCTTCAAAGATGCATGGAATAATTGTGGCATTCGAAACACAGGAAAAGGGGCCTTACAAATTTTCATTCAAAACATTCTCGTGTATGTAATGAAGATCACAATCATTATCTAATTGTCTTTTAAATTTCACAGGACAATTGTCGGGTTGTAAGGAAGTTCCTTTTAGAATGAAATTGATCCATCAGAAAACACAGGAAAAGAGGCCTTATTGATTTTCATTCAAAACAATCCTGTTTATGTGATTAAGTCCACAATAATCGTCAGATTCTGATGAAATATTCACAGAATGATTGTAGGGTCATAAGGTAACTTTCTTTTGGAAATGGAGTGGATCTGTCATGAAACATGGGAAAAGGGGCCTTGAGGATTGTTGCTTAAAATGATAAAGGGGATAAAGCCCCTTTTTTTTCTTTATGCATTCTGCTTTGAGCAATTAACTTCCTTAAATATCAGATTTCTTTAACGGAAAACTTGATAACCGTAGAGCGTCTCAGGCCCTCATTGGCCTCTTGTTTATTTAGAAATCTTTAAACATCTTCTCCTCAGTAACCATTGGGCCAATTTCAACCAAACTTGGCATGAATGTTCCTTTGGTGACCCTATTCAAAAAGTGTTCGCAGTATTTTGATTGAAGCCCAAATATGGGCTTGGCAGGGCGGGGCAGTTTTTTTACTTCGAAATTTTAAAACATCTCCTGAGAAACCATTGGGCCAATTTAAACTAAACTTAAATGAATATTCCTTTGCTGACCCTTTTCAAAAGTTATTCGAGGAATTTTGAATCATCTTACATTAGTCAGGTGAGCGATTTTAGGGCCATTCTGGCACTCTTGTTTAGCTCACCTGAGCACAACGTGCTCAAGGTGAGCTTTTGGTATGACCTTTTGTCCATTGTGCGTCATACGTCGTGCCTCGGAAGGCGTCAACATTTCTTTATACATCTTCTCCTCAGTAACCACTGGGTGGATTTCAACCAAACTTGGCAAGAATGTTCCTTGGGTGACCCTTCTCAAAAGATGTTCGAGGAATTTTGATTGACCCCCACATATGGGCGTGACAGGGCATGGAAGTTTTTGGCTTTGAATTCTTTAAACATCTTCTCCTCAGTAACCACTGGGTTGATTTCAACCAACCTTTGTATGAATGTTCCTTGGGTGACCCTTTTCAAAAGGTATTCGGGAAATTTTGATTCACATTCAAATATGGGCGTGGCAGGGCCTGGCAGTTTTTGGCTTTGAAATCTTTAAACATCTTCTCCTCAGTAACCTTTGAGTGGATTTCAACAAAACTTGGCATGAATGATCCTTCGGTGACCCTTCTCAAAAGTTGTTTGTTGAATTTTGATTTATGCCCAAATATGGGCATGGCAGGGTGGGGCAGTTTTTGGCTTTGAAATCTTTTTACATCTTCTCCTCAGTAACCACTAGGTCAATTTCAACCAAACTTGGCATGAATGTGCCTTTGGTGACCCTTTTCAAAAGTTGTTCGTGGAATTTTGATTTATGCCCAAATATGGGTATGGCATGGTGTAGCAGTTTTTCACTTAGAAATCTTTAAACATCTTCTCCTTAGTAACCATAGGGCCAATTTCAACAAAACTTGGCATGTATGTTCCTTGGATGACCATTTTCAAAATCTGTTCGCGAAATGATTGACGCCCAAATATGGGCGTGGCAGTTTTTTTTATTTAGAAATCTTTAAACGTCTTCCCCTCAGTAACCATTGGGCTAATTTCAACCAAACTTGAAATGAATGTTTCTTGGATGACCGTTCTCAAAAGGTGTTCGCCAAATTTTGAATGACACTCAAATATGGGCGTTGCAGGGCAGATAGTTTTTTACTTAGAAATCTTTAAATTTCTCCTCATAAACCATTAGGTTGGGTAACCCTTTTCAATATTAGTTTGTAAAATTTTGAATGAAGCACAAATATTGACGTGGCTGTTTTTGACTTTGATTTCTTCTCCTCCCAAACCATAGGGCAAATTTCAATCAAACTGCGCATGAATCTCACTGACAATGGCCAATTAGACTATTACTATGCTGTTATGTCTGTGAGTACATCAGGGCTGCCACCATAGCCAGCTAGGAATGCTTCAGACACCCAATCTATAATCATAGTGTGTCCAGGGTTCCCAGGCAACCAGGAAAACAGAAAAAGTCTTGGTTTTGTGATATCTTAAAAAAAAAAAACATGAAAAACTAGGAAATAGACAAATCAATTTGATGAAAGATGCAAGACCCAATTAAAGTACAAGTTCCAAACAGTTGACAAGTATCCCCCCTCCACCACAGTGTGAATTACATGGGGATGCAGTATCACATCACAATGTCTGCCGAGAAAGAGAAATTGGTATTTGTTTCACCAAAAGATACAAGCATGGTACTTAATTTTTGGCTAGGAATGGAGATAGGTGTCCAATTTTACTAAATATATATGATTAGAGTATATAAAGCAAATATTTAGTAGAAAATCCAAAGCAACATCTTACGTGTACCAGTAACCGGACATGAATTGAATTTGGATACAAAAGTAATAAATGGCCTCCAATTTAATACAATGAGAAAGAGAACTCTAGGTAAATAGACTTAATTAAAAATTAATTATCATTAACATGATATTGACAATCTACACGTCTAGAAGTAATCAAATCTATCCATTATTTTATATTATTGCCTTTCCATGTGGTTCATGTCAATATGAGGTTCTTGACACAGACAATGCTGTTGAATGCGAAACCTGCCAGAGATGGTTCCACATCAAATGTCAGGATATTTCTAATGAAACCTATTTTGATCTTGTAGCTCGAGACGCATCATTCTCCTGGATCTGCTCAATCTGTGAAGCCCAAAATTTCTCTAGACATTCAAATCTTTCAATTTCTTCTTTTTCATCTCATAATAGCTACAGTGTTTTGAGTGAGCAGTCCAACTTACAACATCCAAGTACCACCTCTGGAAATACAATACAGAGACAGAGATCTAAACAAAATAATATTCCTTTTCAGCTTAAAGTAATTTCAGTGAATTGCCAGTCCATTGTCAACAAAAAAGCAGAATTTCTTTGTATGATAGATCAACATAAACCTGATATAGTTGTAAGTAAAGAATCCTGGTTAAATAGACATCATCAGGGTTGCATCTAGAGTGCGGGATTGCGGGAATCCCGCTAGAATAACCATAATCCCGCATGATAAACATTTCTATGCGTATCCGGTCGCGCTTAAAATTAAATTGGCCCGCGAAAATTTCATTGCCGTGCGTGCTGATATTTTTTTTATGGTAAGGTAAAAGGTTGCCTGACGAGAAATTCTCAAAATTTACAAGAAAAATGTAATTTAAATTCTTTTTTCATGGAGAAAGGATTGTATTATAACTTCAAAACGAGCGACTGATGACGGTTACCACGGGTGAAAAACTTTAATACTTGAATGGTTTCTGTCTTCCAAATTAGACTAAAATTTAAAGGAATTACAATTATTTATTTTCTGTACATGGCAAACCACAAACAATTTCATGTTTTTCGATTTAGAAAAAAATGGATAGGATTCAAGATCCCTTTCATTATTAGCGAGAAAATGCGCTCCTGTTCAATTTATTTGGAAATGGAAAAGGGTAGGGCTTCCAGTTTAATAAACAGACCGGGTTCCAGCCTCGGATGACGTACCGGAAATCGTCTGGACAACATGGCTGAACTGAGCGCAAATCAGTCTCCTCAATCTAAAATGTACCATTTTTCCGGTTAACTAAAGCGAGAATCGGAAAATAAGACGGAAATAGGACTGATGATGATACCTCAAGCCTCAGTGAAAGTGTTATTAGAGTGAATTCGAGTGATAATCTGGTTGAAAACGTCGACGAACATGATCGGATCACTAAAAAGAAAAAGTCTCATATCTATTTGGACTCTTGGCGAATAAACGAACAATGACCTTATTAAAACGACAAAAAGACTATGCTGTAAAAATGAGGATTATATTTTTCTAAAAACTTCTAAGGAAGTGGTTTTGTAAATAGTAAAAAACCTTGGGTTAGCAAATAAAATTACTGTGACTGTACTAGTAGAAAATACATGAATATTTTAAAGTTCATTTGAAGAATCAAAGACTTATTCATATTATTGAAGACAAAAGTATTGTAAGGTAAACACTATCATATACATTGAATTTTAACCCCCTCCCACTTTACCCAATAATTTGGCTTGGCCCCCCTTTTTCTGATTGTTAAGGGGGACAGCCCCCCATTTTGAGATTTTCTAGATGCAACCCTGCATCATGCAGATTGTCAGTTCTTTCCAAAATCCTTAGGATATACACCCTTTAAATTAGACAGGTCAACCAAAGGTGGGGGAGTATTCATCCTGGTTAAAGATACTTTCCTTGCAACAGAGCAGAAACAACAAAAATACTGATTGTGAAATTATTTGGATTAAATTACAGGTCAAAACATGTAAACCTCTTTATATCGCAGCCTACTACAGACTGAAAGAATCAGACATCCTAAGCTTTAACGAGTTCAAAAAGTCCTTAGACCTGATAAGAAACCTTAAAGGATCTTTTTGGGTGCTAGATGATTTTAACTTACCAAAATTCTCATGGAACTGTGATCATATACCAGTATTAAAGTCAGGATGCAGTTATACCAACTTGTATGAAAAAATTAATGACTAGCTTCCAGATTTCAACCTCACTCAGATGGTAACAGAAAACACCAGAGGAGAAAATACACTGGACCTTTTCCTAACATCAAACCACACCTTAATTAAAAATGTAAAATGTCTTCCAGGTATATCGGACCATAATATTGTCTCTATTTTTGCAGATACAAAGCCACAGATGACAAAACAACAACCTAGACAGGTTCATCTGTACAAAAAAGCTGACTGGGGTAGCTTTAAAATCTTCATGGAGCAAGTTAAAAATGAAATTCTGAAAGATCATCACTCTAATTCTGTTGAAGAAATTTGATTAAAATTTTCAGATGCAATCTCCACAGGTATCGAGAAATATGTTCCAACAAAACGACTTGGCCACAAGAGATCTCTTCCATGGATTACACAGCCTATAAAACGCCATATCAGAAAAAGGGATCAACTCTATTTCAGATTGCAGAAAGAAGGAAACAACAAGATGAAGACTGCTCTCAAGGCTCTAAAAGAAACATCAAAAATGAAATAAAAGTTTCCTATATTAGTTATATTGAATATATTTTAGGTCTAGATGGTACCACTGAAGACAAAGAGAAAGCCACAAGATTTAACAATAAGAAACTTTTCAGTCTGGTAAAGAATGCCAAGCAAGATGCAACCGGAATAGCCCCTCTTCTCGATAAAATTTCAGGTTCCATCAAATCGGACAACACAGAAAAGGCGAATATCCTAAATCAACAGTTCCAGCCAGTCTTCACTCCAATGACACCAATTTCTTTGGCTCAGTCCTGCCTTTCATCTATAAGACAAAATGTATTTTCTTCCTCTTTCAGCAAGTACCCAGTTATGCCGAACATTACTATTTGCACCAGTGGAGTACAAAAACTTATTTCCAACTTGAAACCAGACAAAGCAGCAGGACAAGACAACATCAAACCTCTTGTACTAAAAAACTTATGTTAGCAAATTTCCCCAATCTTACAAATTCTCTTTCAGAAATCCCTAGACACAGGCTTTTTTCCCCAGATTTGGACAAAAGCAAACGTGACTCCACTCTTCAAGAAAGGAAACAAAGAAGATCCTGCAAATTACAGACCTATATCTTTAACATGTATATTGTGTATAGTTCTAGAACATGTTGTAGCCTAAAATCTAACTGAACATTTTGACAAAAATAATATCCTTTATGACTTGCAGCATAGTTTTAGAGAAAGGCGTTCATGCGAAATCCAGCTACTTCAACTGACCGACCATCTTGCCAGAAACCTGACTGAAGGAAAACAAACTGATCTAGTTTTATTAGACTTCAGCAAGGCTTTTGACAAAGTTAGTCACTTAAAACTTTTGTATAAATTGCAGGAACATGGTGTTAACAATGCTACCCTTTTGTGGATTAAATCTTTTCTGATAGGCAGAACACAAACAGTAGTCTTAGAAGGTGGATGCTCATCAGAAGTACTAGTCTCGTCTGGAGTACCTCAGGGATCTGTACTTGGCCCTCTTTTGTTTCTTTTGTATTTAAATGACCTTCCAAATAACATCACATCCCAAGTTCGTTTGTTTGCAGATGACACTGCCGTTTACTTAGCTATAAACAACAGACAAGACTGTTTGACCCTACAAGAAGATCTAGACAAGTTAATTCAGTGGGAGAAAAAGTGGGAAATGGAGTTTAACCCCAGCAAATGCATTGTCCTAAATATTACTAAAAAGAAGAAAAAGATGTCCTTTGATTACAGGTTACATGGACAAGTACTAGAGACTGTGGACAATGCCAAATACCTAGGAGTTACAATATCTGGAGATCTTTCCTTGAACAAACACAATGACAATATAACATCAAATGCTAATAAAACTTTAGGTTTTCTCCGCAGAAACATCCAGACCAAAAATAAGAAGATCAGAGAAATAGCGTATAAAACTTTAGTGAGACCCCAGGTAGAATACGCATCAACAGTTTGGAGCCCCTACACAAAAACCTATATCAACAAAGTGGAAAAAGTACAACGTAGAGCGGCAAGATGGGTTCAGAATAATTTCTCTTATTATGACAGTGTTACCTGCATGCAGAAGGAGCTTGGTTGGGAAACTCTCAAATACAGACGAGACATCTCCAGAGTCACCATGTTTTATAAAATCGTTAATAATTTTGTTGCAGTGCCAGTACCAGCTTGTCTTGAAAGACCAGTGAGGACCACCTGACATATGCACACAGCATCTTTCAGACAGATCCACACAAATGCAGCCTACTTTAAATATTCTTTTTTATCCCTACACAGTGATACTATGGAACAGCCTTCCAGAAACGATCGTACAGCAACCTGATATTGCAGCGTTCAAAAAGAGTCTCGATTCTTTTCAGATAGTGAGCTGTCCCTGAATGACCAAAATATGTTTTATAAGCTCTTTTAATCTAACACTCACAATACTTTTAAAATCTTGCACCCTAACAAATGTCTAACGGTTTTTATTCCAGCACAGACGAGCACCTGCCAGTAATACCCGAAAGGGGAGTTGAGCAGTATATATAGATAGATAGATATTTTTCTGGACAGAGTTTAGGGTTTTAGTTTGACATCAATAAAATGGGGTCTCGGGGACTCAACAATCTGTGTCATAATAGTCCTTGATTTTGGTCAATGAAAAAGAAGTCATGAAATTTAGAAAATATCCTGGAAAAAGTCTGGAAAAAGTCTTTAATTTTGCAAGCAGAAAACTTCGGGAACCCTGGGTGGCATGGGTTTGAATCTTGGCAACAGCACATATCCTTTACCGCATTTTGTCTCCCCATGGTTAGATGATCCTAAACTTAAATTTGATGGCAGCTGGAGGCTAGGAAAGGATGTAATGGTAATACTGTTGCAAGAAATACCAGGAATCAATTGATAAATGCTCCGCAATATAACTGATAAATTGTTAAACACGACTTGGTCATCTTTCATCGGACATTTGGCACAATCATTGTGACAAGTACCTTTTGCCTGCCACCAATGGGCAAAATATAAGTGGTATGCACAAGTGAGATGGGTAACTAATGAGAAACAACAACTGATCTCCAGTGTTTAGCAAACAGGACTACTTTTAAGATTATTATTTCTTTCTTTTTATCAAGCCTACTTGTATTGAGCAAGACAAAGTTGTCTCTACAACAAGTTGGTGTATGTACCTAAGTCCATATTTGTGAGGGAAATTTTTGGTTGCTAAAAATAAAATGTCACCATTATCTCAATAATTGTGAGTAGATTTACCATTTGAAAGAAATTCTCAGATAACCTCAATGTCAAAGCTCAAGGTCGAGCATGCCTGTGTCCTTTCATTTTTTTTAATCATCTTAAATTATTCAGGTGAGCGATTTTAGGGCCATTCTGGCCATCTTGTTAAACCTTTTTTCCCTGGGGATGACAAATTCTGGGATAGTTTGGTAATGGATTAAACTATAAAGCCAAAGGAATTCATTCTTATTGCAAAGCATTACTTGATTGTTTTGTACAAAGCCCAAAATCTTATATTTGTTTTATTTATTTTGCTCAAGTTGTGTCTTTTTTATACAAAAAAAGTACTGTAATTTGTAGATGCCTCAGGTGAGGGATTTAGGACCATCATGGTCCTCTTGTTTAAGTACAGTGGATTATTCATACCAAGAAAATGTTTATCCTTTTCACCCATACTTCTATTGTTACAATGATGCAAATTTTAAAAAAAACCAACTAATATGCTGTCTAGCGGGCATGTTTGATATTAAGAAGGGAAAAGGGGGGGGAGAGAGAGAAAGAGAGAGAGAGAGAGAGAGGGGGAGAGAGGGAGGGAGGGATTTCCATATATGATTATCCGTATTGTATTTTCAATACTTTGGAGATATATCAAAGACAAGTACGGTCATGATTTTAAACAGTATTTTATCAACAATTGGAAACATTTCCTTGACGATATCTTTATATTATGGCCGAAGTCATTAGGGGAATGACGTAACTTAAACACCTTTCTTAACTCGATTCATGAACACTTGAACTTTACTCTACAACACAGTGAAAAAGAAATAGCATTCTTAGATGTCCTTGTGAAACTTAACAATTTAAATATTGATACGGACATCTTTTACAAACCTACAGATAGTAAACAGTATTTACTGTTTACGTCTTGCCACCCTAAACACAGGAAGCAAAACATTCCCTTTTCTTTGGCAAGGCGTCTATGTACAATAATTTCAGATAAAGGAACACTTGAAATACGACATAGCGAATTGAAAAAATACTTAATTGCCCAAAAATATCCGATTTCTCTTATAGATAATGGTGTTTCTAGATCGCTAAAACTCACAAAGGCAGAGCTGAGAAAAGTGAAAGAAACAAAAGAAGAACACGTCATTCCGTACATTTCTTCACACAATCCCAGAAATATTGAGGCATACAATATAATTACAGAGAACCTCAAAATATTAAACAGTGATGAACAGATGAAAGATATCATTTCAACACACAAAATTATTAAAAGTAAACGCCAGCCTGCCAACCTCAAAAGACTACTGACCAAAGCTAAATTCTCGGAAAAAACACGCTCTTTTGAAGTACAAAAATGTGGCTCAAACAAATGTGGACTCTGTAAGCATCTCATCATAGGAAATACATATTCATTCAGAAATGGACGCAAATTTCACATCAAATTTTCAGCAACATGCAAAATAGAAAATGTTATATACGCCATAAGATGTGCAGGATGCTCTAAAGATTATATAGGAGAAACAACAAATTTAAGAAATCGAGTTACGCTACACAATCAACATATCAATAACCCCCAATATGCACTTCTGCCGGTCAGCAAACACATTGCTGCTTGTGCAAAGAATTGCACACCAAAATACCACATGAGTGAATTAAACGCTTTAAAACGAAAGAAAAAAGAATCCTTATTAATAAACCTTTTAAAACCAGAATTAAATTCAATATAGATAACAAATAATAACATTTTTTATTATTTTTTATTAATAACATCTAAGAGTAAATTCCCTTGACATTAACAACAAGACGTTACGAACGACGTAACAACGTTACTAAGCACTTCTGAAGAACCGCTAAACGGGGAAACGCTTTAAGTTTACTACCTTTCTATATGTGATTAATTATATAGTAATTAAATTATGTAAAACTTCAAACGGGCATCTCCTTATCTTTTTCCGTATATGATTATCCGTATTGTATTCTCAATACTTTGTATCATAATCCTAACCTTAACATGAAATTAGACTGTTGAAAGAAAAAGAGCCTTTATCTCAGATGAGCGCCCCCAGGGCCAACAACCCTCTCAAGGTGAGCTATTGTGATCACCCAATGCCCTTCCTGTTTCGTCATCGTACTTCTGTCAATAATTTCTTTCATCTTCTAACATCTTCTCCTCCTGTACATAAAGCAAATCTTAATGAATCTTGGTTTTAATGTTCTTTGGTGAGCTCCTCCAAAATTGTTCAAATGATTGAAATCCACCCTTAACTCTGGTTGCCATGGCAAAAAAAAGGGGGGAAATAAGGAAATCTGATAAATCTTTTTTTCTGAAACCAGAAGACCGAGAGCTTTGATATTCAGTATGCAACACCTCTTAGGGAATAGCTATCAAGTTTGTTCAAACGATGCCCCTTGGGCCATATTTTGGCTGTGCCCAGGCACACACCATTTTACAACCCTGCCATTTTACAACCCTGGCGGCCGCACATATCCTTTCCAACATATGTCTCAAACTAAAGGGTGGATGATAGTAAACCTTAGTGGGATAGCAGCTGGAAGCTAGGAAAGCATGGAGCGAGATATACCAGGAATCCATTGTTAGTTGCTGCAGCTTTCGCAATATGACTGAATTATTTTTTTTTTAAACGGTGTTAAACCCCATTCAATCAATTAAGAAACCCATTTATAGCTCCACTGGCCACAAATATGGCTCTATCTTCACGAAAGTTTGCCAGAATAATTATTTAGTCATAGAGATAAACCCTATTGATTATTAGAAGGATCTTCCCAAAAACACAGGAAAAGGGGGCCTTAATGACAATTTCTTTGTTTACACTCTAGAGGCCACAATTTTGGCTTGTTCTTCATGAAACTTTGTCAGAATAATTGTTTAATCATGAGGATGAACCCTATCAAATATTAGAATGATCTTCCTGAAAACACAGGAAAAAAGGCCTTAATGATGATTTCTTTGTTAACACTCTAGAGGCCACAATTATGTTTGTTTGTTTGTTTGTTTGTATGGGGTTTTACGCCGCTTTTAACAATCTTTCAGTTATATCGCGGCGGCTGGAGCACCTAACAATGGATTCCTGGTATTTCTCACACCAGTACCACCATCACACCCTTTCCTAGCCTCCAGCTGCTATCCCACATAAGTCTACGATTATCGACCCATTGGTGAGAGACAAATAGTCGGAAAGGATGAGTGCCGCCATTGGGGAGCCACAATTATGGCCAAATCTTCTTGAAATTTGGTGAGAATAATTGATTGATTGTGAGGATGATCCCTATTGATTATTGGAGGATTCTATTGGAAAACACAGCAAAAGGGGCCTTAATGACAAATTCTTTATTTACACTCTAGAAGCTACAATTTTGGCTTGATCTTCATGAAACTTGGTCAGAATAATTGTTTGATCATGAGGATGAACCCTATCGATTAATTGAGGATTCTATTGGAAAACACAGGTAATAGGGGCCTTAATGACAATTTCTTTGTTTACAGTCTAGAGGCCACAATTTATGCTCAATCTTCATAAAACTTGGTCAGAATAATTGTTAGGTCATAAGGATTAACCCTATTAGAGGCCACAATTTTGGCTCAATCTTCATGAAACTAGGCCAGAATAATTATTAGGGCAAGAGGATGAAGAATTTTTATAATGGGAGGTTCTTTTGGAAATCACAGGAAAAGGGACCTTAATGACAATTTCTCTGTTTACACTCAAGAGACCACAATTAAGCTCACTTTTCATGAAAATTGGCCAGAATGATTGTTTAGTCACAAGGATGAAGCCTATTGATTATAGCAGGGTACTTTTGGAAAACACAGGAAAAGGGGCCTTAATGACAATTTCTTTGTTAATGCTCTAGAGGTCATCATTTTGGCTCAATTGTCATGTTACTTGGTCAGGATACTTGTAAGCTCATAAAGATGAACCTTATAGATTATGGGAAGGTTCTATAGGATATCACAGGAAAAGGGGCCATAATGACATTTTCTTTGTTTACAATATAGAAGTCACAGTTTTGCCTCTATCTTCATGAAACTGATTATAGTTATTTGTCCCTAGTTGCATTCTTTTTAACAGCAGACAGTTCAGGTGAGCGATCTAGGACCATCATGGTCCTCTTGTCTTTTAATCTTCTCCTCAGAAAGTACTGAACAGATTTCAACCAAATTTAACAGTAATGATCCTTTGATGATTCATTTAAAGAATTTTGATCAGATGAAAAGCATGGCTTAAATTGGTGGGGCTAATTTTCCCATATGGGGAAAGCTTTGAAAAATCTTCTCATAAACTAATTGATGGTTTTCAACCAAATTTCATAGAAATGATCCTTGGGTGAACGTTTATCAGATTCCTTCAAAGAATTTAGATTGGATGAAAAACACATTTTTAAAGGGTGGGGCTAACTTCCATAAACTGTGAAAGATTTACAAAATCTCCTCAGAAACCAACGGATTTGATTTCAACCAGCTTTTACAGGAATGATCCTTTGGTGACCCTCTTTTGGATTCCTTCAAAGAATTTTAATAGGATGAAAAACATGGCTTTAATGTCTGGAGGTAATTTCAATATAGGGTGAGAGCTTTAAAAATCTTCTTCTCAGAAATAAGTCGATTGATTTCAACAATATTTTACAGGAATGATCATCGATTTACACTCAATCAGATCCTTCAAAGAATCTTGATTGGATTAAAGACATGGCTTTAATGAGCTGGGCTAAATTCCTAATTTGGTGTAAACTTTGCAAATCATTTTCTCAGAAACCATTGGATGGCTTTCAATCAAAATTCATAGGAATGATTCTTTTGATTGGATCTTATCAGATCATAAAAAACTTTTCATTTTTAAAAAGAATTTTGATTGGAAGAAAAACATGGCTTTAATTGGCGGGGCTTATTTCCATATATAGTATATAGTAAAAACTTTAAAACCCTTTTTAGGAACTATTAGATTGATTTTACCAAATTTCACAGGAATTACCGTATTCTTTCTAATAGTTGCCCATATTCTAATAAATGCCAATCCCTTGAAATACTGCACATTTTTTGCCGATTTTCAGTAACAATAGGTTATTTGAATAAACTCCCTCCCCCTCCTTTGATTGAAAATTAACCTATAATTAATTGACGTTTTTAGATTAAATAAAAAAATATTTGATTTCCAGGCTATAAGGTATGCAATGTATTCCTATCAAAATGTTAAAAAAATCGTCATTGTCACTCCTTAATTCCTTAATTGGTCATTACACTTGCATTGCCTAAACTTTACTTTTGATACATAATTTAACTTTGTTATTTTGATTTGTCAAGATCAGTTAAAGACTAGCTGTGAATGGAAAGAGAAGTTTGAGGCTGTCACATAGAATTTCATAGATCTAAAAAAAACAAAAACAATCTGTTTCTGTATCTTCGGAACATAGTAGTGATTTTAAATCTTGTTCCAAAGCTCCAATTGTCTCCGTGTCTGCAGGCATGGAATTCTAGGATTGAATTGTTATTTTAAATTCAATAGATATATTTATACTCAAAAATGTTTAATGGTCAATGTCTGAATCCTGAGAGCCTACGTTAAAATGAAAAAAACTACCAAGAACTAACAATAACAACGAAATCGTCTCCAAGTATCAAATTATTTCGTGTCTTGAAAATTCTTACTTCATTAATGAGAAATAGCCAAAAAAAGATTTAAATGAAATCCTATCAGATTCAGGTAAAAAAAACATGAAATTTCGAATGAGCAGGAAAAGACACTGTTGAAGGAAATGGAAAGAGTTAGAAAAACTCCTGTGCTTCGATATCTCCTTGGTGACCCACGCGTCTGTATATTGGCAAGTTGATCATCTTGCACTCTAACTCATTCATTAAGATTATGACACTACACTACCAAAACTAATTCTATGCAATAGAATTTGCCTGTATTTTTATGCCCCCGCATCTAAAGATCGGGGGTATATTGTTTTACCGTTTTCTGTCGGTCTAATGTCAGCCATTCAGTCTTTATGGAAAAGATGTTGTAGTTTATATTTACTTCCTGAAAATACCATTTGCTCAATCATTGTCTCTCCCCAATGGATGGATAATTGTAAACCTAAGTGGGATAGCAGCTGGAGGCTACGAAAGAATGAAATGGTACTGGTGCGAGAATCTAGGAATCTATTGTTAGGTGTTCCGTCCGTCGCAATATGACTGAAAAGTGTTAAAAAGGCATTAAACCCTGTGAAAAAAAGAATAATTTTCATACTCATTAAAAACAGGCCTGTGGAGTGATACAGACGCCCAAAGGCCTCATGTATATGCTTCCATGTGAATATTAGTTTACCAATGTCTATATGTGTGTCTGTCTGCAATCTTAAAATTTTGCTCTTATTCGAACACTGTTTCTTTTACATACATGGCTTGTATTTGGGATATAGGTTCCTTGCTTTGGTTGAAGATTAGGATAATCCATCAAAGTCAAGGTCGATTTTCAAGATAGTGAGTTTTGTAAACTTAACACAAAAACTTTTATTCAAATACCGATGAAGAGACATGACTCAAATACAGGACAAAGGTTCCTTAGATTGATAGGCATCAGTTGAATGCTAGGTAAAGGTCGTCCATCAAGGTCACTTACCAAGGTCACTTATCTTGGTTTCATTTCCAAAAAAAAGGCTGTTAGTGGGACATGGTGTATACACAATTTTTTTTTTTTTTCAGCAGTTCTATGATTCATCACTAATTGTCAGTGTATTAGGGAGTTTTGTTTATGATCAAACACAGACTCTTAGAGATCTTCATAGATTCTATCCTGGCTATCAAGAAAAAGAGGGAAGAAAAATGGTGTGGAAATTCCCGAACAAATATTTTGTTATGTATGCAGAAAATATAGCTGATAACAGAGCTGAGAAAGAAAGGAGGTTGGTAAAGAAATCTATCAGCCCATAGCCAAATAACAAAATGTAAGACTGGTCCTAATTAAAAATAGTTGCACATGACAATTCAAATTGTGCAAATTTGAAAAGTAAAAGCAAAATTTTATAGAAATCTAAGAAAAGGATAAATTGGTTGTTACAAGTATTCATCTTTTTTAAATCGCCATTCTTGAAGGCAGATTTTTTCCCCAGTGATTTGTGTTCAGAGTTAAGTTGTATAGTGGGTTTCTGAGACTAGAGTTCTAGATGACAGAAGTACATGTAATGTTATATTCAAAATCTATTTTCTCTATAAAACCTTCCATTGTGAATGTTCATTTGTATCCTCTCAAGAAACCCAAAGAATAGAGTTAGGGATAAAGCTTTGAACAAATTTGACTTAATGTTATGCCTACCATCTTATCTGAAGCAAATGAACTTTTGAACAATTGATTACCAAGGAATACTGATTTAACTTGGAATACACTGTTGAAAAGCTGGAATTACAGATTTTTAGGTCACCTGACCGAAGGTCATATTGACCTATTGCGATCGTGTTTTGTCCATCGTTGTGCGTTAACTTTTTAGCTCACCTGAGCACGTAGTGCTCAAGTGAGCTATTGAGATCCCCTTTTGTCCGGCGTCCGTCCGTCCGTCCGTTGTGCTTTGTGCATCAACAATTTCTTTAAACGACATCTCCTCCCAAACCACTGGGCCAATTTGAAACAACTTTGGCAGAAATGTTGCTTAGGTGGTCCCCTTCAAAAATAGCTAAAAGAATTGAAATCCGTTAAAAACTCTGGTTGCCATGGCAACAAAAATGAAATTTAAAATAATCTTTATAAATCTTCTAGTCCTGACCCAGGAGGCGTAGAGCCTTGATATTTTGCATGAAGCATCAGTATATTGATCTCTTACAAAATAGCTTAAATCATGATCCTCGTGCGTAGCCAGGGGGGGGGGGGGGGGTATAGGCATGAAGCATCAGTTCGCAGACTTGAAATTATAACCCATGGAAAAAGTTTTTTCCTTCTTTCAAATCAGCACTAAAGCCTTTGAATTTGTAATTTAGACTTTTGGATACCCAGGTTCATAGTCTTCATATGTAATTGTGGCCCACTTGTTTCATAATCCTAACCTTAACATGAAATTAGACTGTTGAAAGAAAAAGAGCCTTTATGTCAGGTGAGTGCCCTAGGGCCAAAGGCCCTCTTGTTGCAATTTCTACTTCTTCTTAAGAACCCTTGGATGGATTTCAACCAAATTTGGCAGGAAGCATCCTTATGGGAAAGCGCTTCAGATTTGTACACCTCATGGAGTTATCTCCCCTTTGGGGCTCCATAAGGGGCCAAAAAGGCTACATCTTTAAAAATCTTCTTGTCATGAACTGGCTGTCAGATTAGATTTACATTTGGTATTTAGAGTCTTTAGGTTAAGGACTATCAAGTTTGAACAAGAAAAAAAAATCTGTTAAGAAATGGCCGTGCTGGGGGGGGGGCAAAGTTGCGGAGGGGGGTACATAAGCTTACATAGTGACAACTTTCAAAATCTTTTTCTACCAATACAAAAGACCTACAGCTATGATATTATTGGTATGTGGCATCATGTAGTGAACTTCTATTAATATTGTATAAATTATAACCCCAGGGTCAAAAGTAGCCCGTTCCCGGACATCACAAGTTTAACATAGGGCTTATATAGTGAAAATTTCAAAAATCTTCTTCTCCCAAACTAGAGGGCCTAGAGCTTTTATATTTGGTATGTATCATTATCTGGTGGATTTCTATCAAGATTGTATAAATTATAACCCCAGGGTCAAAATTAGCTCCTTCCTGGACGTCACAAGTTTCACAAAGGGCTTATATAGTGAATTTTGTAAAACTCTTCTCCCAAACAGGAGGGCCTAGAACTTTGTTATTTGGTATACAGCATCATCTGGTAGACCTCTATCAAGATTGTACAAATTATTGCCTCAGGATTAAAATTAGCCCATTCCTGGATGTCACAAATTTTACATAGGCTTATATAGTGAAAACTTTAACAATCTTCTTCTTCAAAACAGATAGGCCTATAGCTTTGATATTTGGTATGTAGCATCATCTGGTGGATCTCTATCAATATAGTATGAATTATTGCCCTGGGGTCATAATAAGCCCATTCCTGGACGTCACAAATTTTACATTGGTCTTATATAACAAAATTTAAAACTAAAAGCAGGGTTTTCCCTGACCCTCTCCTTCTTTGAATTTGGACCCCCATTTTTCAGAAATGACCCCCAAAATATCTAGACAGCCTTCTTTATCTTATTTGATAGGGGTCATAATGTGGCAAAATAACCCCCCTGTTTTGAAAGTCAAGGGAAAACCCTGACTAAAAGGCTTAGAGCTTTGATATTTAGTATGTAGCATAATCTGGTGGACTTTTTTTGTTTTGTGCTCTTTGGACTCAGGTGACCAAGCCTCTTGTTTGTT
Organism: Fragum fragum; assembly: GCA_946902895.1. Classification (NCBI taxonomy): domain Eukaryota; kingdom Metazoa; phylum Mollusca; class Bivalvia; order Cardiida; family Cardiidae; genus Fragum; species Fragum fragum. The sequence goes on from OX336367.1 coordinate 8,451,276, forward strand.
TTCATGTGCCGCCGTCATAGCGCAGTTGGTAGCGCGTCGGACTGTCAATCTAAAGGTCCCGGGTTCGATCCCCGACGGCGGCACTCATCCTTTCCGACTATTTGTCTCTCACCAATGGGTCGATAATCGTAGACCTATGTGAGATAGCAGCTGGAGGCTAGGAAGGGATGTAATGGTAGTACTGGTGTGAGAAATACCAGGATTCCATTGTTAGGTGCTCCAGCCGCGATATGACTGAAATACTGTTTAAAGCGGCGTTAAACCCCATTCAATCAATCAATCAATTGTTTTCATGTACTTAGAAAAATTATTCCATAATGCAGGTCAAAAAATAGAGCAAAGAGATACAAAGTAGTTAAATAGTGGTAAAACGAAGATTTTTCTTCCCTTGCATATGAAAGATAATAGCATATTATTAGCCCAGGGGAATTGTGGATATTTTTAGCTCACCTCAGCACAAAGTGCTTTGGGTGAGCTGTTGTGATCCTTCATTGTCCAGCGTCTGTCTGTCCATCATCTGTTAAAAAAAGTCTTCTCCCCCTAAACTTACAATGGAATTTCAACCAAACTTCACAGAAAAGATCCTTAGGTCATGCTTTGTCAAAATACTTCAAAAAATTGAAATTCATGAAGAACTTTGGTTGCTATGGCCAACAAGTGAAAATACTTAAAAAAAATCTTCTCCAAAACTATAAGGCCTAGAGCTTTGTTTATAGCTCACCTGAGCACATAGTGCTCATGGTGAGGTATTTTGATTGTCATCTGTCCAGCGTGCATGGTCCGAGTGTCAACAATCTTAAAGTGACATCTCCTCCAAAATGGCTGGGCGGATTTCAACAAAATTTAGCAGGAATGTTCCTTGGGGGTGCCCTTTAAAAAAATTGCTAAAAGAATTGAAATCCGTTAAAAACTCTGGTTGCAATGGCAACAAAACTGATATTTTAATAGAAATTTTAAAAATTATCTCCTCCCGATCCAGAAGGCATAGAGCCTTGATATTTGGCATGAAGCATCAGTACAATTACCTCTTTCAGAATTGCTTAAATCATCATCCTCAGGTACCAAGGGACAGAGCCCAAGGGGGCTTATAAATAAAGAAGGATTTTTAAAACATTATTTCCTCCCAAATTGCTGGGCAGATTTCAACCAAATTCGGCAGTGATGTTCCTTGGGTGGTGCCCTTTATAAATTGCTAAAAGAATTGAAATCTATTAAAACTTTGGTTGCCATGGTAACAAAACTGAAATTTAAATAAAATCTTAAAAAATTATCTCCTTCTGACCTAGAAGGCATAGAGCCTTGATTTTTGGCATGAAGCAGCAGTACATTAACCTTTTTCAGAACTGCTAAAATCATCACCTTCTGGTACCCAGGGGCAGAGCCTCAGGTCGGGTGGGGCTTATATGAAAATAAAGAAGATTTTCAAAACAACATCTTCTCCCAGACCACTGGGTGGATTTCAACCAAATTTGGTAGAAATGGTGCTCTATGGGAATTGCTCAAAGAATTGAAATCTGTTTAAAACTCTGGTTTTTGTGGTAACAAGACTGAAATTTAAATAAAACATTTAAAAATTATGTCCTCCTTACCCAGAAGGCCTAGAGTCTTGATATTTTTCATGAAGCATTAGTACATTGACCTCTTACAGAGTTGCTAAAATCATTAATCTAGGGGCGGAGATAAAGAAGGATTTTTAAAACGACATCTCCTCCAAATCCACTGGGCTGATTTCAACCAAAGAATTTAATCAGTTGAAAACTGGTTGCTATGAGAACAAGAGTAAAATTTGGGGGGGGGGGAATCTCCTTCTGACCCAGAAGTTGAAGAATCTTGAATTTTGTATGAAGCATCAGTACATTGACCTCTTTCAAAATTGATACAATTTTAGAGCCACAGGGTGATTAGGCTTAAATAGAAATAAAGAAGGCAACCCTCTAAAAACTATTTGGCCAATTTAAACCAAATTGAGCAGAGAAATACGATAGTTTGCCCCCTTTTGATAATTACTGAAATATTTGAAATTCGTTGAAAGCATTGGTTGGCATGGAAACATAAGTTGATTTTAGTTAACCCATTCCCACTTTGTAAAATTTTAGACTAGTCCGAATTGAAAGGAGTTGCAGACGACAATTTAAAGTTGATTAAACTTTGGATTGTTTCAACTTTCTGGGAAGAAAACATAGAACAAGCAATTTCTTCATTTTCCACAATGTTTTCCAAAACTTTTTTTCATGTGGGCGTCTAAAAGCGTCACTGAGTGGGAATGGGTTAAATGTCCAGACCCAGTTTGCCTTATCTCAGGTGAGTGCCAGGGCCACTGGCCCTCTTATTTGTATATATCATCATTTATTGACTGTCTACCAAAATACTTCAAAGAATCACCCTACTCTTAAAATAAACTCTTTTCTGTGCAATCCCTGATTTTACATAGGAATAAAAAAGGAAATCTTTGAGAATTTTCTTCTCCAAAACCATTAGGCTGAGAGCTTTGATAATTGTTATGTATCATCATCTTTTGATCCTTTACCAAAATACTTAAAAGATTTACTGTTCTCTAAAAATTAAGCCTTTTCTGTGCGATTCTTTACTTTACAAAGAAATAAAGAAAGAAAACTTTGAAAATATTCATCTACCAAACCATAAGACCTAGAGCTTTAATATTTGGTATGTATCAAAAACAATTGACCCATTACGGAAATACTCCAAAGAAATACGTTACTCTGAAAATTAGTCCTTTTCTGTGCAATCCCTCATTTTAGATATGAATAAAGAAGGATATCTTTGAAAATCTTCTCCTCCCAAACCCTTAGGCCTATTGACTCTCTACCAAAACACTTTGAAGATTTACTTTACTCTGGAATTTAGTGCTATATTCTGGGATCAAATATATAACTTGAGTTAAAGGAGTAAATTTTAAAAATCTTCTTCTCAAAAATAATTAGGTGCAGAGCTTTGATATTTTATATAAATCATAAAGCCTTGAGCCATCATACTCAGGGGAGCAATATGGGGCCATCATGGTCCTCTTGTTATTATAGTTTTCTTATCATTGTTCAAAACTTTACAAATCTTAGTTCCACTGGCTGAAAGCCAGCAAGCTAATGCCATGGCAAACTGAACAGAATTCAACAAAATTTCACAGAAATAATCTTTGAGTCACCTTAAGAATTTTGATCAGATGAAAAACATGGCTTTAATGGATGGAGCTAATTTCAATATATTGTGAAAAGTTCGAAAATCATCTCAAAAACTATTGCATGGATTTCAAACAAATTTCCCAGGAATGATATTTTGGTTAGCTTTTATCAGATTCCTTTAAAGAAAACATGACTTTAATAGGCAGGGCTAATTTCCATATATAGTAAACTTTGAAAATCCTCTTCTTTTTAGCAGGTAAGTGGATTTCAACCAAATTTCACAGAAATGATCCTTTATCAGATCCCTTAAATTTGATCTAATGAAAAAAACATGGCCTTTTGAACAGGGCTATTTTCCATTTTTGGTACCATATACAGTGAAAACTCTAAAAAAAAATTTTTTCCCTCTGAAAATAGTCAAGTCTTTTCAAGAAATTTTCACCATAACAATCTTCTAGTGATCCCTTATCAGATTACTACTTAGATTTTAATTGTATGAAAAGCCATTTGGGGGGTGGGGTGGAGGGAGGCTACTTTCCATCTGTAAAAACTTCAAAAATCATGTTCTCAGAACCCAGGCAATGGATTTCAACAAGTTTCAGAGAAATGATCATCAAATGACTCTTTGTCAGAAAGTTGCCTGCCATGAAGTAATTCTTTTTTTAATGACTTGTTAACGAAAACTGAATTAGCTGTATGATAAGTAAATTCATGCTTGTCAAGCTAATCAGGCTCTCAAGCACCCAGTGTTCTGCCGAGGCTGTGATTCCGCGATATTCTTACGTAAACTTTGCGAATGTCGCATAAAAATAAGTATAGGTGCGAAAATTGTAGCTTTTGAAATTTTAGTCTTGTGGTCCCAAGTTAAAGAAGTTAGATTGTGCCAAAACCGGGATCCAGTGATTTTTTTTTTTCAGATCATTGACTTGAAAGGCGCCGCCTTCATAGCGCAGTTGGTAGCGCGTCGGACTGTCAATCTAGAGGTCCCGGGTTCGATCCCCGACGGCGGCAATCATCCTTTCCGACTATTTGTCTCTCACCAATGGGTCGATAATCGTAGACCTATGTGGGATAGCAGCTGGAGGCTAGGAAGGGATGTAATGGTAGTACTGGTTTGAGAAATACCAGGATTCCATTTTTAGGTGCTCCAGCCACCGCGATATAACTGAGAGATTGTTAAAAGCGGCCTAAAACCCCATTCAAACAAACAAAATTGACTTGAAAGTATTCTTAGATCAGTCAATCAGCAGACCTACTTTTTCCGCGATATTTATTTGACCAAAACATTGCGTAAACCATTCTTGAAAACTATCTAATGACACATTTTTTTGACTCAAATAACAAACAGAACAATGAAAAATTTATAATCTCAGTAAGAAATAATTGATATCGAACTATTATGTACTTAGTTAAGTATGATTAGTTATGTTTAGTTGTTAAAAGAAGACAGCAGTTTTAAGTGAACTTTTTTTTTTTTTGCATTGGCTTTTTCCTGTCCTGGAATGACATAAGGCTCCTGTCTCCACAATAGACCAGAGACCCTTCTCTTGATATTTTTAAGTGTCCAATCGAACTCTGGTGGGTCGAAGACTTAATACCTATATCATTTTCTAGTCCTGTTTGATATTAGACCAATCTTAAGTTTTGTCAATGTGTTAAAATATGTTAGATCTTCAGATATTTTAGTCACAAATGAAACATAAGCAAGTTGACTTCAAGATTATGCCTGGTTTCATAGGCAGGAAGATTTTATGACTTGTCAAACTCTGATTGGATGAAAAGCACACACACACACAAAAAAAACAACCTCAAACCACACTAATTTTTAATAACTACCTTGTCTCGTCATGCAGATAGATGGAATCACAAAAAAAGTCAATTGTTTGCATGACCAATTACAAAAAATCAGTCGAAAGAGTTGTGATTCAGCAATAATTATTTTAAAACTGAAGCATTTTGGATTGCTCAAGAATGCTGACCACATGTTCCACAGCTGTAAAGTCTAATCTTAGTCCACAGTAGCTAAACATTTCATTTCCCACACAAGCATTTTAATGACAAAAGACTGAAATTCTGCTGCACTCAATTTTTTAGCTCTACTGGCCGAAGGATAGAGTCCACAGTTTTTAGCTCACCTGAGCACAAATTGCGAGGTGAGCTATTGTGATCGGTCGTTGTCTGTCCGTCTGTCCATCCGTCCACAATTTCTTTAAAAATCTTCTCCTCCTAAACCAGTAGGCCAATCAAGCTTAAACTTTGCAGGGATGTTCCTTGGGTGAAGTTTTACAAAAGTTGTTAAAAGAATTTAATTTCATCAAAAACTCTGGTTGCCGCGGCATGTGAAAATGGGAATCTTTATTTAATCTGTAAAAATCTTTAAAAATCTTCTCCTCCTAAACCAGTAGGCCAATCAAGCTGAAACTTTGCAGAGATGTTCTTTGGGTGAAGTTCTACAAAAGTTGTTAAAGACTTAAATTCCGTCAAAAACTTTGGTTGCCGCGGCATGTGAAAATAGGAATCTTAAGTAAATCTGTAAAAATCTTTAAAGAACTTCTACTCCTAAACCAGTAGGCCAATCAAGCTAAAACTTTGCAGGGATGTTCCTCGGGTGAAGTTCTACAAAAGTTGTTAAAAGAATTTAATTCTGTCAAAAACTCTGGTTGCCGCAGCATGTGAAAATGGGAATCTTTGGTAAATCTGTAAAAATCTCTAAAAAATTTTTCCTCCTAAACCAGTGGGCCAATCAAGCTGAAATTTTGCAGAGATGTTCCTTGGGTGAAGTTCTTCAAAAGTTGTTAAAAGATTTTAATTCTGTCAAAAACTTTGGTTGCCGCGGCATGTGAAAATGGGAATCTAAAGTAAATCTGTAAAAATCTTTAAAAATTTTCTCCTCCTAAACCAGTAGGCCAATCAATCTAAAACTTTGCAGGGATGTTTTTTAGGTGAAGCTCTTCAAAAGTTGTTAAAAGAATTTAATTCCGTAAACTCTTGTAACTGCGGCATATGAAAATGGGAAATTTTAGAAAATCTTTTTTGTCTTTTTTTTAACAGACTACAAGGCCAAAGGCATTTATATTTTATAGAGCTTAATCATATTGTTCTCAACCAAGTTTTTTTTAACTATTTCATCTCTGGGGTCAAAAATTGCCCCGGCCCTGAGGCCTGAAGTTTGGAAAAATGCTTAATTAGAGCAATTTCAAAAGACTTCTCCTCTTAAACTATAAGGTCTAGGATATTCATATTGGTATGGGGCACAACTAGATGGTTTTGTACCATATCACTAAAAGTTGTCTTCTTCAGGTCAAAAAAAGCTCTGCAATAGGGGTCCAAAATTTGGAAAACGCAAAATTTGAATATGTTAGAAAAAAATTCTTCATTTTAAGGAGGAGGGCATTTATATTTTGAGTGTAGCATAGCCTGGCTGTTATCTATCTGTTTTGATCAAATTATGCTTGTAGGTTAATAAACACCTCTTCCCTGGGTGTCCAAAGTTAGTAAAAATGCTCAATTAGACCATGTTCAATAGTCTTTTCCTCCCAATCTAAAAAGTCTAAGGCATTCATATTTTGTATATAGCATATCCAGATGGTTCCCTACCATGTTAGCTAAAATTTTAGCCCTGGGATAAAACATGGCACTGCCCAAGAGGTCAAAAAATTTTGAAAACGCCCAATTAGAGCAACATCAAAAGTCTTCTCCTTCTAAAAAATAAGGTGAAGGGCATACATATTTGGTATGTAGCATGACTAAATAATTTTGTACTACGTAACAGGAAAATATGCTCTTAGGATGAAAAATGTCTCTGTTCCTGGGGTTGAAAATTGCGTAAATTGCATTGAAAGAATTCTTCTTCTTAAATATAGGTTCCAGAGCATTTACATTAAAAACAAAGGATAACATTATTCTTATCTACTATGTTTATATCATTTTGACAAACATGGGCCTTCCCAAGGCATCCAAGGATATGAAAAATGCTCAATAAGAGCATGTTCAAATATTTTCCACTCCTCATGTATAAGTTGTAATGCATTCATATTTTGATTTATAGTACATCCAGATTGTTCTCTACCAAGGTTGCTAAAATTACACCCATTGAAGTTGCAGACAGTAATTAGAGTTTGATTGAAATCTAAATACAAAGAATTTCAGGTAGAAAACACTGTGAGAAATGGATAAATTGCTTGTCACTCCCTTTCTCACTATGTATTTTTCAAACCTGTTTTCCCTGAGGGTGACAAATTCTGGGATAGTTTGGTAATGAATTAAACTATAAAGCCAAAGGCATTCATGATTATTGTAAAGCATTACTGGATTGTTTTGTACAAAGCCCAAAATCTTATATATCTTTTATTTATTTTGCTCAAGTTGTGTCTTTTTTATACTAAAAAGTACTGTAATTTGGAGATGCCTCAGGTGAGCGATTTAGGACCATCATGGTCCTCTTGTTATCGTATTCCCTTCAAAATTTCACAGAATGATTGTACCCTCATAAGGATCATTCCTTTCGAAATTGGGTCAGATCCGTCAAGAAACACGGGGAAAGAGGCCTAATTAAAACTTAATTAAAAAATCCTTGTTTACGCAATAGAGTCCACAGTTTTCATCAGATTCTCTTCAAACTTTCACAGAATGATTGTACCATCATAAGGATCGTCTTTTCGAAAATGGGTATGATCCGTCAAGAAACACGGGGAAAAGGGGCCTTATGAAAATTTAATGAAAGATTCCATTAAAAATCCTTGTTTACTCGATAGAGTCCACAGTTTTCATCAGATTCTCTTCAAACTTTCTCAGAATGATTGTACCATCATAAGGATCATTCCTTTTGAAATTGGGTCAGATCCGTCAAGAAACACGGGGAAAGGGGCCTTATGAAGAGTCTACAGAGTTTTCATCAGATAGTATTTAAACTTTCACAGAATGATTGTACCAACATAAGGATCGTTCCTTTCGAAAATGGGTCAGATTCGTCAAGAAACTTGGGAAAAGAGGCCTTACAAAAATTTAATTAAAAATTCCATTAAAAATCCTCATTTATGTGATAGAGTCCAAAGTTCTCATCGGATTCTTTTTTAACTTATCAGAATGATTGTACCATCATAAGGATCGTTCATTTTGAAAATGAGTATGATCTGTAAAGAAACATTGGAAAAGGGGCCTTATGAAAATTTAATTAAAAAATCCTCCTTAACACTCTAGAGTCCAGAGTTTTCATCAGATTGTATTTAAACATTCTCAGAATGATTGTACCATCATAAGTCTAAAAACCTGGGAAAAGGGGCCTTATGAAAATTCAATGAAAAATTCCATTAAAATCCCTCGTTTAAGCGATAAAGTCCACAGTTCTCATCGGATTTTCTTTAAACTTTCTCAGAATGATTGTACCATCATAGGGATCGTTCCTTTCGAAATTGGGTCAGATCCTTCAAGAAACACAGGAAAAGAGGCCTAAATAAAACTTAATTGAAAAATCCTCGTTAACAGGACAGAGTCCACAATTATAGGCTCTACCGGTCGAAGGTCACTAGAGCTAAAGCGATGCCTTTATTCCGTCCGGCGTCTGTGCATCCGTCCGTCCATCCATCCGGCGTCCCTCCGTTAAACTTTTCCTTGTTTACACGATAAAGTCCACAGTTTTAATCAGATTCCCTTCAAACTTTCACAGAATGATTGTACCATCATAAGGTTCGTTCCTTTTGAATTGGGTCAGATCCATCAAGAAATGTGGGAAAAGGGGCCTAATTAAAACTTTATTAAAAAATCCTCATTAAGGCGATAGAGTCCACAGTTTTTATTGGATTCTCTTCAAACTTTCTCAGAATGATTGTACCATCATAAGGATCGTTCCTTTCGAAAATGTGTATGATCCGTCAAGAAACACGGGAAAAGGGGCCTTATAAAAATTTAATTAAAAAATCCATTAAAAATCCTCGTTTACACAATGGAGTCCACAGTTTTCACCGGATTCTCTTCAAACTTTCACAGAATGATTGTACCATCATAAGGATCGTTCCTTTCGAAAATTGGTATGATCCGTCAAGAAACACGGGAAAAGGGGCCTTATGAAAATTTAATGAAAAAATCCTCATTAACACTCTAGAGTCCAGAGTTTTCATCAGATTGTATTTAAACTTTCACAGAATGATTGTACCAACATAAGGATCTTTCCTTTCGAAAATTGGTATGATCCGTCAAGAAACAAGGGAAAAGGGGCCGTATGAAAATATAATGAATAATTTTTTTAAAAATCCTTGTTTATGCGAGTCCACAGTTCTCATCGGATTCTCTTCAAACTTTCTCAGAATGATTGTACCATCTTAGGATTGTTCCTTTCTAAAATGGGTATGATCCATCAAGAAACACAGGAAAAGGGGCCTTATGAAGATTTTATTAAAGAATCCTTGTTAAAACTCTAGAGTCCAGAGTTTACATCAGATTCAATTCAAACTTTCACAGAATGCTTGTACCAACATAAGGATCATTCCTTTTGAAAATTGGGTATGATCTGTCAAGAAACACGGGAAATGGGCCTTTTAAAAAAATTAATTAAAATTCACTGTTAACACTCTAGAGTCCACAGTTTTCATCAGATTGTATTTTAACTTTCACAGAATGATTGTACCATCATAAGGATTGTTCCTTTCCAAAATGGGTATGATCTGTCAAGAAACACAGGAAAAGGGGCCTTTTAAAGAAATTAATTAAAAATTCCTCGTTAACACTCTAGAGTCCATAGTTTTTATCAGATTGTATTTAACCCATTCCAACACAGTGGAATTTTAGACCAGTCCAAATTGAAAGAAGCTGCAGACGACAATTTCAAGTTGATGGAATTTTGAATTTTTTCGTCTTTTTGGATAGAAAACATTGTGGATAATGAAGAAATTGCTTGATACAAGCAATTTCTTCATTCTCCACAAGGTTTTCAAAAGCAATTTTCTTGAGGGGCGTAAAAAGGAGGGATTGAGTTGGAATGGGTTTAACTTTCACAGAATGATTGTACCATCATAAGGATCATTCCTTTGGGAATTTGGTCAGATCAATCAGGAAACAGGGGAAAAGGGGCCTTTTGAAAATTAAAACAAAAAATCTTTTAAGAAAACCTCTTTAACACCCTGGAGTCAACAGTTTTCATCGGTTTCCTTTCAATTTCACAGAATGATTGTAATATCATCAGGATTGTTCCTTTCAAATTTGGTATGATTGGTCAAGAAAAAGGGGCCCAATGAAAATTTTAATAAAAAATTCTCATTTATTATCTAGAGCCAATAATTTTCAACGGATTCTCTTCAAACTTTCACAGATTGATTGTACCATATAATTTCATTTATAAATCCTTGTTACCAAGTCCAGAGCTTTCAACGGATTTTCTTCAATCATTCACAGAATAATTGTACAATAATAATGATTGTTGATGTTTGCATTAGACCTGATCCGTCAAGTATCACAGGAAAAGGAGCATTATGAAATTTAATTTTACAATCATTGTACCACAATAAAGTCAACAGTTTTCACTAGATTCTGTTAAAACTTTCACAGAATGATTATTCCATCATGAGGATTCTTTCTTTTCAAATTAGGTGTGATCTGTCTAGTATCATGGGAAAAGGGGTCTTTTGAGAATTTTATCTATAATCCTTGTAACCAAGTCCAGAGCTTTCATTGGATTTTATTCAAACCTTCACAGAATCATTGTACAATAATCACGATTGTTAATGCTGACATGAGACCTGATCCTGCAAGTATCACAGGAAAAGGAGCCTTATGAAAATTTTATTTTAAAAATTTTACACCAAGATAAAGTCTGCAGTTTTCATCAGATTCTGTTCAAACTTTCACAGAATGTTTGTACCATCATTAGGATGTATCATCATTTCTTTCCATATTGGGCCTGATCTGTCTAGTATCATAGGAAAAGGGGCTGTATGAAAAATTATTACCAAATCCTCATAAATTAGGTCTGATTGGTTAAGTGACACAAGTAAAGGGACCTTATAAAATTTTTATTACAAAACATCATTATTACAATAAAGTCCTCAGTCATTATCATTTTCTTCAAACTATCATTAGGATTGTTCCTCTGTACATTGGGTCTGATTTGTTAAGTTTCACGGAAAGAGGGGCCTTATGAAAATTTTGTTACAAAAATTCTTGACACAATTCAGTCCAGTGTTTTCATTGATTCTCTTTAACTTTTAAAGAATGATTCTACCTTCATTAGAATTGTTCCTTTTGAAATTTGGTTTGTTCTGTAAAGTATCATGAGAAAAGGGGCCCTATGAAGATTTCACTATAAACTCATTAACACAATTAAAATTCCACAGAATACACAGATTGATTGTACCATCATTCCAATTGTTGATTTTGACAGTGGATCTGATTATGGCAAGTGTCACATAAAAAGGGGCCTTATGAAAAACTTGTTTAAATATTCTGGTTAACACAATGATATCCCTTAATTTCACGGAATTCACTTCAAAATTTCACAGAATGATTGTACAATCACTTAAATGGTTCTTTTCAGTACTGGGTACAATCCATCAAGTATCATGTAAAAAGGGGCCATATGATTTTTTTTTTTAAATATTCTAGTAAACATAATGAATTCCTAATATTTCATCGGATTCACTTTTTTAAAATCCTTGTTAACACTCTAGAGTCCACAGTTTTCATCAGGTTGTATTTAAACTTTCACAGAATGATTGTACCATCATTTGGATTGTTCCTTTGGGAATTTGGTCAGATCAATCAGGAAACACGGGAAAAAGGGGCCTTATGAAAATTTAATAGAAAATTCTTTTAAGAAACCCTCTTAAACACTCTGGAGTCCACAGTTTTCATCGGATTCCCTTTAAACTTTCACAGAATGATTGTTCTATCATAATGATTGTTCCTTTTGAAATTGGGTATGATCCGTCAAGAAACACAGGAAAAAGGGCCCAATGAAAATTTTAATAAAAAATTCTCATTTATAATCTAGAGCCAACATTTTTCAATGGATTCTCTTCAAACTTTCACAGAATGATTGTACCATCATAAGGATTGTTCCTTTCGGAATCGGATATGATTCCTCAAGAAACATAGGAAAAGGGGCCTTATTAAAATTTAATTCAAAGATCTTTGTTAACACTCTAGAGTCCACAGTTTTCATCTGATTGACTTCAAACTTTCACAGAATTATTGTACCATCATAAGAATTGTTCCTTTCAAAATTGTTCGATTCCCGACGGCGGCACTCATCCTTTCCGACTATTTGTCTCTCACCAATGGGTCGATAATCGTAGACCTATGTGGGATAGCAGCTGGAGGCTAGGAAAGGATGTAATTGTAGTACTGGTGTGAGAAATACCAGGAATCCATTGTTAGATGCTCCAGCCGCCGCGATACGACTGAAAGATTGTTAAAAGCGGCGTAAAACCCCCATTCAAACAAACAAAATCCTTTCAAAATTTGGTTTTATCATTCAAGGACCACCGGAAAAAGGGGCCCGATAAAAACTGGATTGAAAAAGTCCTTGTAAACACAATAGAGTCCATAGTTTTCAACGAATTCTCTTCAAACATTCCCAGAATGATTATTACATTAAATGGATTGTTCCTTTCGGAAATAGGTTTGATCCATCAAGTTTCATGGGAAACTTTTAAAGAATGATTCTACCTTCATTAGAATTGTTCCTCATGTAAAGTATCATGAGAAAAGGGGCCCTATGAAGATTTCACTATACTCATTAACACAATAAATTCCACAGAAATCACAGATTGATTGTACCATCATTCCAATTTGTTGATAGGGCCCCTTGGTTAAGAAAATTTAATAAAAAAATCTTAGTTAACACATCATGGCCCTAGATTTCACCTTATTGACTTCAAACTTTCACATAATGATTGTACCATCATAAGGATTGTTCCTTTCAAATTGGGTCTGATCCATTGAGAAACATAGGAAAAGGGACCTTAGGAAAATGCAATTAAAAAAATCTTAATTAATGCTTGTAAGTCCACAGATGACATGGGGTTGTCTTTATACTCAAACAGAATGATTATACTTTTGTAAGAAGAGTTCCCTTTGGAATTGGTTCAGATCCATCAAGTAACATGGGAAAAGGGGCTATATGAAAATTCAATTAATAAAACCCTGTTAACACAATTATCATTCAAAACATTCTTGTGTATGTGATGAAGATCACAATCATTATCAAATTGTCTTTTAAATTTCACAGGACAATTGTCAGGTTGTAAGGAAAGTTCCTTATGGAATGAAATTGATCCATTAGAAAACACAGGAAGGGGGGCCTTATTGATTTTCATTCAAAACAATCCTGTTTATGTGATAAAGTCCAAAATTATTGTCAGATTCTGATGAAATATTCACAGAATGATTGTAGGGTCATAAGGTAACTTTCTTTTTGAAATGGAGTGGATCCATCATGAAACATGGGAGAAGGGGCCTTGAGGATTGTTGCTTGAAATGATAAAGGGGATAAAGCCCTTTTTTTCCCTTATGCATTCTTCTTTGAGCAATTAATTTCTTTAAATATCAGATTACTTTAACGGAAAACTTGATAACAAGTAGAGCGTCTCAGGCCCTCATGGGCCTCTTGTTAACCCTTGTTTTGTAGAAATGGTTATAATCAGCAAAGCAAGGTTTATAATTGTACCTGAAGTTGAAACAATGCTATGATAATGCTATGATGTTACATATTACAGTGAAATGGAATTGTCTCTTCCATTTTGAAAATGTCTCAAAAAATATAGGGCTAAGGGAACAATTATCCCCTCTTCTGAAGATCCTTGGCAGTACACTGCAGCACCTCTACTTTATTCATTTCTCAAGAAGCTAAGAAGATTATTTTTATGGCCAGATAGATGAACCCTTATGAATTTAAGAAATAGCTTTTTTAAAACATAATTATACCCCCCTTAACTTTGATAGGGGGGTATATAGGAGTCAGCTTGTCAGTCCGGTGGTCCGTCCGTCTGTCTGTAGCCTTTTTGTGTCCGCTCAATTTCTGGGCAACCATTGGACGGGTTTTATTCAAACTTCACTGATATAATCAGTATCAAGCAGAGATATGCATATTCTTTTATTGATTTTTGATGGAGTTATGGCCCTTTCGTGAAAAATCTTGTTCGCTCAATTTCCCAGCAACCATTGCACGGATTTGATTCAAATTTTACAGAAACAATTGATATAAGTCAGACATGTGCATATCCTATTTTGGTTATGGTCCATTGATTTTTGACGGGTTTATGGCCCTTTAATTAAAAAAGACCATTTTTATACGCCCGTCGAAGACGGGACGTATTATGGGATCACCCGTGGTGTCCGGGCGTCCGGGCGTCCGGTTGTCCGGCGGTGTCCACTTCTTTGTCCGGAGCATAACTCTGTCACCGTAAGTCCGATTGACTTTAAACTTGGCAGTTATATTCTTCTCATCAATACGGAGTGCAGTGCTCAATAACCATAACTCTACCTAGCCTATTTTTTGAGTTATTGCCCTTTGTTGTTTTTCATACTTGAATCTTGTCCGGAGTATATCTCTAAAAGTATTATAGCTAGGATCATGAAACTTCATGGGTGTATAGATCTCATCAAGGGGGAGTGCAGTGCACAAGAACCATAACTCTACCTATCCTATTTTGTGAGTTATTGCCCTTTGTTGTTTTTCATACTTGAATCTTGTCCGGAGTATATCTCTAAAAGTATTATAGCTAGGATCATGAAACTTCATGGGTGTATAGATCTTACCAAGGGGGAGTGCAGTGCACAGGAACCATAACTCTACCTGGCCTATTTTTTGAGTTATTGCCCTTTGTTGTTTTTCATACTTGAATCTTGTCCGGAGTATATCTCTAAAAGAAAAAAGCTAGAATCATGAAACTTCATGGATGGATAGAGCTCACCAAGTGGGAGTGCAGTGTACAAGAACCATAACTCTACCTAGCCTATTTTTTGAGTTATTGCCCTTTGTTGTTTTTCATACTTGAATCTCGTCCGGAGTATATTTCTTAAAGTATAATAGCTAGGATCATGAAACTTCATGGGTGTATAGATCTCACCAAGTGGGAGTGCAGTGCACAAGAACCATAACTCTACCTAGCCTATTTTTTGAGTTATTGCCCTTTGTTGTTTTTTATACTTGAATCATGTCCAGAGTATATCTCTAAAAGTATTATAGCTAGGATCATGAAACTTCATGGGTGTATAGATCTCACCAAGGGGGAGTGCAGTGTACAATAACCATAACTCTACCTAGCCTATTTTTTGAGTTATTGCCCTTTGTTGTTTTTCATACTTGAATCTTGTCCGGAGTATATCTCTAAAAGTATTATAGCTAGGATCATGAAACTTCATGGGTGTATAGATCTAACCAAGGGGGAGTGCAGTGCACAAGAACCATAACTCTACCTGGCCTATTTTTGAGTTTTTGCCCTTTGTTGTTTTCAATACTTGAATCTTGTCCGGAGTATATCTCTAAAATTATAATAGCTAGAATCATGAAACTTCATAGATGGATAGAGCTCACCAAGTGGGAGTGCAGTGTACAATAACCATAACTCTACCTAGCCTATTTTTTGAGTTATTGCCCTTTGTTGTTTTTCATACTTGAATCTTGTCCGGAGTATATCTCTAAAATTATAAAAGCTAGAATCATGAAACTTCATGGGTGTATAGATCTCAACTAGGGGGAGTGCAGTGCACAAGAACCATAACTCTACCTAGCCTATTTTTTGAATTATTGCCCTTTGTTGTTTTTCATAATTGAATCTTGTCCGGAGTATATCTCTAAAATTATAAAAGCTAGAATCATGAAACTTCATGGGTGTATAGATCTCAACTAGGGGGAGTGCAGTGCACAAGAACCATAACTCTACCTAGCCTATTTTTTGAATTATTGCCCTTTGTTGTTTTTCATAATTGAATCTTGTCCGGAGTATATCTCTAAAAGTATTATAGCTAGGATCATGAAACTTCATGGGTGTATAGATCTCACCAAGGGGGAGTGCAGTGCACAAGAACCATAACTCTACCTAGCCTATTTTTTGAGTTATTGCCCTTTGTTGTTTTTCATACTTGAATCATGTCCGGAGTATATCTCTAAAAGTATAATAGCTAGAATCATGAAATTTCATGGATGGATAGAGCTCACCAAGTGGGAGTGCAGTGTACAAGAACCATAACTCTACCTGGCCTATTTTTTGAGTTATTGCCCTTTGTTGTTTTTCATACTTGAATCTTGTCCGGAGTATATCTCTAAAAGTATAATAGCTAGAATCATGAAACTTCATGGATGGATAGAGCTCACCAAGTGGGAGTGCAGTGTACAAGAACCATAACTCTACCTAGCGTATATTTTGAGTTATTGCCCTTTGTTGTTTTTCATACTTTGTTTGACAAAAAAATTCATTCAAAATAACCTATAGATCCCTATTCAAACCCCCAGTTAATATTAAGCAGTTTGACGGGCGTATCTTGTGACAGTTTGGCACCTTGTTTGTTATGGCCCTTTTCAGATAGCACTTGTATATGGACAAGCGCTGTTGGGGGTATTAGTCGGCTTTTTGACAATGTCTAGTTATAATGGTTCTTAAAGGCTGATCATAAATAAAAATGGCCAAAAGAATTACTGTACTCAGGAATTTAGCGCCATATTGGGGTATCAAATATATACCTTGAATTAAAGAGGAAAATCTTTGATAATATTCTTCTTCAACATAATTAGTTGTAGAGCTTTGATATTTTGTATATATATCACAAAGCCTTGAACAATTATACTCAGGGGAGCGATATAGGACATCATTGTCCTCTTGTTTAGTTATTATTTTTGTCTCGCCACTGAGCACTGACATCATCTAAAACATTTGGTTCACAACAAATCTTACTAATGAACCTTAATTTCTTGAATTGAATAAGTCACTTTTGTGAGCTATAAAGGGCCATCATGGCCCTCTTGTTTTAAATTCAGAAATATGCCTTCTGAAATTAAGGGAACGTTTTGCATCATTCAGCTTTGATATAACATAATTTGCTTGTATTAATACGTAAACCCATCTAAATTATATCGTCTTGTGTAAAAATGAGTTAAGATACAACAAGTAACATCATTTTAAACAATTCTCGCAGATAAACATAAAAATAAATAATAATGTAAAGTCCATATACCCCATTTTCACTGAAAATAGGGTATACTAGTCAAGGGCAGGTAACTTGTGACACAAAACTTAGCCTGTAAAGGTACCTTGAAAATGTGTCTTCAACTCTATGATGTGTTACTCTGAAACATATGTTGAAAGGAAAAAAATTATTGGACCTGTTAAGCTCTTGTTACCTTAATTACCCCCCAAAAAATATATTGGGGGGGGTATAAAGGAGACAGCTTGTCGGTTGATCTGTCCGTCTGTCTGTTCTCTGTAGCTTTTTCGTGTACGCTCAATTTCTCAGCAACCATTGGACGGATTTGATTCAAACTTCACTGAAATAATCAGTATCAAGCAGAGATGTGCATATTCCATTTTGGTTACAGTCCATTGAATTTTAATGGAGTTATGGCCCTTTGGTGAAATATCGTCATTTGATTCAGATTTCACAGAAAGACTTGGTATAAGTCAGACATGTGCATATCCTATTTTAGTTATGGTCCATTGATTTATAACTGAGTTATGGCCCTTTAATTAAAAAGTCCGTTTTTGCTTATGGGCCTTTGGGAGATAGCATTTGTACATGGACAAGAGCTGTTAGGGGGGGGGGTGTATTGGTCCGCCTTGTGATAATGTCTAGTTTTGGTATGTACTTGATCTTGATTTAAATAAGATAAAACAGGAAATTTAATATGTAGTATCTTCTTATCTTGGACCAGGGTCATCTTACATAAAAGTAAATAATGATTTATATTTCCAGAGAGGAGAGACGGTGGAGAAGATGGACAGATGAAAAATTTATGCATACAATATCACCAAATGTGTACAAGACAATGAAAGAGTCATTTGAAGCGTTCAAACATTTCTCTGATTGGGGAGAGTGGGAGAAGAATTTCTCAGGGTTAACATGCTTCTTTTTGGTTAATGTTGGTGCAATAGCCATGTATGTGGTTGGTGGAATTGTAAAAAGAAGGTACAAAGTATGTTTTATATGGTCAATTCCTCTGGGGATCTAGTACCATCTTGAGGCTACTACACTACAGTGTATATGAATTTGTCTGTCAGTCCATGCTTGTCAGATTTTGTCCAGTACAAATCACCTATATTTATGAATCTTTTCAAAACATTTTCACAAAACACATCATTGAGTAGATGTGCCTTTTTATGCTCTTCCAAGCACAATGCCCTGAAGACAAGTTTTGTGATAGTGTGACATCCATTGTCTGTTGTAAGCCTTTTCATTGTGGAAAGTAAGAAAGTCAGTAATGCATGGTCAAAAACTAGTTAACTAAGGCAAGATTTAAGAAAACCTTAAGGCATTTCTAAAGCCACCTTTTTAAGAAACAACTGGAAAATTGGTCAGATTGTCTCATTGTTGCATCCAGGCCGCACGATCTCGGGAATCCCCCATATTTTTATCTTTTGAAGTATAATTGCTATCAACTTGAAACTTCATAGATCGATAGATCTCATTGAGGAGAAGTGCAGTGCACAAGAAACACAACTCTTACATGCATAATTTTGGAGTTATTGCCCTTTGTTGATTTAAAGACTTAGATTTTGTCCGGGCATATCTCTGAAAGTATGATAGCTATTAACTTAAAACTTCATAGGTGGATATATCTCGTTGAGGAGAATTGCAGTGCACAAGAACCACAACTCTTGCATGTATAATTTTGGAGTTATTGCCCTTTGTTGTTTAAAGACTTAGATTTTGTCCTGAGCATATCTCTGAAAGTATATTAGTTATTATAGAACTCATTGAGAAGAAATGCAGTGCACAAGAAGCCTAAATCTAACTGGCTTCAGTTTACTATCAAGCTTTTACGGTGGGGGATGGCCATGTCCAACATGGCTCTTGTTTATTCACTCACGCAATCTTACTAATTTGATGGGGGAGTAATCATGCAAAATTGTCCGGACTCCTGCAGAATCAATTAAGCCACAGGGACATATAAAAAACACAAAAAAGATAAATGACAAAAAACAGAACAGTCTTTGGAAAGAACCCTACTCAATGAAAATGGCTTTGATCATCGCTATTTTAGAAATCATGCTTGAAAAATTATAACAGTTTGAAACATGAGTAGAAATATTGGATGACTGTTATTTGTCTTGTGACAAATCTTGGGTAAGAGTAATCAATCTACTGCTGGATGCACAAAATACAATACTGGGACACATATAAACATTTAGAGTCAAGATACTGCATTCAGTCTACTAAGGACAGCGTGCATGAAAGTGAGTTTGACAGAGCTACCTCCAATATGCATGATAAACTTCAGTCAAAAATGGACTTATTTGTGCTATGAGAACTGCTTATTATATGACTAAGACAGATATTGCCATTTTAAATGTTGGCCCTACAAGAATAGAATGGGTTAGACTTAAGGAGCTGAAAGTAGGTGAAAATGCTACATATTCATTAAGAGCTTATTTTTACCTCAAAATTTCAGAGATACAACATATCTTGTAGTGGAAACTAAATATCTTTATGAGAGATTAATCGATGAATCAACATATTGCTTAGGGTTTTGCTCCCCCCTTTAGAATTTGTCTCTCCCCCCATTTCAGTAATTCAGTGGGGGAACTCCCCCTCTTGGAAGAAATTCTAGATGCAACACTAGTGTCTTTCTGGATAAATTCTTTGGGAAAAAAAAGAAATAAAAATTTGTGTCACTTTTGGTCAAAAACTAGATTAGCTCAAATCTTAACTTGATTATCAGACCAAGTCTTAGAAGGAAAAAGATTTGTTCATTTTAGAGACTGTATTTTTTAGCTGGACTATTCAAAGAAAAGAGGGGAGGGTATTGCAGTCACTTGGTGCCGTTGTTGGCTAATGCTTCGATTAAAATCCAATATCTCCTTTCTGACTAAATCTATTGCTCTGAAACATAACACGTACCTTTGTGACCATCATTTCTTCCCCTAGGCAAAGATATGTTTCTCAGACTTCCATTTCAGTGCAACTAATACCCTTTTTCAGGTCTAGGAGACCAATGGTTATCGTGTTTTGTTGTCTGTCATTGTGAGATGTTTGACAGACATTAACTTTTTCACATTTTTGACTTCTTATGAACCATTGTACGGACCAAATTTGGCTGGAAGCATCCCCATAGGAAGGCTCTCCAGGTTTGTACATATATTGGAGTTGTCTTCCCTTGGGGCGCCATAAGGGGCAAAGAAGGGGCTGAATAAGTTACATAATGGAAAATCTTCTTGTCATGAATAAACAGTTGGATTGGATGGAAATCTTCTGTGTGGCTGTGAACCTACTATAAAACTTGGTGGGATTTAGATCAGTAAACTCTAGAAGAACCATATGAGCTGTTGCCATGGAGTTTAGTCTGTTGTCCTTTAGAATAGTGAATTTCCAGTTCATCTGATTTTGCTAATGATGACCTACTATCCGCTGCCATTTTGGTAAAGGGAGTATAGTAATGGTCTCAGTCCATATTTCCCTCTTTCTGTTATTATCCCCCGCTGATGAAATTATGGGGGGGGGGAATATTGTGTTCCTTGTCCTTCTGAGTTTCGTTTCCGGCTGTTTCCGCGCTATTTCTTGGAAGCTATTGATTTCAGAGTTACTGCCCCGTTGGGGTTACTTGGTTTGACCATTAAATTTTAAGTTACTCCCCCTGATTGGTGAAGCCATATAAATACAGAGTAATATTCTTTTACGCTCTATTTCTTGGAAACCATTGGCTGAATTTCCATGAAACTTTGTGGAAAGCTTCTTTACAAAGAGGAGATTTGCATATGGTTGGGGTTATCAGGTTCAACTATTAGATTTAGAGTTACAGCCCCTGAATGGTAATGCCATATAAATACAGAGTGATATCCTAAGATTGATGTACTCCACTGACAAACAAAATATTTTCGGCGGGAGATATCAATTCAATGAATTTGCTTGTCAGCTTGTTCAGAGCATATCTCCTAAAGTATAATACTATCAACTTGAAACTTCATAGGTGGTAAGATCTCATTGAGGAGATGTGCATTGCACAAGACCAACAACTCTTGCTTGCATAATTTTGGACTTATTGCTCTTTGTTGTTTTAAAGACTAAAGTTTTGTCTGGAGCATTTCTATGAAAGGAAAATAAATGTTATTTAACTGACTGAGAAGAAATGCAGTGCACAAGAAGCCTTAGTCTAACTGGCTTAAGTTTACTATCAAGCTTTTATGGCAGGGGATGGCCTTATTTTTGCTCTATCAACCTGAAAATGTGTCAGAATGCTAGTCTTAATAAAATCTCAAACAAGAATAGGGTCGGAATCAGGACCCAATTTTGAATAGCCAGACCGATTGGAATCCCCATAATAAGACCCAAATCGGTAAAAATTTTCATTAAATTTCATGTTGAAATATCTATATCAAAATCCACTGGAAATCGAAATATATCGAGGGTTTCAAACATTACCTGCAGATTAAGGGATTAGCAAAAGTGCCAAAAATTGATAATTAGTTTACCTACCTTCCAGTCAAGTGCTCATCTGCACATGGACCTTATTTGCAGTAAGCCAAAGTTTCAGGCTTGATCGAATTTTGGGTATCGAGATTTGTTAACTATTTGCCATGGAGAATCGGTTTGACTTACACACAGGTTTGAAATTTTTATAAAAAGTCACATCATAAATACACAATTTATAGTTTTTCATTAACAGTGAGAAACGTAGCCAAAATATTTAAGCAATAAGTGGAAATCCTCAGAATGCAGATAATTTGAATATAAACGAAAATGACTGCTTAAAAATGATTCCCACAAAGGCCCTCCTCAAGAAAAAAGCATTGGAAAACATTGTGGAAAATGTAGAGATTGCTTGTGACATTTACACAATGTTTTCTACCCCAAAAGACCAAGATTTTTTAAATTAAACTAAAAATAGTCTTCTGCAACTTCTTTCAATTTGGACCAGTCTAAAATTTTCTTGTGTTGGAATGGGTTAGTTATATCGCTGGTGTCGTCAATGAAATTTAAAGAAACAATGAATCATGAAATTTTACTTCAGGGGTGGAAAACTTCCAAATAATAAATCAAAAATCAACTACAATTGATAGATGACCGAAATTTGTGCACAAATTCTACTCTGGGAAAATAGTGCAACAGTGGGTGCCCCACCCTAGTTTGCCTCGTCGGTCCTTTTGATGTATGTCACAATTCTGCGATTCAGGGGGTAGAATGGACCGATCTGACATTTTTGTGAGGTCAGCTGTGTTTTTCCATTAGCAGAGGCTATTGTTGAAAGAAAATCAATATGTCTCTGGATAACTAGCATATGAAAAAATATATCATTACAATAATTAAATCGGCAATACTCCGGGGGAAGGGGGATTGGGGTACATCACGGAAATATTCTGTAAAACCTGGATATTTCAATTGTCTATCATATTTTACAGTATATTGGAATTTCGTTGGCTGCCGTGCATTGCCGGAATTGCAATTTATATACAGCAACATTTTCAAAATCAAACTGAAAGTAGGATCTGTCGGCTGTTTTTATCTATTTTCCACTCATTTAAGATTATGATCGTCTTCGGAAAATTTGTTAAAGAAGGCAACTACTGAATGAATGATGAACCATTTTATGTACAATGAAAAAAGGCGAGGGTATACGATTTTGCCTGTGGACGGGGGGATGTATTTGTTTTTGCCAGGGTTGGGGGTTGGCATTGTCCTGGACCGATTTAAATTTCCAAATATACGGAGCCCTGGTCAAAATATTTGTCTTAATGAGTCTTTGACAAGTTTGATATTGGGTCTCTTGGGGTTAAAAACTAGGTAACTCAGTGATTTCTTTGAAAAATCTAGTAGTCTGTGTTGATGAAATCAGGACTTGTTCAAAATTGAGTCACTTAGGGTCAATTTCTGGGGCCGAAGGTTAATTCTTTTATAAACCTTGCAGATACTCTAGATGCCTTATTTGTTGTGTAAATGATTGTCTTTATAAAATCTTTTATTAGACGATATATTTTGTTCACTTTGGTAGAAAAAACTATGTCATTCCTTAGAGTAACCTTGTAGAAACATTAGAGGCCTTCTTTTAGTTCAGTCAATCTGAAATTGGCCAGAATGTATGTCTTGATGAAACCTTTGGCAATTTGATTACTTGGGTCAAAAACTAGGTCACTAGGTTAATTTTAGAAAAACCTTGCAGGCAATTTAGAGGTCTCCCTTTTTACCTCAACTAGGTACAACATGCTCAAGATGAGCTTTTGTGATCACCCTGTGTGCCTTGTCCATTAGAAATCAGAAGTCGCAAGTCGTCAATAATTCTTTAAAAATCTTCTGCTTTGTAACTTCTGGGCCAATTTCAACCAAACATAGTAGAAATGTTCCTTAACCCTTTCCTGTTTTATGAAATTTAAGACTTGTCCAATTTCAAAGAGGTTGCAGACGACAATGGAAAATGCATGCAATTTGAAATCTGACTATCCTATGTGGTAGAAAATATTGTGGGAAAAGTATAGTATGCTTGTTAGAAGCAATTTCTCCTTTTTCAACAATATTTCCTCAAGTATAAAATCACAGTGACGTAAAATCCCGAGTTTGTCCAGGAAAGGGTTAAGTGACCCTTTTCAAAACTTTTGTTTGTGAAATTTTGATTTGCCAAAAAATAAGGGTGTCACAGTGTAGGGATTATCAGTCTAAGAGAAATCATTTAATTGTTCTTAAAAAATCTTCTCCTACTAAACCCTTGGGCCAATTTGGATGAAATTTGTGAGGAATGTTCCATGGGTAGTCCTATTCAAAACTTGT
Source organism: Fragum fragum (assembly GCA_946902895.1). NCBI lineage: Eukaryota > Metazoa > Mollusca > Bivalvia > Cardiida > Cardiidae > Fragum > Fragum fragum. The sequence continues at coordinate 8,475,311 of OX336367.1, forward strand.
TCATGAAATTAATATAAGTGAAAAAATGGGGTCATGGCAGATAGGACTTATCAAATTAAACAGAAATAATGAAATAACTCTTTAGAAATCTTCTTGCCGCCGTCATAGTGCAGTTTGTAGTGCATCTGACTCCCAATCTTCAATTATCGGATGTCATGGGTTCGATCCCCTGGGGCGGCACATATCCTTTCAAACATTTGTCTCTCACCAATGGGTGGATAATCATAAACCTAAGTGGGATAGCAGCTAGAGGCTAGGTAAGGATGTAGTAGTACTGATGTGAAAAATATCAGGTATCCATTGTCCTTCTAAACCACAAGGCCAATTTCAAAAAACTTTGTGGGAATGTTCCTTTGGTGACCCTTTTCAAAACTTTTTCAGGAAATTTTTATTCACAAAAAATAGAGGTTTGGCAGGGCACGGCTTATCAGTCTTAGAGGGATCATAAATCAATGTTATAAAAATCTTCTACTCTTAAACCATTTGGCCAACTTGGACAAAACTTGGCAAGAATGTCCCTAAACTGACCCTTTTCATATCTTTTTGAAATTTTTCTTTCTAACCCTTTAGATAAATGAAATTTTGATACTCAAAAATGTGGGCAATGCAGGGCCAACCTTATCAGACTTCAAAAAATCATTCTCAGGTGATCAATTTTGGGCCATTTTGACCCTCTTGTTTTTATCACAACCTGAAAATTGGTCAGAATGTTTTTCTTAAAGTATTCTAGTACATATTCAAAGTTAAAAACTGGGTCGCAAGATGCTTTGTTTTAGTCTAATCAACCTGGAAAACCAGACAGAATGTTTGATGAATCTAAATTTAGATCACCTTTTCAAGGTCATATTTAGTCACCTAGACCAACAATCAATAGGCCCCTATGGAGTTGTTCTGCTTCACCAGTTACTTCCCTTAACCAATTCCAACACAGCAAAAATTTAGACCGGTCCAAATTGAAAGAAGCTGCAGACGACAATTTCAAATTGATGGAATTTTTATTTTTTTCGTCTTTTTGGATAGAAAACATTGTGGATAATGAAGAAATTGCTTGATACAAGCAATTTCTTCATTTTCCACAATGTTTTCTAAAGCTTTTTTCTTGAGGGGCGTAAAAAGGAGGGATTGAGTTGGAATGGGTTAAACTCTGGGTAGTTCAGGTCTGTTTTTGTACACTATCTATGCATAGGAAATGCATACTTTTAAAATCAATGTATTTCACCTTATAAAAATAAACAAAACCTTTCAATTTTATTATTGAAACTCTTAAAGTTCCATAGTCAATATATTTAAAAGCTAAAGCACTTTGAATGACATGATTATTATAAATTAGTTCAATTATTAGGTGTGACCTGCTGTTGTCACCTTGTTGATGAAATAACTACCTCTTTCCTAAGCATAAGATTTGTTTATTTATATATAACATCACATACATTTCAATAGCATTAAACAATATTTATAAAAGCATTTATAAGGAACTGGTAGGGACATGTCAATCTAATATTGAATGGTACTAGAGTCTTTTAGTACTAAAGTGCTCTGTGATTGGTCATAGTCTGTCCTTCCATCCGTCTGTCCGTCCGTTTACAATCACAAAAAAATCTTCTCCTCCTAAACTAACCATGGAATTTCAACAAAACTTCACAGAAATGATCCTTAGGTCATGCTCTTTCAAAATACTTCAAAGAATTGAAATCCATGAAACTTGGTTGCCATGGCTACAGAGTGAAAAAACTTGAAAATATCTTCTCCTCCCAAGCGGTAAGGCCTAGAGCTTAGATAATTGGTACAAATCATCATCTATTGACCCAGTACCAAAATACTTCAAAGATTTAGGTAAGGCCTAGAGCTTAAATAATTGGTACAAATCATCATCTATTAACCCACTACCAAAATACTTCAAAGATTTACAGAATTATGAAAATTAGCCCATTTCTGGACGATCCCTTATTTTACATATATAGAAATAAAGAAGGAAATCTTTAAAAATGTTCTTCTCCAAAACCATATGGCCTAGAGCATTGATATTTGGTATATATCTTCATCTATTGACCCTCTACCAAAATACTTCAAAGAATTACTGTATTCTGAAAATGAGCCCTTTTCTTTGTGATCCCTGATTATAGATTGAAACAAAGAAGGAAATCTTTAAAAATCTTCTTCTCCCATACCATGAGGTCTAGAGCTTTGATATTTGGTATACATCATCATCTTTTGACCCCTCTACCAAAAAACTTCAAACAATTACCTTATTCTGAAAATTAGCCCTTTTCTGGACAATCCCTTATTTTACATAGAAACAAAGAAGGAAATCTTTAAAAATCTTCCTGTCCAAAACCATAAGGCTTAGAGCTTTGATATTTGGTATACATCATCATCTATTGACCCTCTTCCAAAATACTTCAAAGAACTATCGTATTATGAAAATTAGCCCTTTTCTTTGTGATTTCTGATTTTACAAAGAAATAAGAAAGAAATCTTTAAAAATCTTCTTCTCCAAAAACTATAAGCCCTAGAGCTGTAATATTTGGTATACATCATCATTTATTGACTCTCTACCAAAATACTTCAAAGAATTACTGTATTCTGAAAATTAGCCCTTTTCTTTGTGATCCATGATTTTACATAGAAACAAAGAAGGAAATCTTTAAAAATCTTCTTGCAGGGTTTTCCCTGGACTTTCAAAACAGGGGGTCATTTTGCCACATTATGACCCCTATCAAATAAGAAAAAAAAGGCTGTCTAGCTCTTTTGGGGGTCATTTCTAAATAATGAGGGTCCAAATTCAAAGAAGGAGAGGGTCATGGAAAACCCTGCTTCTTGTCCCAAACAATGATGGTCCTCTTCACAAAGTGGTCATGCATGGTGAGCTATTGTGATCTAGCTGTGTCTGACGTCCATTGTCCACCGTGTGTCAACATCTTGTGTGCACTCTTGAGGCCACAATTTTTTTCAAATGTCTTGAAACTTGGTCATAATGTTTGTCTCCATGAAACCTTGGACAAGTTTAATATTGGGTCATATAGGGTCAAAAACTAGGTCACTAGATAAAATATTAGAAATACCTTGTGTGCACTCTTGAGGTCACATTTTTGCCTCAAATGTCTTGATATTTAGTAAAAATGTTTGTCGGCATAATATCAAGGTCAAGTTTGTTAGATTACGTGGGGTCAAAAATTAGGTCACTAGGTCAAATCCTAGAAACAATCCTGTGGGCACTCTAGAGGCCACATTTTAAGCTCAAATCTAATGATATTTTGTCAGAATATTGTTTCCCTGTTATCTCAGCCAAGTTCAAATTTGGGTCACATGGAGTAAAAAACTAGGTTAAATCTTAGAATAACCTTTTGCGCTCTCCAGAGGCAATATTTATGGCTCAATTGAATTGATAATTATTTGATCAGTATTTTTTTCTGCTTAAAATAAAGGTCAAATTTGATATTAGGTTATGTGGAGTCAAAAACTAGGTCACTAGGTCAAATCCTAAAAATACTTTTCAGTGCTCCAGATAAGGTCCATTTTCCGTAATTTCCGGACGTAAATTTGCTGGTTACACATACTTTTCTGCGAATTGGCGTACAAGTTACGGACCGTTCACCATCTGTACAGACATTATTAGGTACGAACGCGTAAACAAAAAGGAACTTACTCTTGTAGCATTTCGTGTAATCACTTGGCTATTTCCGATATTGCTGAAAGTCCCCGTTACTTTGTTACTGAGTACCCTAAATACTGATCGACTTTCCGTCTCTTTCGGTGACATTGGAAAGCAGACCGTGGGAAAATTTTTGTCAACAAGGCATTGAATCTCTTTCTAATTTAATGTTGTGAGCAATGTGAAACCAGTCGTTCTGACTGACTACATCACAAAACGTCGAGACAGAAAACTTTGACGAGTTTATTTCAGTCGTTTGTTTGTTTGAATGGGGTTTTACGCCGCTTTCAACAATCTTTCAGTTATATCGCGGTGGCTGGAGCACCTAACAATGGAATCCTGGCATTTCTCACACTAGTACTACCATTACATCCTTTCCTAGCCTCCAGCTGCTATCCCACATAGGTCTACGATTATCGACCCATTGGTGAGAGACAAATTGTCGGAAAGGATGAGTGCCGCCGTCAGGAATCGAACCCGGGACCTCTAGATTGATAGTCCGACGCGCTACCAACTGCGCTATGACGGTGGCTACTTATTTCAGTCGTCTACGGACAAATCCCTCTCAAAGCCAGAAGAAATCATAAGACCAATTATAGAACAAATTGTTTGCTCCATCGTGGAGAAACATTTTCGAAGGCATGGTAAGTTTAGGGCGTGATACGTATATCATAGTTTCACTCACAGCAGTTTCGTTCTCACCGGTTTGGACATCAGTTTGAAGCGAGAATTCAGTGATGATTTTGGATAGAAATGGTTTCTTTCTTAATTAAATGGAATTTGTGATACAAAATCGATATGAAAATGAATTAAAAGTTTTGTTGCTGAGTAGAATGTAAAATCGTAGAAAGTACTGTCTGGTATTTTATTCAAACAGAGCTATAGCTCAGATTTTGATTTGCAGTTACTGACTGTAATTCAATGTTTGAAGAGCAATTGACCTGTTTATATAAAATACTTTCAGTATGATATATAATCAGGACAATTGCTTTGATAACAATCAATTTGCTACATAGAACAGTTCCAGTGTTCTTGTTATATTCTAACATTATGGTGTAAATGTTAACCATCTCTGTATTGGTTAAAGAGCCCAGTTTTGATTAAAAGGTTACTTAATAAACGAAAGAAATGAAATTTGATATTCCCTATATTTATTTGCTACTAAAAGTATGCTGGTACTGATCCTCATATCAAGTACTGATTTAAAATTATTTGGATCAGTACAGTACTGATGCCCCTTGAAATTATATGGAGCACTGCTTTGTGTGCACTCAAGAGGTCTTATTTTTGCCTCAAATCAAATGATATCCGGTAAGAATGTTAGTTTTCATTTGATTTCAGCCAAGTTTCAATTCGGGTCACATGGGGTCAAATACTAGGTAACTAGGTCAAATGTTAGAAAACTTTGTATGCACTCCAGAGGTAATGCTTTTGGCTCAAATGTCTTGATATTTGGTCAGAATTTTTGTCAGCATAATATCTCCTTCATGTTCAATATTGGGTTATGTGGGTCAAAAACTAGGTCACTAGGTCAAATCCTAGAAATTATCTTTTGTACACTCTAGAGGACACATTTAAGGCTCAAATGAAATATTGTTCATGTTCAAATTTTGGTCTCATCAGGTCAAAACCTAGGTCCCTAGGTCAAAGCCTACAAATAATCTTGTGTGCACTATGTAATCCACATTTTAGGCTCAAATCAAGTGATATATGGTCAGAATGTTTGTTTCCATGTTTTCTCAGCCAAGTTCAAATTTTGCTCACATGGTGTCAAAAACTAGGTCAATAGATTAAATCTCAAATATACCTTGTGTGCACTCCAGATGCCATATTTATCGCTCAATTGAATTGATAGTTGGTCAGAATGTTTGTCTTCATAATATCTAGGTCAAGTTTAATATGCCTCTGTCATAGTGCAGTCGGTAGCGTGTCAGACTCCTAATCTTCAATTATGGGATGTCATTGGTTCGATCCCCAGCGGCTGCACAAATTCTTTCCGACAATTGTCTCTCACAAATGGGTGGATAATCATAAACCTAAGTGGGATATCAGCTGGAGGCTGGGAAAGGATGAAGTTGTAGCAATGGTGTGAGAAATACTAGGAATCCATTGTTAGGTGCTCCAGCCGCCACGATTTGACTAAAATATGGTTAAAAGCGGCGTTAAACCCCAATCAGTCAATCAATCAAGTTTAATATTGGGCTATGTGGGGTCAAAACTAGGCTACTAGACCAAATCTTAGAAATAATCTTGTGTACACTTTAGAGAACCACATTTTAGGCTCGATGGACGTATTTGTTCGTAATGTTTTTGTAACTTTTGGCTTAAATAAGGTCACTTGTGCCATTTTACTTCTACAGTCATCAACTCAGGTGAGCGTTTGAGGGCCAATGGTCCTCTTGTTTATTTTTAACCAAAACCTGTAACTACAGCTTTATATAAACCAAAGCTTTTAAGTCAATGTCGCCCAACGATGATATGCTTCTTCAAGCTTTCGATTCATGTTTGATATCAGTACAAGTATTCATCTTTTTGAGATAACTTGAGGAGTAAAGAAAAAAATGTAAATTATTTAGATAAAAATGATCTGTAGGAAGTGTTACATAGATCAAACCAAGACAATTTTTATATGCCCGTCCAAGACAGGACGTATTATGGGATCACCCGTGGTGTCAGGGCGTCCGGGCGTCCAGTTGTCCGGCGGTGTCCACTTCTTTGTCCGGACCATAACTCTGTCACCATAAGTCCGATTGACTTTAAACTTGGCAGTTATATTCTTCTCATCAATATGGAGAGCAGTGCTCAATAACCATACCACTACCTGGCCTATTTTTTGAGTTATTGCCCTTTGTTGTTTTTCATACTTGAATCTTGTCCGGAGTATATCACTAAAAGTATTATAGCTAGGATCATGTAACTTCATGGATGTATAGATCTCACCAAGGGGAGTGCAGTGTTCAAGAACCATAACTCTACCAGGCTTTCATACTTGAATCTTGTCCGGAGTATATCTCTAAAAGTATTATAGCCAGGATCATGAAACTTCATGGGTGTTTAGATCTCACCAAGGGGGAGTGCAGTGCACAAGAACCATAACTCTACCTGGTCTACTTTTTGAGTTATTGCCCTTTGTTGTTTTTCTTACTTGAATCTTGTCCGGAGTATATCTCTTAAAGAATTATAGCTAGAATCATGAAACATCATGGCCGTCGTCATAGCGCAGTTGGTAGCGCGTCGGACTGTCAATCTAGAGGTCCCGGGTTCGATCCCCGACGGCGGCACTCATCCTTTCCGACTATTTGTCTCTCACCAATGGGTCGATAATCGTAGACCTATGTGGGATAGCAGCTGGGGGCTAGGAAAGGATGTAATGGTAGTACTGGTGTGAGAAATACCAGGATTCCATTGCTAGGTGCTCCAGCCGCCGCGATATAACTGAAAGATTGTTGAAAGCGGCGTAAAACACTATTCAAACAAACAAACAAATGAAACATCATGGATGGATAGAGCTCATCAAGTGGGAGTGCAGTGTTCAAGAACCATTACTCTACCTATCTTATTTTTTGAGTTATTGCTCTTTGTTTTTTTCATACTTGAATCTTTCCAGAGTATATCTCTAAAAGGATTATAGCTAGGATCATGAAATTTCATGGATGGATAGAGCTCACCAATTGGGAGTGCAGTGTACAAGAACCATAACTCTACCTAGCTAATTTTTGAGTATTGCCCTTTGTTGTTTTTCATACTTGAATCTTGTCCGGAGTATATCTCTAAAAGTATAATAGCTAGAATCATGAAATTTCATGGACGGATAGAGCTCATCAAGTGGGAGTGCAGTGTACAAGAACCATAACTCTACCTAGCGTATATTTTGAGTTATTGTCCTTTGTTGTTTTTCATATTTTGTTTGACAAAAAATATTCATTCAAAATAACCTCAGTTCTATTCAAACCCCCAGTTAATATTAAGCAGTGTGACGGGCGTATCTTGTGACAATTTGGCACCTTGTTTTGAATGTGTTTATCTGATAAGTTGATACATACAATATACATGCATTTATTGAAATATTTAGATATATATGATACTATGTATATTTTGAAAAAGTAATATATTCATATTTAATGTAAAAAAGAGATTGTTTTCAAGTATCTAAAAAAAGTTTCTTCAGAGTTTCTAAAGAGATTTTTAGCTCACCTGAGCACAAAGTGCTCATGGTGAGCATTTGTGATCGTTGAATTCTGTTGTCGTACATCGTCAACAATTGAGGTGTTTACACTCTAGAGGCCACAGTTTTGACCCAATCTTCATGAAACTTGGTCAGAATAATTGTTAGGTCATGAGGATGAACCCTTTTGATTATGGGAGGGTTCTATTTTAAAACACAGGAAAGGGGCCTTAATGACAATTTCTTTGTTTACACTCTAGAGGCCACAAATATAGCTCTATCTTCATGAAACTTTGCCAGAATGATAATTAGGTCATAGAGATGAACCCTATTGATTTTTAGAAGGATCTAAAAACACTGAAAAAGGGGCTTTAACCCTTTCCCGTTCAATTACGGGATTTTACATTCGTGTGATTTTATACTTGAGAAAACATTGTGGAAAAAGAAGAAATGGCTTGTAACAAGCAATTTCTCCTTTTTCCACAATATTTTCTACCACATATGATGGTTTCATTTCAAATGGCATCCCTTTGTCGTTGTCATCTGCAACCTCTTTCAATTTGGACTAGTCTAAAATTTCCAAAAACGGGAAAGGGTTAATGAGAATTTCTTTGTTTACACTCTAGAGGCCTCAATTTTGGCTTAATCTTCATGAAACTTGGTCAGAATAATTGTTTGATCATGAGGATGAACCCTATTGATTATGGAAAGGTTCTATTGGAAAACACAGGAAAAGGGGCCTTAAAGACATTTTTTTTGTTTATAGTCTAGAGGCCACAATTTAGGCTAAATCTTCATGAAACTAGCCCAGAATAATTATTAGGGCATGAGGATGAACCCTATTGATTATGGGAAGGCTCTTTTGGAAAACACAGGAAAAGGGGCCTAAATGACAATTTCTTCGTATGCACTCCAGAGACCACAGTTTTGGCTCAATTTTCATGAAAATTGGTCAGAATAATTGTTTCATCACAAGGATGAACCCTATTGATTTTAGGAAGGTACTTTTCGAAAACACAGGAAAAGGGGCCTTAATGACAATTTCATTTTTAATGCTCTTTATGACATCAATTGGGCTCAATTGTCATGTAACTTGGTCAGGATACTTGTTAGGTCATAAAGATGAACCTTATAGATTATGTGAAGTTTCTATAGGATAATACAGGGAAAAGGGCTATTATGACAATTTCTTTGTTTACAATATAGAAGTCACAGTTTTGCCTCAATCTTCATGAAACTGATTATAGTTATTTGTCTCTAGTTGCATTTTTTTAACAGCAGACAGTTCAGGTGAGCAATCTAGGACCATCATGGTCCTCTCTTTTAAGCTCACCTGAGCACAACGTGCTCAAGGTGAACTTTTGGTATCACCTTTTGTCCGTCATGCGTTGGAAGGCGTCAACAATTCTTTAAACATCTACTCCTCAGTAACCACTGGGCTGATTTCAACCAAACTTGGTAGGAATGTTCCTTGGGTGACCCTTCTCAAAAGTTGTTCGCTGGATTTTGATTGACCCTTAAATATGGGCATTGCAGGGCGTGGCAGTTTAGACTTTGAAATCTTTAAACATCTTCTCCTCAGTAACCAATGGGCCATTTTCAACTAAATTTGGTATGAATGTTCCTTTGGTGACCCTTTTCAAAAGTTGTTCGCGGAATTTTGATTGACATCCAAATATGGGCTTGGCAGGGCGTGGCATTTTTTAATGTCGCTAAACTTCAGTTTAGCTGGCATTATTGCAGTCATGAGGGTTAAGGGTGTTTGTAGTTAGTTTGCCTGACTCTTGAGATCTAGATAACAAAGTGTGATACCAATCTAACTCTGTTATTCCTCTTCTTGTAAGAACTCTTTGGTATTGTCTTTTTGAGCCCTATTCTGAGCTTCCTAAGAGTACCAACAACATAGGGTTTGATTAATCACAAGAGAAATTTACATTTCAAAATAGAAATCACTCTCTTTATCTGGAGCTGGAACTACTTTATTGTGGAATGTGTTCTTTGTGTAAGGGCCAGTCCCAATAACTCAGCTATTTAGACTAAAAAGTAGTTCTCTTATTTTCAAATCCTTTAATTGTATATCTGTTTGGTTTAGTGTGTGAAATTGTTTCCATTTAATTTATAGTCTTTGAATTAATGATTACAACAATAAAAATACATGTTATACTTTTGATTATTTCTGTTCAATGCTTTTCAAGTGTAGTAATTTTGTATAGCAACCATTTCCAAATACATTCTATAGTCAAAGGGAGATAAATAAAAAATTCCCTCTTCCTGTCTAATTTAAGTTAGCCTTTGTAATCAATAATCTACTTAATCCTTTTCTTTTCAAATTCTGGGGGTTTTTTTAAATCTTGAAAATAGTGTGGAAAAAGAAAGAACTTTTTTTCATTATATGCTTAAACTTAGAAGTTTATGTCACCCACCCTGATGGCTGGATAATAGTAAACCTAAGTGGGATGAGCAGCTGGATGTTGTAGTAGTATTAGTGTGAGAAATACCATGAACACACGGTTAGGTTTGACTGAAATACTGTTAAAAGTGGTATTAAACCCTCTGCAATTAATCAATTTTATACCTCAGTCAAAAAAATCGACAATCATTTTAATGAAATAGATGTCAAATGTTGGTTATTCAGAATTAAAATTACTTATTCAAACGGTGTTTGATAGACATATTATCTGATTAACAGGTTTTAGTGTTTGATAGACATATTATCTGATTAGCAGGTAAATTTCAACCTGAAATTTTAAGTTCAGCTCAAAAAAAGAAAAAGAAAAACAGCAATAAAAACTCGACATAACAGGAATAGCTGATATTTCTGATACAAGATAAAGATTCAATTTTACATGAAATAAAGAACGTATGAAGTTGAGACTTGAATATTACCTCAACATATCCGGAAGCTCAAGATTTCCAATTTCAAGACAATTAGTGTGGACTAATTGTACATTATAAAAGGTCTGTGATACTTTTGTTTAACTTCAAACCTGGCTAGATTAACATGATGCAGTTATATTTGCCTATTACTGAGAATGTTACTTAGTGATATTTAGATTCATTTCTTTATGAGTAATGAAATCATGAACCAATCTGGAACATGGCAACATTCAGGACCTTCAGTCCTTTGATTTTACTTTGAAATCTTTAAACATCTTCTCCTCATTAACCATTGGGCCAATTTCAACCAAATTTGGTTTGAATGTTCCTTGAGTGACTCTTTTAAAAAGTTGATCGTGGTATGTTGATTGACGCCAAAATATGGGCTTGGCAGGGCATGGCAGTTTTTTGACTTTGAAATCTTAAAACATCTTCTCCTCAGTAGCCACTGGGCCAATTTCAACCAAACTTGGCATGAATGTTCCTTTGGTAACCCTTTTCAAAAGTTGTTTGCAGAATTTTGTTTCACGCCCAAATATGGGCTTGGCAGGGCGTGGTAGTTTTTGACTTTGAATTCTTTTAGTGTCTTCTCCTCAGTAACCATAGGGCCAATTTCAACAAAATTTGGTAGGAATGTTCCTTGGGTGACCCTTTCCAAAGGTGTTCGGGGAATTTTGATTGACGCCCAAATATGGGCATGGCAGGGCATGGCAGTTTTTGACTGAAATCTTTAAACATCCTCTCCTCAGTAACCATTTGGCCAATTTCAACCAAATTTGGCATGAATGTTCCTTGGGTGATCCTTTTCAAAAGTTGTTAGTGGTATTTTGATTTATGCCCAAATATGGGTGTGGCACGGCGGGGCAGTTTTTGATTTTAAATCTTTGAACATCTTCTCCTCAGTAACCATCGGGCAAATTTCAACCAAACTTGGCATGAATGTTCCTTGGGTGACCCTTTTCAAAATTTGTTCGCAGAATTTTGATTCAAGCCCAAATGTGGGTGTGGCAGTTTTTGACTTTGAATTCTTTTAACATTTGGGCCAATTTCAACAAAACTTGGCATGAATGTTCCTTGGGTGTTCCTTTTCAAAAGTTGTTCTCAGAATTTTTTTCACACCCAAATATGGGCCAGGCAGTTTTTTATTTAGAAATCTTTAAACATCTTCTCCTCAGTAATCATTGGGCCAATTTCAACAAAACTTGGCATGAATGTTCCTTGGGTGATCCTTTTCAAAAGTTGTTCGTGAAATATGATTGAGGCCCAAATATTGGCGTGGCAGGTTGGGGCAGTTGTTTACTTTGAAATCTTTAAACATCCTCTTCTCAGTAACTATTGGGCCAATTTTAACAAAACTTGGCATGAATGTTCCTTTGGTGACTCTATTCAAAAGGTGTTCGCAGAATTTTGATTGACACCCAAATATGGGCATGGCAGGGTGGGGCAGTTTTTTTACTATGAATTTTTACACATCTTCTCCTCAGTAACCATTGGGCCAATTTCAACTAAACTTAAATGAATATTCCTTGGGTGACCCTTTTCAAAAGATGTTGGCAAAATGAATCATCTTACATCAGTCAGGTGAGCGATTTTAGGGCCATTCTGGCCCTCTTGTTTATTATTCTTTCCCTTACCTCTTTATATATAATCTTTTTAGATCACCTGAGCACAAAAAGTGAGGTGAGCTATTGTGATCGGTCGTTGTCTGTCCGTCTGTCCCTCTGTCCGTCCGTCCACAATTTCTTTAGAAATCTTCTCCAACTCAACCAGCAGGCCAATCACGCTGAAACTTTGCAGGGAGATTCCTTGGGTGAAGTTCTCAAGTTCAAAAGTTGTTAAAAGAATTTCATTCTGTAAAATACTCTGTTAGCTGCGGCATTTGAAAATGGGAACCCTAAGTAAATTTTAAAAGATCTTTAAAAATCTTCTCCCCCTAAATCAGTAGGCCAATCAAGCTGAAACTTTGCAGGGAGGTTCCTTGGGTGAAGTTCTAGGAAAGTTGTTAAAAGAATTTCATTCTGTAAAATACTCTGTTTGCTGCGGCATTTGAAATGGGAATCTTAAGGAAATCTTTAAAAATCTTCTCCTCCTAAACCAGTAGGCCAATCAAGCTGAAACTTTGCAGGGATGTTCCTTAGGTGAAGTTCTAGGAAAGTTGTTAAAAGAATTTAATTCAGTCAAAAACTCAGGTTGCCGCGGCATTTGAAAATGGGAATCTTTAGTAAATCTTTAAAAATCTTCTCCTAAACCAGTAGGCCACTCAAGCTGAAACTTTGCAGTGATGTTCCTTGGGTGAAGTTCTACAAAAGTTATTAAATGAATTTTATTCCATCAAAAACACTGGTTGCCGTGGCATATGAAAATCGGAAATTTTAGAAAATCTTAGTTGTCTTTTTTCACAGACTTCAAGGCCAAAGGCATTTATTTTTTATAAAGAGCTTAATCATATAGTTCTGAACCAAGTTTTTAAATATTTAATCTCTGGGGTCAAAAATGGCCCCACCCATGAGGTCTGAAGTATGGAAAAATGCTTAATTAGAGCAATTTCTAAAGACTTCTTCTCTCAAACTATAAGGTCTAGGATATTCTTATTTGGTATGAAGCATAACTAGATGGTTTTGTACTATATCACTAAAAGTTGTCTTCCTCGGGTCAATAACTGCCCTGCATTAGGAGTCCAAAATTGGGAAAAATGCAGAATTTGAGTATGCTAAAAAAAAATTTCTTCATTTTAACCCATTCCAACTCAATCCCTCATTTTTACGCCCTCCAAGAAAAAGCTTTGGAAAACATTGTTGAAAATGAAGAAATTGCTTGTATCAAGCAATTTCTTCATTATCCACAATGTTTTCTACCCACAAAGACGAAAAAATTCAAAAGTCCATCAACTTGAAATTGTCGTCTGCAGCTTCTTTCAATTTGGTCCAGTCTTTAATTTTGCTGTGTTGGAATGGGTTAAGGAGGAGGGCCTTTATATTTTGAGTGTAGCATAGCCTGGCTGTTATCTATCAGTTTTGATTAAATGATGCTTGTAGGTTAATAAACACCCCTTCCCTGGGTGTCAAAAGTTTGTAAAAATGCTCAATTAGACCATGTTCAATAGTCTTTTCCTCCCAATCTACAAAGTCTAAGGCACTCATATTTTGTATATAGCATATCCAGATGATTCTCTACCATGTTAGCTAAAATCTTGGCCCTGGGGTAAAACATGGCACTGCTCCAGAGGTCAAAAATTTTGGAAAACACCCAATTAGAGCAGCATCAAAAGTCTTCTCCTTGTGAAATATTTTGTGATGGGCATACATAACTGGTATGTAGCATGACTAAATAGTTTTGTACTATGTAACAGGAAAATATGCTCTTAAGATAAAAAAAGTCTCTTCTCCTTGGGTCTAAAATTGTGTAAATCGCATTGAAAGAATTCTTCTTCTTAAATATAGGTTCTAGAGTATTTACATTAAAAACATAGGATAACATTATTGTTATCTACCATGTTTATATCCTTTGGACAAACATGGCCCTTCTCAAGGCATCCAAAGATATAAAAAACACTCAATAAGAGCATGTTCAAATATCTTCCACTCATCATGTATAAGTTGTAATGCAACCAAGGTTGCTAAATTTACACCCATTGAAGTATCAGACAGTAATAAGAGTTTGATTGAAATCTAAATACAAAGAATTTCAGGTAGAAAACACTGTGAGAAATGGAAAAATTGCTTGTCACTCCCTTTCTCACTATGTTTTTTTCAAACCTATTTTCCCTGAGGGTGACAAATTCTTGTATAGTTTGGTAATGGATTAAACTATAAAGCCAAAGGAATTCATTCTTATTGTAAAGCATTAGTGGATTGTTTTGTACAAAGCCCAAAATCTTATATTTTGTTTTATTTATTTTGCTCAAGTTGTGTCTTTTCTATACTAAATAGTACTGTAATTTGCAGATGCCTCAGGTGAGCGATTTAGGACCATCATGGTCCTCTTGTTTAAAATATCCAAACTCAAATTTTTATATTTATAAGAACTAGATTGATTAGAAATATTTCAGTCATAAGACTTCCTTGGTCATTTGTAACAAGAGGACATCTGGGCAGTTGGTGAAAATCCAAAATCCAAAATACCACCCTTGGGCTATTTTGCAAAGATACCGAAGCGTGTAAGTTACTTAAATTAAAACAGGAATTTATGGAGGGAAATCATTAACTGTTAAAATTGACTTTCCATTTACCCTCTACAAAAAAAGATAAATAAATAAATAAATAGAATAAATTAAGAATGAAAGAGGATACAAACAAAATTTTAATAGTCATGGCATTTGTATCGAAAATAATTGATCTCCCAAATTTGGAAAAATTTGGTATAAAAAACACTTTTTGTTGCAAAATTTTTGTTCTCTAATGTTACTGTTTGGTTTGCTTGTTTTAATAAGTCTTTTCAAGCCCTGAAACTAAAAGCAATAATTCATTACAAAGGACGCCTTTGCTTATTTTGTTTGGAAAATGAGAATTAGTATGAAAACTTTGTGAGAATGAAATTGGTTTCCTAAGAATGGAAGATGACTAAAATGTGTCAACGTAAATATAAATTACCACAACAATTTCATATTTTAAGAGTATTAAAGAGTATTCGACATTTCTCTGTGTAAAATCCTGAAAAATATCTGATTCTGCTCAAAACAGGAGCATTTAGTCCCAGCCCTCATAGTCAAGGCTGTCCAGGGTCCCTAAAATTCCTAAAAAAATCCTTATTTTTTTCAATTTGGCTAAAATTCCCAAAAGAATTAAGAAAACAAGGGTGATTCCAAAAAAGTCCTATTTTTCTTGCAAATCCTAATTTCTAAGGCACAAGGTTGTTATCTGGTCATGTGTCTATATGAGTGTTTGTCCACCTTTCTTTTAACCCTTTCCTGTTTCTCGACATTTTAGATTAGCCCAATTTGAATCATGTTGCAGATGACAATGAAAACTGAATGCAAATTGAAACGAAACCTTTGTATGTGGTAGAAAATATTGTGATAAAAGAAGAAATTACTTGTATCAAGCAATTTCTTCTTTTATCACAATATTTTCTTTAGTATAAAATTGCATGGACGTAAAATCCAGTGATTATACAGTAAAGGGTTAAACATATTTTCTTTTTCTTACAACATAATGTGTTTGGCAGTATTTTCTTATTCAGACATGGCAATTAATAGCAACTGAACAGGAATTCCAAATGTCCAGCTAAGTGTTGGGTCTGACCTGTTGATACAGAATGGATTCATCAGGTAAATAGAAAGGGATAGGTTGAAGTTATCTATCCCTATGTAGATTAGCTGAGAAACGTGTTATGCTCCTTAACTGAAAGTAGCAATTTTGCACACTGTAGCAGAAATTCAACATTTTTAGCTCACCTGAGCACGCAAAGCACGTGAGCTATTGTGATCACCTTTGGTCCAGCATCCGTCCGTCGTGCTTCGTCCGTCGTGCTTCGTCCGTCGTGTGTCAACAATTTCTTTAAACTCCATCTCCTCCCAAACCACTCGGCCAATTTGAACTAAATTGTGCAGAAATGGTCCTTAGGTGGTCCCCTTTGAAAATAGCTAAAAGAATTGGAATCCATAAAAAACTCTGGTTGATATGGCAACACAAGTGAAATTTTAAAATGATTTTTAAAAATCTTCTCCTCCTGACCCAGAAGGCATAGAGCCTTCATATTTTGCATGAAGCATCAGTATATTAACCTCTTTCAAAATAGCTAAAATCTGAAAATTTGAAAATGGGAATCTTTAGTAAATCTTTAAAAATCTTCTCCTTCTAAACCAGTAGGCCAATCAAGCTGAAACTTTGGGTGAAGCTTTTCAAAAGTTTTTAAAAGAATTTAATTCTGTGAAAAACTCTTGTAACTGCAGCATATGAAAATGGGAAATTTTAGAATATCTTTGTTGTCTTTTTTTCCACAGACTACAAGGCCAAAGGCATCTATATTTTATATAGAGCTTAATCATTTAGTTCTCTACCAAGTTTTTAAATATTTAATCTCTGGGGTCAAAAATGGCCCCGCCCATGAGGTCTGAAGTATGGAAAAATGCTTAATTAGAGCAATTTCAAAAGACTTCTCCTCTTAAACTATTAGGTCTAGGATATTCTTATTTGGTATGAAGCATAACTAGATGGTTTTGTACTATATCACTAAAAGTTGTCTTCCTCGGGTCAAAAACTGCCCTTCACTAGGGGTCCAAAATTGGAAAAAACGTAAAATTTGAGTATGCTAAATAAAAAAAGGTCTTTATTTTAAGGAGGAGGACCTTTATATTTTGAGTGAAGCATAGCCTGGCTGTTATCTATCAGTTTTGAATAAATTATGCCTGTAGGTTAATAAACACCCCTTCCTTGGGTGTCAAAAGTTTGTAAAAATGCTGATTTAGACCATGTTCAATAGTCTTTTCCTCCAAATCTACAAAGTCTAAGGCACTCATATTTTGTATATAGCATAACCAGATGGTTCTCTACCATGTTAGCTAAAATCTTAGCCCTTGGATAAAACATGGCACTGCCCCAGAGGTAAAAAATTTGGAAAACACCCAATTAGAGCAACATCAAAAGTCTTCTCCTTCTGAAATATTAGGTGATGGGCATACATAATTGGTATGTATCGTGACTAAATAATTTTGTACTATATAACAGGAAAATATGCTCTTAGATAAAATCAAAGGACTGAAAGTCCTGAGAGCGGTTTTGATGGCTTATCAGTAACCGCGCTAAATAATGCCAACATGTATCATCAAGATGAGTAAATAAATCGTACACTTAACAGGGATGAGCAGCTGGAGGCTCGATAAGGATGTAGGAGAGCTGCACTGGTGCGAGAACTACTAGGAATCCATGGTTAGGAGCTCCAGCCACCCCGATATAAATGAAATACTATTAAAAGTTGCGTTAAAACCCCATTCAATTAATCATGACCCTTTTACTGTTTACCGAAATCGCTATTTTGATTTAATCACAACCTTTTCTTTAATATTATTTCATCAGTGCGTGAAAATTTGTGGTTATGTGGTATAAGGTTAAATGATAAAAGGTAAAGCAATCAAAGCTAACATTCAATTCTCTTTTCTTTGAGTATATTATTATTACGTACTACATGTTCGTTTCAAAGATATAGTCGAATTCGAGAGGTAAAGGGGTGTTTTATTCGGTGGGGTTAAATAGGTGCTTGAATTGCAAATATAACAGGGTTGTAACTTGTAGCATATACTGCGTACATGCTGAGTCCTGCCAGGTCAAAACTAACAGACAGGGTAAGGAGTTTGTTTACTCCACTAACCACTGACCTAGATTCTATCTTGAAACCCAAGGAGATTATTTCTCTCATTTAGACAGTTCATTAGACAATTTGCCATGGATTTATTAAGTCGAATTTTCAGACCATTTTCCATGATATTCATGACTAAAAAGGAGGCTGTTGGCATTCAGTAAGTAAGTTATTTTCTTCGTCAGCTATGAAATAAGATGGAGGCAATCACATAGATTTTCACTTCAAGTTTATGAGCATGCATGGAAACGAGTAGAAAATTTGTGAAACTTGTTTCCGGTTGATCGATGTGAAATACCAGTTTTGTCCTACAAAACTGCTAAAAACGTCTCTACTCCTGGAGTCGAAAATTGCGTAAATCGCGTTGAAAGAATTCTTCTTCTTAAATATAGGTTCTGGAGTATTTACATTAAAAACATAATATAGCAGTATTGTTATCTACCATGTTTATATCCTTTGGACAAACATGGCCCTTCCCAAGGCATCCAAAGATATGAAAAACGCTCAATAAGAGCATGTTCAAATATCTTCCACTCCTCATGTGTAATGCATTCATATTTTGATTTATGGTACATCCAGATTGTTCTCTACCAAGGTTGCTAAAATTACACCCATTGAAGTATCAGACAGTAATTAGAGTTTGTTTGAAATCTAAATACACAGAATTTCAGGTAGAAAACACTGTGAGAAATGGATAAATTGGTTGTCACTCTCTTTCTCACTATGTTTTTTCAAACCTATTTTCCCTGAGGGTGACAAATTCTTGTATAGTTTGGTAATGGATTAAACTATAAAGCCAAAGGAATTCATTCTTATTGTAAAGCATTACTGGATTGTTTTGTACAAAGCCTGAAATCTTGTTTTATTTATTTTGCTCAAGTTGTGTCTTTTTTATACTAAAAAGTACTGTAATTTGTAGATGCCTCAGGTGAGCGATTTAGGACCATAATGGTCCTCTTGTTTTAACAGCAGACAATTCTGGTGAGCGATCTAGGACCATCATGGTCCTCTTGTTCAAGTAGGATCTTTTTGTAGTGACATCAATTTATACAGATGTCCTTCTGTTTCAAGAACAGAATTCATATTTGCCTAGCCGCTGTCATAGAGCAGTTGGTAGCATGTCTAACTTTCAATCTAGCGGTCCCAGGTTTGATCCCCGACAGCGGCACTCATCCTTTCCCATTATTTGTCTGTCACCAATGTGGGATAGCAGCTGGAGGCTAGGAAAGGATGTTATGGTAGTACTGGTGTGAGAAATACCAGCAATCCATTGTTAGGTGCTCCAGCCGCCATGACATAACTGAAAGATTGTTGAAAGGGGCGTAAAACCCCATTGAAACAAACAAATTGTATTTGCCTAGTTGTAACAGGTATGAATGAATCATGTGCTTTCTTTTTAGTTTCAATTTAAAAAAGATTAACCTGTTATATACTCACAATATCTTGTTAAGGGTTTTTTTTTTGGTTTTTTTAAGAAACATTGGTAAAAAGCAGACATTGACTATATTAAGCAATTCTTTCTCTTCCATGTTGGTTTTATCATATGGATTGATTCCATCTTAGCATTTATTCTTTTGCAATTTTGTCTGCATCATCTTTCAAATTGGACAGGTTACTTCAGGATACTTGCAGTTTATTTATCAATTATGTGTTGATCCTCATACCTTTCAAATTAAACATGCCTTTAAAAGTTTAAAGATATGAAGAATATAGATAGGGCAGCGTGCTGATATGTCTACTCAATCATTTCTGAGAGACTTTAAAGCCTTCGTGTAATATTGTTATTTACCTCATTAGGATTTGTTCTTTAAATTTCTTAGAAATCCAGACTTGACATAGTATTTTAACACTGTGTAACACTTTCAGTTATAATAAATAAGCAAAATAAAAAGTGCATGAAATATGAAGAGGAAATGTAGTGGCTATAAGGGAAGATGAGGAGGCCACATGCACCCTGATGTAGATGTGTAATACAATTCTAATGATTTTAGGTGTCTGAAGCTTAAGTGAACATTTTAAATGGTGTTTTCAATCTCTCTTTATAAGTTGTATTCATGCTAAAATAAATCAAATATCATTTTGTATTTTTCAGGTTAAACTCAACATATAGCTGAGACAGCTGGACTTTAATATGCCTTTACTACCATCAAGATAAAACTAGTGAGTTTTTCTTGTCAGGAATGAAATGGCTAGTCAATTTCAAGCTCAGCCTTTCGGAGGAAACCTGAGGTATTGCTATAGCTTTGGTGTTGTCGTCAAGAGAAATTTTTGACATTTTGTGATATCTCTGGTTCTACTGAAGGCATTCACTTGAAACTTGGCACATTTGTTCAACAACCAATACTATCGAGGGGGATAACTCTAGATGCATTTTATTCACTATCCAGCACCCAATAGCTGAGCGTAGGCACCTGTAGGCAGTGCTTTTGTTATTCATTTAGCTCCCTAATTTATCTATATAATTCCTTATTTTATCCCTAAATTTGCCCTAATTTTTTCAACTTTTGTCCCAAAAATTTGCCCTAATTTTTTCAACTTTTGTCCCTGAAATTTGCCCTAATTTTTTGACTGAAGGTGCTGGAGAGCCTGTTTTCCTGTTATTTCTTGTTAACATAGGTTTTCCTTATTATTAAAAAGATTAACCTGTTAGCTTTTCCACAATGTTTCTTAAAACAATCAAGAGTCTTTGTTGCTAATTTTAACTGGATTTACCCAGTCTAGTCAATGGTGTTAATTAAATAGCAATTTTTGGGAGAACTCCGTATATAGGTTGGGGCCCATTTTAAAAAACATCTTGTTGACACTGTAATCACTTTATTGCTGAAATGTCCTGAAAGTAGCCAAGTTGCTCAATTTGACTTGTAAATCGAGTGATCAATTAAATTCCATTATGGCCCTGTTGTTTGACTATAATTTAATTCCCTAGGAAAAGATTCATTACTCTGACATTCTTTTTAGTCAAATTTTACCCCTTGTTTGACTTAGAATTTCTCTCTGTCAAAGTTTTATGTGCAACTGCCATAGATGTGTTATATGTCCTATATAATTATGATGGAAATAATTCATAAGTCATATATTTTAGTGTAATTTCTACCTTTTTTATGCCCCGCATCGAAAGATTGGGGAGCTTATTGTTTTATCCTTGTCCATCTGTCCGTCTTTCCATCTGTCTGTCTGTCTGCAAAACTTAACCAAAAAAGTTAACATTCCCAATTACTACCAGCCTATTCAAGATACAATGCTCATATTTGGCATGATAATATGCACCTCCTCATGTCAAGGTCAAGGTCATGTGATAAGTTTAAGGTCACATACCAAGGTCAAATGTTTAGTCCTGTTGTGGGGCATTGTGTTTCACAAACACATCTTGTTTCCCTAGAATTTCTTGGTTAAAGTTTTATGTACAACGGTCTAGTATGTTCCTCCTGTTGCCACTGGTCTGAAACTTTGACCATTATATCAACCCCTTTGCAAATATTAATTTCTCTGACATTCAATATCGTGGATATTTGACCCCTTTTGACTTGATATTCTTGGTTATAGTTTGACATGTTCCATCTTCATTAAACTTCTCATTTCAACTCTTGGGCAAATATTCATTAACATTCATTATCATGACATACACTTCAGTGGAGATTTTTTCAACCCATTTTGATCTACTATCCAGCACTCAGAATAGTCAAGCTTTGCTACCATCTCACAGCTCTAGGTTTTTCACCAATTTTCTATTCTGAATATAAGTAGGTTAATTTTGATAAAATTTGAAAAGGTTTAAGTTGAAAATTTGAATAATTTTGAGTTAAAGATTCTGCATTTATAAACAAATTTAAAGGAAATTTTCACAGAGTGTTTCTAGTCATCTGGACTTATGCACATTGGTTGGGGTTTTGCCATTATAGGTTGCATCACAGAAAAGGGGGCATAATGCAAAAATTCTCATTAATGCAACTCCTCCATTTCTGGATAGATTAGCATAAATTATTTGTTCACCTGAGAACAACGTCTACAGTTTTAGGTTACCTGAGCAGGGGAGCTTTTAGGATCAAAAAGTGTCCATTGTAAGTCTTAAAGGTGAGTTTTTGTGATCAACCCATGTCTAATGCATTGTATTCCGAAGGCGTCAGCCGAATCTTCTCTGTAACCAGTGGGTCAATTTCAAACAAACTTAGACAAAATGTTCCTAGGGACTTTTTCAAAACCTTATATTTTGTGTCATGAAGGAATTTGGGCTTTTCAGGGGGAGAGCTTTACAGACTTAGAGAAATAATTCTTTGAAAATTACCTGAGTATGAAATGCTATGGAGAGCTAATACGATCACTTGTCTGTCTGTCTTCGAATAAAACTTCGAAACTCCTCCTTAACTACCCATCAGACTTCAATGAAACTTAACAGAAGCTATCCTTTGGTTATGGCCTTTCAAACTTCTTCAATGAATCAAAATCAGTTGATAACTGTGGTTGCTATGGCAACTGAGAGGGATTTCTAAGAAATTCTTAAAAAACCTTCTCTTAAACTGTAAGTTTTCAGCTTTCAAATTTTGCATATAGCATCATCCAGTTGTCCTTCACCAAATTACTTAAGGATATGATGCTGTGATTTATATAAGCCCTATGTTTTAGCCACTTGGGTTTACATAGAAATAACAAGTAAATTCTTTGTAGATCATCTCCTCCTATACTGACCATCAGATGAGATGTCATTGAAATTTTACAGAAAGGATCCTTTGGTGATGGCCTTTCAGAATTCTTCAAGGAATGGTAATTGGTTGAAAACTTTGGTTGCTATGGCAAGTAAAAGAATTGAAATTCAAAAATCTTCTTCAAAAATCTTCTCTTTCTAAATGGAAAGGCCTAAAGCTTTCAAATTTTCATATAGCATCATCTCATGGTCTTCTACCAAAATACTAATATTAAGGCTATGATGCTTTGATATATATAAGCCCTTTATTGTAGGCGCTTGGAATTTAGAGAGAAATAAAGAAACATTTCTTTAAAGATCATATCCTCCTATGCTAACCGTCAGATGTCATTGAAATTTTACAGAAATGATCCTTTTGGATTGCCTTCCATATTACTTTAAGGAATATAATCCATCAATAGCTCTGGTTGCTGTCAATCAAAAGGAATTTAAAAGGAATTCTTTTAGAATCTTCTAAACCATAGGGCCTAGAGGTTTTAGATTTGCAGCCTCAATCCATGGTCTTCAATCAAAATACTTCATATATTATCCCTATGTTGGGGATACTTGGAATTGAATTGGAAACATTCTTTGAAAATCAGCTCCTTAACTAGCCATCAGATTGCAATTGAACTTTCAGAAATTGTTCTTGGATTATGGTCTTTCGAAATACTTAAGAGAAAAGGAATCCATGAACAACTCCAGTTGCTTTGACAGCCAAAGGGAATTTCTTATGAAATCCTAGAAAATCATCTCTTAGACCGTAAGGCCCAGAGCTTCCAAATTTTGCATGTAGTATTGTCTCATTGTCATCAACATAAGGCTTAAGGCTATGATGATGTGTTTTTTGTAAGCTGTATGTTGTGAGCAGCTTGGTGGTTTTTAAGAAAAACTTGCTTAAAAGGTACTGACATTAGTTCTTTCAGAAAGGTTTTTGTCCACTGTGGCAAATTTTAGTTTAGAATTTAAGAGAGATCATTGAATTCAGAAGGAAGTCATACAGCAAACCAGCGCTATCATGGCCCTCTTGTCATCAATTTAACCCATTCCTAATTAGCTAGTTAAAACACGACTGACTGGTTGTACGGCTAGTTTGGTGATCTGAATATCATTTGTTTGAGCTTAGGAGTTGCAGGGTTGTGTACACGGGCAAGATACTTAATACCAATCTATCCTGCTGTAACATTTAGTAGCAATAGGTTTACACCACTGCCTCTCAGGGACATCAAAATATCTGGACTGAGTGTTCTAGAGCAACTATGAAGTTTAACCCATTCCCACAAAAGCCCGCCTTTTTACGCTCCTCGAGAAAAAAGCCTTGGAAAACATTGTGGAAAATGAAGAAATTGCTTGTATCAAGCAATTTCTTCATTATCAACAATGTTTTCTATCCAAAAAGACAAAGAAAATTTAAATTCCACCAATTTGAAAATACCGTCTTCAACTTCTTTCAATTTGGACCAGTCTAAAATTTTGTTGAGTTGGAATGGGTAAAAGCTTTTGTTGCAATCAAACTAAAACAATTATATTACTAAGTACATGTAATTCTATTCAAATTAGACACAACATTAGTCCTAACCCAAGAGAATCCCTACATGACGCCTGCGATGACTGGATAAGAAATCTTGGAGAAAGACAATTTGTGGGAGGAGATGCACCAAATCTTGCAGATCTGGTAAAAGCAGTTTTTTAGCTACACTGGCTTAAAGCCAGCAGGCTATTGTCATGGCATGGTGTCTGTTGTTTCTCCATCCATCGGTAAACCTTTACTTTAACAATCTTTTCAAAATTTCACAGAAATGATCCTTGGGTGACCCTTTTTTCAGATTCCTTCAAAGAATTTGGATTGGATGATAAAACAATGCTTTAATGGGCAAGGCTAATTTCCATATTTAGTAAAAGCTTCGAAATCTTCTTCTCAGACATCAGTTGATGGAATTCAACCAAATTTTATGGGAATGATCCTTGTATGACCCCTTATCAGATTGCTTCAAGGAATTTTGATCAGATGAAAAACATGGCTTTAATTGATGAGGCTAATTTTTTTCTCAAAACCAGTTCTGCTCCTACATCTTAATGCAAGTTTGGCGAATTTTTTTAAGATTTCTCTGGACAGTTTTATGATTCCAAGATTGTTTGTTATTTGGGGGTATACTGGGATCAGGTTGTCGGTCTGTCCATCCGTGGACATAATTTTGTGTCCTCATCTCCTCCCACATTTCCAGACCAAATTTACTGAAACTTTACCGAAATCTCCCTTGCAATGGGAACTTGTGCACCTGCAATTTTCATAATGATTAATCAACTGTTTCAGTAGTTATGCCTCTTTGATTTATTTTCTTATATACAATAATATATAAAGAATAAATCATAACTCCTGAACAGGTTGACAGATCGAAAAAATAAAAGAGGTTCACATGTTTATTCCAGAACATAAACGCCATGTTCGATGTTGCACGGAAGCCCTAATTTCCATCTCCAATGTTGAACAAAATCCCTATTGTTATGCTCCCCGAACAAATTTTTGGGGGAGCATATAGTCGCCGGCCTGTGCCTCTATCTGACCGTCTGTCCATCCGAAGTCATATCTCAGCAACCCCTGGGCCTAATTGGATGAAACTTCATATATCCAGGGCTTAGAGCAAAAACATAGTATGGCTCTATACATTGTATAGAGCCATACTATGTTTTTGCTCTAAGCCCTCGATATAATCTTCCTAGGAAATTTCCAAGACCCATGTTTTATTTTTCTTATTTCAAGGCTGCGTTGTGGAAAAAGGGGCCTTAATGTAAAAACTAGTTTTTTGCCAATTTCTTCAAGACTAATTCTTAGAATTTCATGAAATTTCATAATTGAGTAGCAAATCAGATCCCCTTGACCTTAAACTATTGGGAATTTTCGTTTGAAAAATGTGTCATGGAAAAAGGGGCCTTAATGTTACTACCTTTACGTTGACAGTCTTTTTTCCCTGCAAAAACTAAAATTGGCAATAACTTTTGATTGGTTACAGATGAAGTCTTCATATTTCACATGTGCATTGCTTGTGACAAACCCTTTCTGTTGGTACCAAGTTCAAGGTCATCATTCAAGGTCAAGGTCATTTCTCAAGGTCAAAATTTGGGAAATTAAAACTTTAAAATTGGCCATAATTTTGCAATGGTAAGTGATATAGCCATCATATTTAAGCATTTTTCATATGTTTATTACTTGTGACAAGACTTTTCAGCAGAAACTTAGACCAAGAGGTCAAGGTCAAATTCTAACTGATAAGTGATTGCAATTTCTGTCTTTGAATAAGTTAGCTGCTAAAATGAAAACGACATTTGGTGATTTATCCTCCAATCTTAATAAGTGTGTATTATGGATGAAAAAATCTTCTAGCACTTTCAAAGGAGCTAATAAAGACGGAGAGCTGGATTACTAGTTCATAGATAAAATTGATGGTCAAGATAAAATATTTAACCCTTTACCAAATAATGATATTGATTTTTAGCTCTACTGGCTGAAGGCCACTAGAGCTATAGCGATGGCTTTTTCCCGTCTGTGTGTCCGTCCGTCAAACTTTTACTTGTTTCCGCGATTTAGTCCACAGTTTTCATCAGATTCCCTTCAAACTTTCACAGAATGATTGTACCATCATAAGGATTGTTCCTTTCGAAATTGGGTCAGATCCGTCAAACTTAATTAAAAAATCCTCGTTTACGCGAGTCCACAGTTTTCATCGGATTCTCTTCAAACTTTCACAGAATGATTATACCATCATAAGGATCATTCCTTTCGAAAATGGGTATGATCCTTCAAGAAACACGGGAAAGGGGCCTTATGAAATTTTAATTAAAAATCCTCGTTTACGCGACAGAGTCCACAGTTCTCATTGGATTCTCTTCAAACTTTCTCAGAATGATTGTACCATCATAAGGATCATTCCTTTCGAAAATGGGTATGATCCGTCAAGGAACACAGGAAAAGGGGCCTTATGAAAATTTAATTAAAAAATCCTCGTTAACACTCTAGAGTCCACAGTTTTCATAAGATTGTATTTAAACTTTCACAGAATGATTGTACCAACATAAGGATTGTTCCATTCGAAATTTGGTATGATCCATCAAGAAACACAAGAAAAGGGGCCTTATGAAAATTTAATTAAAAAATCCTCGTTAACACTCTAGAGTCCAGAGTTTACATCGGATTCTATTCAAACTTTCACAGAATGATTGTACCAACATAAGGATCGTTCCTTTCGAAAATGGGTCAGATCCGTCAAGAAAGATGGGAAAAGGGGCCTTATGAAAACTTGATTAAAAAATCCTCGTTTACGCGAAAGAGACCACTGTTTTCATCGGTTTCTATTCAAACTCTCACAGAATGATTGTACCATCATGAGGATAGTTCCTTTCGAAATTGGGTATGATCCGTCAAGAATCATAGGAAAAAGGGCCTCATGAAAATTCAACTAAAAATTCCATTAAGAATCCTTGGTTATGCGATAGAGTCCACAGTTTTCATCAGAATCGCTTCAAACTTTCTCAGAATGATTGTACCATCATAAGGATTGTTCCTTTCGAAAATGGGTCAAGAAACACGGAAAAGGGGCCCTATGAAAATTTAATTAAAAAATCCTCGTTAACACTCTTGAGTCCACAGTTTACATCAGATTGTATTTCAACTTTCACAGAATGATTGCACCATCATATGGATTGTCCCTTTGGGAATTTGGTCAGATCCATCATGAAACACGGGAAAAGGGGCCGTATGAAAATTTAATCGAGAATCTATTAATAAATCCTCTTTAACACTCTGGAATTAACAGTTTTCATCCGATTCCCTTCAAACTTTCACAGAATGATTGTACTATCATTAGGATTGTTGCTTTCGAAATTTGGTATGATCCGTCAAGAAACACAGGAAAAAGGGCCCTTATGAAAATTTTAATAAAAAATTCTCATTAATAATCTAGAGCCAACAATTTTCAAGGGATTCTCTTCAAACTTTCACAGAATGATTGTACCATCATAAGGATTGTTCCTTTCGGAATCGGATATGATTCCTCAAGAAACATGGGAAAAGGGCCTTATTAAAATTTTATTCAAAGATCTTTGTTAACACTCTAGAGTCCCCAGTTTTCATCTGATTGACTTTAAACTTTCACAGAATGATTGTACCATCATAAGAATTGTTTCTTTCAAAATTTTATATAATCAGTCAAGGACCTCAGGAAAAAGGGGCCCGATAAAAACTTGATTTAAAAAGTTCTTGTAAACACAATAGAGTCCATAGTTTTCAACAAATTCTCTTCAAACATTCCCAGAATGATAATTACATTAAATGGATTGTTCCTTTTGGAAGTAGGTTTGATCCATCAAGTTTCATGGGAAAAGGGGCCCTATGAAAATTTAATAAAAAGATCTTAGTTAACACATAATGGCCCTAAATTTCACCTGATTGACTTCAAACTTTCACATAATGATTGTACTATCATAAGGATTGTTCCTTTCAAATTGGGTCTGATCCATTGAGAAACATAGGAAAAGGGGCCTTAGGAAAATTCAATTAAAAAATCTTAATTGATGCTTGTAAGTCCACAGATGAGAGGGGGTTGTCTTTATACTCAAACAGAATAATTCTACTTTTGCAGGGTTGCATCTAGAGTGCGGGATTGCGGGAATCCCGCTAGAATAACCATAATCCCGCATGATAAACATTTCTATGCGTATCCGGTCGCGCTTAAAATTAAATTGGCCCGCGAAAAATTTCATTGCCGTGCGTGCTGATATTTTTTTTATGGTAAGGTAAAAGGTTGCCTGACGAGAAATTCTCAAAATTTACAAGAAAAATGTAATTTAAATTCTTTTTTCATGGAGAAAGGATTGTATTATAACTTCAAAACGAGCGACTGATGACGGTTACCACGGGTGAAAAAATTTAATACTTGAATGGTTTCCGTCTTCCAAATTAGACTAAAATTTAAAAGAAATTACAATTATTTATTTTCTGTACATGGCAAACCACAAACAATTTCATGTTTTTCGATTTAGAAAAAAATGGATAGGATTCAAGATCCCTTTCATTATTAGCGAGAAAATGCGCTCCTGTTCAATTTATTTGGAAATGGAAAAGGGTAGGGCTTCCAGTTTAATAAACAGACCGGGTTCCAGCCTCGGATGACGTACCGGAAATCGTCTGGACAACATGGCTGAACTGAGCGCAAATCAGTCTCCTCAATCTAAAATGTACCATTTTTCCGGTTAACTAAAGCGAGAATCGGAAAATAAGACGGAAATAGGACTGATGATGATACCTCAAGCCTCAGTGAAAGTGTTATTAGAGTGAATTCGAGTGATAATCTGGTTGAAAACGTCGACGAACATGATCGGATCACTAAAAAGAAAAAGTCTCATATCTATTTGGACTCTTGGCGAATAAACGAACAATGACCTTATTAAAACGACAAAAAGACTATGCTGTAAAAATGAGGATTATATTTTTCTAAAAACTTCTAAGGAAGTGGTTTTGTAAATAGAAAAAAAACTTGGGTTAGCAAATAAAATTACTGTGACTGTACTAGTAGAAAATACATGAATATTTTAAAGTTCATTTGAAGAATCAAAGACTTATTCATATTATTGAAGACAAAAGTATTGTAAGGTAAACACTATCATATACATTGAATTTTAACCCCCTCCCACTTTACCCAATAATTTGGCTTGGCCCCCCTTTTTCTGATTGTTATGGGGGACAGCCCCCCATTTTGAGATTTTCTAGATGCAACCCTGCTTTTGTAAGAAGAGTTCCCTTTGGAATTGGTTCAGATCCATCAAGTAACATGGGAAAAGGGGCTATATGAAAATTCAATTAATAAAACGCTGTTAACACAATGAAGCCCACAGCTTTGATCAGATTTTGTTGAAACTTTCACAGAATGATTGGAAGGTCATAACTATCATTCTTTTCGTAACAGGGTTTGAACTGTCAAGAAACACAGGAAAAGGGGCCTTATGAAAATTTCATTTATAAATCCTTGTTACCAAGTCCAGAGCTTTCATCGGATTTTCTTCAAACATTCACAGAATAATTGTACAATAATAATGATTGTTGATGTTTGCATTAGACCTGATCCGTCAAGTATCACAGGAAAAGAAGCATTATGAAATTTAATTTTAAAATCATTGTACCACAATAAAGTCAACAGTTTTCATCAGATTCTGTTAAAACTTTCACAGAATGATTATTCCATCATGAGGATTCTTTCTTTTCAAATTAGGCTTGACCTTTCTAGTATCATGGGAAAAGGGGCCTTTTGAGAATTTTATTTATAATCCTTGTAACCAAGTCCAGAGCTTTCATTGGATTTTATTCAAACCTTCACAGAATCATTGTACAATAATCACGATTGTTGATGCTGACATGAGACCTGATCCTTCAAGTATCACAGGAAAAGGAGCCCTATGAAAATTTTATTTTAAAAATTTTACACCAAGATAAAGTCTGCAGTTTTCATCGGATTCTGTTCAAACTTTCACAGAATGTTTGTACCATCATAAGGATTGTTTCTTTCCGAATTGGGCCTGATCTGTCCAGTATCATAGGAAAAGGGGCTGTATGAAAAATTATTACCAAATCCTCATAAACACAACAATGCCCTCAGTCTTTATCAGAATCTCTTCAAACTTTAATAGAATGATTGTACCATCATTTGGATTGTTCCTTTGTAAATTAGGTCTGATTGGTTAAGTGACACAAGAAAAGGGACCTTATAAAAATTTTATTACAAAACATCATTATTACAATAAAGTCCTCAGTCTTTATCATTTTCTTCAAACTATCATTAGGATTGTTCCTCTGTACATTGGGTCTGATTTGTTAAGTTTCACGGAAAAGGGGCCTTATGAAAATTTTGTTACAAAAATTCTTGACACAATTCAGTCCACTGTTTTCATTAATTCTCTTTAACTTTTAAAGAATGATTGTACCTTCATTAGAATTGTTCCTTTTGAAATTTGGTTTGTTCTGTAAAGTATCATGAGAAAAGGGGCCCTCTGAAGATTTCACTATAAACTCATTAACACAATAAATTCAACATATTAAACAGATTGATTGTACCATCATTCCAATTGTTGATTTTGACAGTTGATCTGACTATGGCAAGTGTCACATAAAAAGGGGCCTTATGAAAAACTCTTTTAAATAATCTGGTTAACACAATGATGTCCCTTGAATTCACCGGATTCACTTCAAAATTTCACAGAATGATTGTACAAATACTTAAATGGTTCTTTTCAGAACTGGTTACAATCCATCAAGTATCATGTGAAAAGGGGCCATATGATTTTTTTTCAAATATTCTAGTAAACATAATGAATTCCCAATATTTCATCGGATTCACTTTTAACTTTCACAGAATGATAAAACCAACAGTAAAATATCACAGGAAAAGGGTCCTTATGAGAACTTGAATTTAATATCTTTGTTAACACAATAAAGTCAACAGTTTTATTGGATTCTCTTCAAAGATGCATGGAATAATTGTGGCATTCAAGGTCCCTACAGGCATGCAAAAAATCGGAGCCCCAGCTGCCATAGGGCCGGAAAAAAGTTCGATCCTAATTGGGGGTAAAATGGCGGATTTCGCTGTAGTTGCGAATTTGGGTTTGGACCTAGCTCCGCCCCTATGGAACCGATTGAGCTCAAATTTGGTATGGAGGTAGGCATTCGAGGTCCCTACGCACATGCAAAAAATTGGAGCCGCGGCTGCCATAGGGCCGGAGAAATCTTTGTTAACACTCTAGAGTCCCCAGTTTTCATCTGATTGACTTTAAACTTTCACAGAATGATTGTACCATCATAAGAATTGTTTCTTTCAAAATTTTATATAATCAGTCAAGGACCTCAGGAAAAAGGGGCCCGATAAAAACTTGATTTAAAAAGTTCTTGTAAACACAATAGAGTCCATAGTTTTCAACAAATTCTCTTCAAACATTCCCAGAATGATAATTACATTAAATGGATTGTTCCTTTTGGAAGTAGGTTTGATCCATCAAGTTTCATGGGAAAAGGGGCCCTATGAAAATTTAATAAAAAGATCTTAGTTAACACATAATGGCCCTAAATTTCACCTGATTGACTTCAAACTTTCACATAATGATTGTACTATCATAAGGATTGTTCCTTTCAAATTGGGTCTGATCCATTGAGAAACATAGGAAAAGGGGCCTTAGGAAAATTCAATTAAAAAATCTTAATTGATGCTTGTAAGTCCACAGATGAGAGGGGGTTGTCTTTATACTCAAACAGAATAATTCTACTTTTGCAGGGTTGCATCTAGAGTGCGGGATTGCGGGAATCCCGCTAGAATAACCATAATCCCGCATGATAAACATTTCTATGCGTATCCGGTCGCGCTTAAAATTAAATTGGCCCGCGAAAAATTTCATTGCCGTGCGTGCTGATATTTTTTTTATGGTAAGGTAAAAGGTTGCCTGACGAGAAATTCTCAAAATTTACAAGAAAAATGTAATTTAAATTCTTTTTTCATGGAGAAAGGATTGTATTATAACTTCAAAACGAGCGACTGATGACGGTTACCACGGGTGAAAAAATTTAATACTTGAATGGTTTCCGTCTTCCAAATTAGACTAAAATTTAAAAGAAATTACAATTATTTATTTTCTGTACATGGCAAACCACAAACAATTTCATGTTTTTCGATTTAGAAAAAAATGGATAGGATTCAAGATCCCTTTCATTATTAGCGAGAAAATGCGCTCCTGTTCAATTTATTTGGAAATGGAAAAGGGTAGGGCTTCCAGTTTAATAAACAGACCGGGTTCCAGCCTCGGATGACGTACCGGAAATCGTCTGGACAACATGGCTGAACTGAGCGCAAATCAGTCTCCTCAATCTAAAATGTACCATTTTTCCGGTTAACTAAAGCGAGAATCGGAAAATAAGACGGAAATAGGACTGATGATGATACCTCAAGCCTCAGTGAAAGTGTTATTAGAGTGAATTCGAGTGATAATCTGGTTGAAAACGTCGACGAACATGATCGGATCACTAAAAAGAAAAAGTCTCATATCTATTTGGACTCTTGGCGAATAAACGAACAATGACCTTATTAAAACGACAAAAAGACTATGCTGTAAAAATGAGGATTATATTTTTCTAAAAACTTCTAAGGAAGTGGTTTTGTAAATAGAAAAAAAACTTGGGTTAGCAAATAAAATTACTGTGACTGTACTAGTAGAAAATACATGAATATTTTAAAGTTCATTTGAAGAATCAAAGACTTATTCATATTATTGAAGACAAAAGTATTGTAAGGTAAACACTATCATATACATTGAATTTTAACCCCCTCCCACTTTACCCAATAATTTGGCTTGGCCCCCCTTTTTCTGATTGTTATGGGGGACAGCCCCCCATTTTGAGATTTTCTAGATGCAACCCTGCTTTTGTAAGAAGAGTTCCCTTTGGAATTGGTTCAGATCCATCAAGTAACATGGGAAAAGGGGCTATATGAAAATTCAATTAATAAAACGCTGTTAACACAATGAAGCCCACAGCTTTGATCAGATTTTGTTGAAACTTTCACAGAATGATTGGAAGGTCATAACTATCATTCTTTTCGTAACAGGGTTTGAACTGTCAAGAAACACAGGAAAAGGGGCCTTATGAAAATTTCATTTATAAATCCTTGTTACCAAGTCCAGAGCTTTCATCGGATTTTCTTCAAACATTCACAGAATAATTGTACAATAATAATGATTGTTGATGTTTGCATTAGACCTGATCCGTCAAGTATCACAGGAAAAGAAGCATTATGAAATTTAATTTTAAAATCATTGTACCACAATAAAGTCAACAGTTTTCATCAGATTCTGTTAAAACTTTCACAGAATGATTATTCCATCATGAGGATTCTTTCTTTTCAAATTAGGCTTGACCTTTCTAGTATCATGGGAAAAGGGGCCTTTTGAGAATTTTATTTATAATCCTTGTAACCAAGTCCAGAGCTTTCATTGGATTTTATTCAAACCTTCACAGAATCATTGTACAATAATCACGATTGTTGATGCTGACATGAGACCTGATCCTTCAAGTATCACAGGAAAAGGAGCCCTATGAAAATTTTATTTTAAAAATTTTACACCAAGATAAAGTCTGCAGTTTTCATCGGATTCTGTTCAAACTTTCACAGAATGTTTGTACCATCATAAGGATTGTTTCTTTCCGAATTGGGCCTGATCTGTCCAGTATCATAGGAAAAGGGGCTGTATGAAAAATTATTACCAAATCCTCATAAACACAACAATGCCCTCAGTCTTTATCAGAATCTCTTCAAACTTTAATAGAATGATTGTACCATCATTTGGATTGTTCCTTTGTAAATTAGGTCTGATTGGTTAAGTGACACAAGAAAAGGGACCTTATAAAAATTTTATTACAAAACATCATTATTACAATAAAGTCCTCAGTCTTTATCATTTTCTTCAAACTATCATTAGGATTGTTCCTCTGTACACTGGGTCTGATTTGTTAAGTTTCACGGAAAAGGGGCCTTATGAAAATTTTGTTACAAAAATTCTTGACACAATTCAGTCCACTGTTTTCATTAATTCTCTTTAACTTTTAAAGAATGATTGTACCTTCATTAGAATTGTTCCTTTTGAAATTTGGTTTGTTCTGTAAAGTATCATGAGAAAAGGGGCCCTCTGAAGATTTCACTATAAACTCATTAACACAATAAATTCAACATATTAAACAGATTGATTGTACCATCATTCCAATTGTTGATTTTGACAGTTGATCTGACTATGGCAAGTGTCACATAAAAAGGGGCCTTATGAAAAACTCTTTTAAATAATCTGGTTAACACAATGATGTCCCTTGAATTCACCGGATTCACTTCAAAATTTCACAGAATGATTGTACAAATACTTAAATGGTTCTTTTCAGAACTGGTTACAATCCATCAAGTATCATGTGAAAAGGGGCCATATGATTTTTTTTCAAATATTCTAGTAAACATAATGAATTCCCAATATTTCATCGGATTCACTTTTAACTTTCACAGAATGATAAAACCAACAGTAAAATATCACAGGAAAAGGGTCCTTATGAGAACTTGAATTTAATATCTTTGTTAACACAATAAAGTCAACAGTTTTATTGGATTCTCTTCAAAGATGCATGGAATAATTGTGGCATTCAAAACACAGGAAAAGGGGCCTTACAGATTATTATTCAAAACATTCTTTTGTATGTGATGAAGATCACAATCATCATCAAATTGTCTTTTAAATTTCACAGGACAATTGTCGGGTTGTAAGGAAAGTTCCTTTTGGATTGAAATTGATCCATCAGAAAACACAGGAAAAGGGGCCTTATTGATTTTCATTCAAAATAATCCTGTTTATGTGATAAAGTCCACAATTATTGTCAGATTCTGATGAAATATTCACAGAATGATTGTAGGGTCATAAGGTAACTTTCTTTTGGAAATGGAGTGGATCCGTCATGAAACATGGGAAAAGGGGCCGTTAGGATTGTTTCTTAAAATGATAAAGGGGATAAAGCCCTTTTTTTTTCCTTTATGCATTCTTCTTTGAGCTATTAACTTCCTTAAATATCAGATTTCTTTAACGGAAAACTTGATAAACAGTAAAGCGTCTCAGGCCCTCATGGGCCTCTTGTTACTAGAAGCAGGCCTGTGAAGCCAAACAGATTTCTTTAATGATTGTCAAACTTCCAAATTTCTTTTGAACTGAACTCTCAAACTATAGTTGCATTCAATAAGAAGTTTTCTTTCAAATAATGGCACAGTTTTGTGACAAAGCCTTATAATGGGAGCATAATCCGTCTCAGACGGCCATTGTTTTACACAGTCATTGCCCCTCATTGACTTAAAATATGTTAAAAAAAAATTGTCCACACGATAAATCATGAATGGCCAACATTTCAATGGTTACAATTTAGCCTCATTTAAAAAGAAGTGGCAGTGGGGGGTATTAGTCAGCCCTTACAGGCGACAGTTCTAGATTGTGTTAATGACTGACCAGGACCATTAGAGGTATCATGTTTCATTTAAATCTGTTCCAGTCCTCCTGTAACAGAAAACCATCACTGTGTTCACATAAACTTTCAAGCCCAGTGTGCCAGAGATTTACTATGAAACATCTTGGCCGTTCTTAAATTTCAAGAAGGTTTTCCAAATTTCTTTTTCTTTGAGGAGTCAAAAAGCATGATTGTTTAGGGATGGGTTAACCCATACACAGACAGGTTCTAAAGGGTTGTGCATAACATTTTAAAAAAAGAGCATAAACATAGAAAAAGATTCTCCTTTTGTATTTTACTATCAATTTTCATTCAGGGGTGTCAGACGAGAATGGGATAAACATTCTTATGTTCCATTGAATTATTTTTAAGATAATTATTGTTTTACTGTTGTTTGACCGTTGTTTACTTTTCTGTCTGTCTGGCTCTCTGCTGTAAACTTAACAAAAAGACTTTACATTTCTCATTCAATGAAGGTCAAATGTCCAACGATCAATGTCATATTTTAACCCATATCCTCATAACTTTTTCTCAGATTTAACCATAATGGTTATGTAAATGGGATTTTAATAAGATTCATGTGTCCAAGAAGATGGTCATGTAAAATACTAAACCCCATGACTATACATTTCTTTTTCAAATATTACAAAAATCAGCAATTTCTTGTGTCTCCATAACAATGGACAATACATATTTGGCAAGGAATTTTTTACAGAAATGTGCATTTAATGACATTCAAAGGAAGTAGGCTATGTTTTTAACCCTTTTACTGGGACATTTTGGCCTAGAAACTAAGCCTTTGTAAGTAACTTCCATATGAAGGTAAATGTCATTGAAACCCACATATGCTTATGATAAAGTCAATGTCATCTAACAATTTCAGAATATCAAAACCATACTCCTATAACAAGAGGTCCATGGGAGTCTACTTGCTCTCCGGATATAGTACAACCCTTACAGTTTGTCACCTAAAGAGTGAAAAACAATTAACAAAGGTCAAGGTTGCTTAGTAAAAGCCACTGCCAGACCTGCTGAAGTTCTTATAAGTTATATAGGTATAAATGTACAAAATATTCCTGTCTATAACACAAATAATTTCTTTATAGTGGATCAAAGGTCAGGCACTAGGACGCAGAGTGAAAGTCTGTAATTGATGAAGTTTTGTGTGCAATAAGATAATATAACACATAAGTTAACAGTTAACAAACTAGAGGCACTTTGCGCCTGATTTGCTCCACTGCCTGTATTTACTTAACAGAAAGGTAATTTAATTTTCTTTTACATAGTAAGCAACTTATATAGATGATCTTTTCAAAAGCTGATGCCTATCTGTTAGAGGTACCTGCGTACCAAAATATGAGCATTCTTAGTTAAATTATGTGGTAATTACAGGTTACATTTTCATAGTAATTTTAAAGAATATTTTAGGGATAAAGATTTAACCTTGACATTGATCATATGTGCCTCATTAGAAGCGCATTAGGTTTTCATATTAGGTTTTAGGAATAAGGATTAGAAATTTTATCTTGACCTTAATTAAATGGATGTCATTAGATATGTATTAATGAAGGCTACCACATACCAAATTTGAGCATTGTAACTGAATAAGTTTTGAAATTGGAAGGAAATGCATAGTCCAGAGATAGAATTTTTGATATATACAGACACACACAAGTAAAAAAATATTCTTTGATTTATAAATGAGTGGGGGTGGGTGGGGGGATGAAAATAATGTCTCATTGTAGCTAGATCTATCTCAATGTATTCTCATATTTTTTGCTTTAACCAAGGGAGGTTGAAAAGGTGGGAGAACATTGCAATATCCTTTACAGTTTTTAGCTCCACTGGCCAAAGGCCAGGGAGCTATTATCCTGGCGTTGTCCGTCATACGTACGTCTGTGCATCCGTCCATCCGTACGTAAACTTTTCTTTAAACATCTTCACCTAATCCAATGGGCGGATTTTAATGAAACTTGGCATGGATGTTCCTTGAGTGACCTTCTACTTAAATTGTTCAAGAAATTTTGAATGACCCCCCAAATATGAGCATGACAGGGCAGGCCTTATTTTCACTTTAAAATCTTTAAAAAATTTCTACTCCCAAACCATTTGACCAATCTCAAAAAAACTTGGCATGGATGTTCCTTGAGTGACCCTCCACTTAAATTGTGAAATTTTGATTGTCCCCCAAATATGGGCCTGGCAGGTAGGGGCTTATTTTCACTTTAAAATCTTTAAAAATCTTCTCACAAACCATTTGGCAGATTTCAATGAAACTTGGCATGGATGTTCCATGAGTGACCTTCTACTTAAGTTGTTCAAGAAATTTTGTTTGACCCCCAAATATTGGCATGGCAGGGTGGGTCTTATTTTCACTTTAAAATCTTTAAAAAATCTCCCTCTCAAACCGTTTGGCCGATTTTATTGAAACTTGGCATGAATGTTTCTTAAGAGACCCTCTACTTAAATTGTTCAAGAAATTTTGTTTCTACTTCTAACTCAACTGACAATAAGGTATGAAAAACATTGTAGCTAAAATTAGTCTGTTATAATTTGTTGGACTTCAGATTAAACAAAACCAAAATTTTCAGGTTATGGGAGAATATATTTATTTAACAATTTTGAGTTAAATAAGTGTGAGAGTGCTATTGTCATGGCGTTGTCTGTCGCGCCTGTTTCGTCAGTGCGTGCGTCTGTCCGTCTGTACATCTTCTTCTGCCATAACCAATGTACCGATATCAACCAAACTTGTTAGATATTTTCCTTGGGTAACCCTTCTTTGAAATTGTTCAAGACATTTTCAATGGTCCATAAATGCCGGAGTGGCAGGTCGGAGCTTATTTTCACTTTAAAATCTTTTAAGAATCTCCTTATCCTAAACCAATGGTTCAATTTCAATGGAATTTGGCATGAATATTTCTTGGGTGACCTTTTATTTAAATTGATTAAAAAATATGATTGGCCCTTTATATATGGTCAAGGCTGGGCGGGACTTATTTTCACTCTATGAATTTATCCTCCTTGACCATTGAGCCAATTTATATTAAACTTTGCATGAATATTTGCTTTCTGACCCTTTACTTTAACTTATGTAGACATTTTGATTGGCCAACAAATAAATGCATGGCAAGGCTAGGCTTAGTCAAAAGTTAACCGTTGTACTACCAAATTAGTGGAAAATAGACATGAGTGTAACCAATTAGAACAAGGGAGAGAACAATGTTAAAATTCTGCGTAGTAATTTGAGGTATAATGAGTTAAGAAAGTAAATTGTTCTATGGATGAAAATCTGGAGATGTTAAAGCCAGTGGAGCGACACAGGCCCTCTTGGGCCTCTTGTTATTTTTTTCTTGCAGTGAAGTACATTTGCTGAATATTTTGATGATAAAACAAACATAGTTCACAAATCAACAGTCATACATGTATAGATCATTTATGTGTTGATTAAGAATACTGCATGAGGGTGTCATTGAAAAAATTTGCAGCCAATAAATTTGGAACAAAGATGCATTTGGACAACAGTGTGAGAAAAGACAAACAGGAAAAAAAAGGCTCATCATTTCCCATTAATCTTTATCCAACTACCAGATTACAAAATTTTAAAATTTCATTACACCAGATCTCTGTCTTTGAAACAGTGGTTTATGGGTATGAATTATTTTGTTTGGTGCTCTGTGAAATGTTGTTTTTTTTAGGGTAAAAAATATGGTTTTACAACATTTCTTTGTTGTTTTAAATGGAAAAAAGGAAATATGAAAATTATAGAAAAGAGAAAATGAGAAAGGGATAAATTGATTGTTGCAAGAAACTACTCATTTTTCTTTTATGTTTTTATAATTAAGTGCCTCTAGCTATTGTCATGGTGTTATGTGTGTGGTTTGTCTATCAGTGCATCCATCCTTCTGGATTTAGATTTCGAGTGAATTTCACAGAAATGATCTTTAAGTCATGCAGCTGCCGTCATAGCGCAGTTGGTAGGGCATCGGACAGTCAATCAAGAGGTCCTGGAATTGATCCCCGACGGCGGCACTCATCCTTTCTCAATATTTGTCTCTCACCAATGGGTCAATAATCATAGACCTATGTGGGATAGCAGCTGGAGGCTAGGAAAGGGTGTAATGGTAGTATTGGTTTGAGATATACCAGGTTTCCATTGTTAGGTGCTCCAGCCGCCGCAATATAACTGAAAGATTGTTAAAAGTGGCGTAAAATCCCATTCAAACAAAACAAAATCTTTAGGTCATGCTCTTTCAAAATACTCTAAAGAATTAAAATTCATGAAGAAATGTGGTTGCAACACAATGTCTAAATCTTTTATATTTGGTATATACTTATATACTATCTTCTTATTACCTTCTATCAAATTACATGTACTTCAAAGGTATGCTCTACCCTGAGAATTAGCCCTTTGTTACAGGACCCGGATATCACAAAGCAATAAAGAAGGAAGTCTTACAATATATTACCAGCATATTTTAACCAATTACCAAATGGCAAAATTTAAGACTGATCCAAATTTGGAGAAATTGCAGACAATTTTAAGATGGTGAAATTTCAAAAATTTGTCATCTTTTACAGAATAGAAAACATATTACAATATATTACCAGCATATTTTAACCAATTACCAAATGGCAAAATTTAAGACTGGTCCAAATTTGGAGAAATTGCAGACAATTTTAAGATGGTGAAATTTCGAAAATTTGTCATCTTTTACAGAATAGAAAACATATTAAAATATATTACCAGCATATTTTAACCAATTACCAAATGGCAAAATTTAAGACTGGTCCAAATTTGGAGAAATTGCAGACAATTTAAAGATGGTGAAATTTCAAAAAATTGTTATCTCTTACAGAATAGAAAACATTTGTGATAATGAAGAAATTGCTTGTTCAGCAATTTCTTTATTTACCATAATGCTTTCTAAAGCTTTTTACTATATGGGCATTAAAGGCAGGATTTTGTCAGAATGAGGTATAGAAATGGTCTTTTCTTAACACTAGCTCTATTTATTCGGGGGTTTATTCACCAGCTGCCGTCAACAAGCAGTGGGTAGCGGGTCAGACTCCTAATCTTCAATCATGGGATGTCATGGGTTTGTTCCCCGTCAGCAGCACATATCCTTTCCGACATTTGTCTCTCATCAATGGGTGGATAATCGTAAACCTAAGTCGGATAGCAGCTGGAGGCTAGGAAAGGATGTAGTGGTAGTACTGGCGTGAGAAATACCAGGAATCCATTGTTAGGTGCTCCAGCCGCCGCGATATGACTGAAATACTGTTAAAAGCGGCGTTAAACCCCATTCAATCAATCAATCAATCCTAAATCAGTAGGCCAATCAAGCTTAAACTTTGCAGGAGTGTTCCTTTGGTGAAGTTCTTCAAAAGTTGTTAAAAGAATTTCATTCCGTGAGAAACTCTTGTAACCGCGGCATATGAAAATGGGAAATTTTAGAAAATCTTTTTGTTGTCTTTTTTTTCACAGACTACAAGGCCAAAGGCATTTATTTTTTATATAGAGCTTAATCATATGGTTCTGAACCAAGTTTTTAAATATATAATCTCTAGGGTAAAAAATGGCCCCGCCCCTGAGGTCCGAAGTTTGGAAAAATGCTTAATTAGAGCA
The DNA here is from genome assembly GCA_946902895.1 of Fragum fragum. Taxonomy (NCBI): domain Eukaryota; kingdom Metazoa; phylum Mollusca; class Bivalvia; order Cardiida; family Cardiidae; genus Fragum; species Fragum fragum. Next base: position 8,516,656 of record OX336367.1, read on the forward strand.
ATTTCTAAAGACTTCTTCTCTCAAACTATAAGGTCTAGGATATCTGTATGGGGTATGTAGCATTAAACTAGATGGTTTGTACTATATCACTAAAAGTTGTCTTCCTCGGATCAAAAACTGCCCTGCACTAGGGGTCCAAAATTGGGAAAAACGCAAAATTTGAGTATGCTAAAAAAAAAAATTTCATTTATAGGAGGAGGGCATTTATATTTTGAGTGAAGCATAGCCTGGCTGTTATCTATCAGTTTTGATTAAATTATGCCTGTTGGTTAATAAACACCCCTTCCCTGGGTGTCAAAAGTTTGTAAAAATGCTCAATTAGACCATGTTCAATAATCTTTACCTCCCAATCTACAAAGTCTAAGGCACTCATATTTTGTATATAGCATATCAAGATGATTCTCTACCACGTTAGCTAAAATCTTAGCCCTGGGGTAAAACATGGCACTGCTCCAGAGGTCAAAAATTTTGGAAAACACCAAATTAGAGCAACATCAAAAGTCTTCTCCTTCTGAAATATAAGGTGATGGGCATACATAACTGGTATGTAGCATGACTAAATAATTTTGTACTATGTAACAGGAAAATATGCACTTAAGATAAAAAATGTCTCCGCTCTTGGGGTTGAAAATTGTGTAAATCGCATTGAAAGAATTCTTCTTCTTAAATATAGGTTCTAGAGTATTTACATTAAAAACATAGGATAACATTATTGTTATCTACCATGTTTATATCCTTTGGACAAACATGGCCCTTCCCAAGGCATCCAAAGATATGAAAAACGCTCAATAAGAGCATGTTCAAATATCTTCCACTCCTCATGTATAAGTTGTAATGCATTCATATTTTGATTTATAGTACATCCAGATTGTTCTCTACCAAGGTTGCTAAAATTAAACCCATTGAAGTATCAGACAGTAATTAAACTTTGATTGAAATCTAAATACAAAGAATTTCAGGTAGAAAAAAACTGTGAGAAATGGATAAATTGCTTGTCACTCCCTTTCTCTTTATGTTTTTATGCCCCCGCATCGATATTATCGGGGGCATATTGTTTTACCGGTGTCCGTCTCTCTGTCTGTCTGTCCTTCTGTCTGTCTGTCTAAAAAAATTAACCTGCCAACTAAACATTTTCCTGTAACTTCAACCCAGATTAAGTTACAATGCTAATATTTGGTATGTAGATAGGTCTCAACAAGGCGCAACTGGGGAAGGTCATTTCATCAAGGTCAAGGTCAAAATTTTAACCCTTTACCCGTTTCTAAAGAATTCCCGTTTTGGGGGCATAGTGTTTCACAAACACATCTTGTTCAAACCTTTTTCCCTGAGGATGACAAATTCTTGGATAGTTTTGCAATGGATTAAACTATAAAGCCAAAGGAATTCATTCTTATTGTAAAGCATTACTGGAATGTTTTGTACAAAGCCCAAAATCTTATTTTTTTTTTATTTATTTTACTCAAGTTGTGTCTTTTTTATACTAAAAAGTACTGTAATTTGCAGTTGCCTAAGGTGAGCGATTTAGGAACATCATGGTCCTCTTGTTTTAGTTTGAAATTTTAAAAATCTCCTCCTCAGTAACCATTGGGCCAATTTCAACTAAACTTGAAATGAATATTCCTTTGTTTACCCTTTTCAAAAGATGTTGGCAAAATTTTGAATGACACTCAAATATGGGCGTGGAAGGGTGGGGTATTTTTTTTTACTTAGAAATCTTTAAACATCTTCTCCTCAGTAACCATTGTGCAAATTTCAACCAAACTTGGCATGAATATTCCTTGGGTGACCCTTTTCAAAAGTTGTTCGGGGCAATTTGATTGATGTCCAAATATGGGCGTGACAGGGTGGGGCATTTTGACTTTTAAATCTTTAAACATCTTCTCCTCGGTAACCATTGAGCCAATTTCAACTAAACTTGGCATGATTGTTCCTTGGAAGACCCTTTTCAATATTAGTTTGTGAAATTTTGAATGAAGTCCAAATATGGGCGTGGCTGTTTTTGACTTTAAAATCTTCTTCTCCCAAACCATTGGACAAATTTCAATCAAACTGGACAGGAATCTCACTGACAATGGCCAATTGGGCTATTACCATGCTGTTATATCTGTGAGTACATCAGGGCTGCCACCATAGCCAGTTATGAATGCATCAGACACCCAATCTATAATCATGGTATGTCAAGGGTTCCCAGGCTACCGGAAGAACGGGATAAAGTCTTGGATTTGTGATATCTTTAAAAAAACACAAAAAACTAGGAAAAAGACAAATCAATTTGATGAAAGATGCAAGACCCAATTAAAGTACATGTTCCAAACAGTTGACAAGTACCCCCCCCCCCCCCGCCAGTAGATTTTATCATAGTGTAAATTACATGGGGATGTATTATCACGTCACAATGTCTGCCGAGAAAGAGAAATTGGTATTTGTTTCACAAAAAAAATACAAGCATGGTACTTCTAGGAATGGAGGTATGTGTCCAATTTTACTAAACAAATATGGTTAGAAAACATAAAGTAAATATTTAGGAGAAAATCCAAAGCAACACCTTAAGTGTACCAGTAACCGAACATGAATTGAATTTGGATACGAAAGTAATAATGGCCTCCAATGCAATTCAATGAAAAAGAGAACTCTGGGTAAATAGACATTGAAATTAATTATCATTATCATGATATTGACAATCTACACGTCTAGAAGCAATCAAATTTATCCATTATTATATATTATTGTAGTTTTCTGGACAAAGTTTAGGGTTTTAGTTTGGCATCAATAAAATGGGGTCTCGGGGATTCAACAATCTTTGTTATAATAATCCTTTAATTTTTGTCAATGAAAAAGAAGTCTTGAAATTTAGAAAAATATCCTGGAAGAGGTCTTGAATTTTGCAAGCAGAAAATTGTGGGAACCCTGGGTGCAGTGGGTTTGAATCTTAACAGCAGCACATATCCTTTACCGCATTTTGTCTCCCCATGGGTAGATAATCCTGAACTTCACCCTTGTCATGCTGTATAGGTTACCTTACTGAGTTGCGGTAAAATCAAAGGACTGAAAGCACTGATAGAACTTGTTGTTCAAAAATCAATATTTCTTTTAGAAATCAACCTCATTAACAACTCAGGTAGGAAAGGTACAAGCAGGAGGTATAGACTATGATTAGCCTGCACAAACGTGCAGTCTGATCTTAGTCTACATCTCCTGCCAAACCGGAATATTCAGGGTTCAGCATGACAAGGGTTAAATTGGATGGCAGCTGGAGGCTAGGAAAGGATGTTATGGTAATACTGATGCAAGAAATACCAGGAATCAATTGATAAATGCTCCGCAATATAGCTGAAAAATTGTTAAAAAAACAACTTCGTCATCTTTCATCGGACATTTGGCACAATCATTGTGACAAGTACTTTTTGCCTGCCACCAATGGGCAAAATACAAGTGGTATGCACAAGTGAGATGGGTAACTAGTGAGAAACAACAACTAATCTCCAGTGTGTAGCAAACAGAACTACTTTTAAGATTATTATTACTTTCTTTTTGTCAAACCTACTTGTAGTGAGCAAGACAAAGTTGTCTCTATGACAAGTTGGTGTATTTGCCTTAGTCCATTTTTGTGAGGGAATTTTTGGTTGCTAAAAATAAAATGTCACCATTAATCTCACTTGTGAGTAGATTTGCAATTTTAAAGAAATTCTGAGATAACCTCAATGTCAAAGCTCAAGGTCAAGAATGCCTGTGTTCTTTCAATTTTTTTTAATCATCTTACATTAGTCAGGTGAGCAATTTTAGGGCCATTCTTGCCCCCTTGTTTCAGTGACACATCTTATATTGTATTGAATACCAAATGAATGAGTTGTTTACTTCATATCTTTATGAGAGATTCGTCAATGAATCAACACACTGCTTTTGGTTTTTGACCCCCCCCCCCCCGTTAGCATTTGTAACTCCCCCCCATTTGAGTAATTCAATGAGGCAGCTACCTCTCTTGGAAGAAATCCTGCTTGCAACACTGGTTGTAACCAATATCCTAGACTAGTATTGCTGTGCCTACCAGACTCTGACCGGTCAAAGGTCACAAGTGACACAGCTACAAATATGATGCGTGAAAACGTTTTGCAAATCACCAAAAACTCATTTTGAAATAACCATTGGGTTAAAATGCATTTAAAATCACTGATAAACATTTCAAATATTTTTAAAATGCATGTTTTTCAATGTCCACTGTTATTTCCATTTCGAAAAAGTCAGGAACTAGACACATGCATTGGTTTCTGGCATTTCAGATTCCAACAATCAATTTATGTATGAAGCGGGTCAAAAGATTGCCGTACAAAATATTGAGAAATTAATGATAAACTTGATCGAATTTGAAGCGAAAATCTACTCAGAAACCTGTTTTCATTTGAAATCTTCCAAAATATTGGAGTGTGATGCTCCTAAAACTATTCTTCATATATTTTGTCTGAATTTGACAATTACGCCATTGATCAAGTCAGTTATGGGCGAGGAAACATGGTGGGTATTGTCTCTTAGAGGAAAGGACAGAAGTCTTCAAGTCGACAAGGAAAACTTAATGGACAAATCAGAGAATGGCTTCAATTATCATACATATTGTTAATATACAGTCTTCAGGCCTTTGATTGAGACAATAAAATCAGCCTCTTAATATAGATTCATTACTCTGATACTCTTTTTAGTGTAAGTTTTACCCTTTTCGGACTTAAAAACTCTTGGTTAAACCTTATGTGCAATTGTCGTATATCTCTAATTACTCTCTTTCTACTAATGCTATTGCTTTGAAACTTTGCACATTTTGTGACAATGATATCAGCCTCTAGATACAGATTCATTACTCTGACATTCATTTTAGTGAAATTATAATTCTTTTGGACTTAGAAATTCTCAGTTAAACCTTACGCGCGACTGTCATATATCTTTAAAAATCTTTTTCTACTAATGCTATTACTTTGAAATTTTTCACATGCATTTGTGACCATCATATCATCTTCTAATAAAAGATTCATTACAAGTTTTTTTTATGATATTGGAGTTTTAACCCTTTTTGGACTAAGAAATTCTTGTTTGACTTAAAACTTTATCTCAAAGGATTTTATGCCCCCGCATTGATAAGATCGGGGCATATTGTTTTACGAGTGTCCGTCTGTCTGCCTGACAGTCTGTCTGTCTGCAAAACTTAACCTGCCAACTAAACATTTTCCAATAACTTCAACCCTAATTAAGTTACAATGCTAATATTTGGTATGTAGATAGGTCTCAACAAGGCGCAACTGGGGAAGGTCATTTCATCAAGGTCACGGTCAAAATTTCAACCTTTTTCCTTAAAACAAAGGGAAAAAAATCAAAACCGCCTAAAGAATTCCTGTTTCAGGGGCATAGTGTTTCACAAACACATCTTGTTTATCTCTATTACTACTTAGGTATTATGCTTTATGTCGACATTGCATTGCTATTACTATACAGCACTCAGATTAGTTGAACGTTGCTAACTTCTGACAGCTCTTGTTTGTTAATTTCAGTCAATGTATGGAGCCATGAACTCGTTCAACAACTGTACAGCTTTCAATGAATTGATGAAAGACCACGAAATAAAGCATTGGTTTATACGTATGGATGAGCAAATTAGAAATCATAAAGGATCAGAAATATTTCAAGTAGTGGCATAGTTACTGATAGTGCTTTAGGAATCATTTGTTACCATCAATATGAAATAAGACCAAAATTAAACAAAATGAAGAACAGAGATAAAAATAAACAATTATATAGTGAGGTAGACTAGCTATTCTTCATGCAGGAAATCTTGAAAGCCGTGGAATTTTTTATCCAATTCAACTTTTACAATCTGCTCAGTCTATCCATATTTACACATTACCAGAGATAGCATTTTTCTTTCATGTCCAAATTCAAAGAAGTTGCAGATGTAATTTAAGTGTATATTTTAATGGAAAAATAATTGACAAATTAGGTAGAAAGCATTTTGAATAAGGGGCAAATTACTTGTTAACAAGAAATTTCTCCTTTTCCCACAATGTTTTCTATTGCTGGATTTCTGCAGCAATTCAGAATACAGTATTTTGTTTTAATTGATCAATACATCCAATACTTCATAGATGGTTACTTTACTACAGGTCAGATTTATTTATGTTTTATTAGCTCACCTGAGCACAAAGTGTTAAAGGTGAGCTAATGTGATGGCCCAATGTTCGGCATCCGTGTGTCAGTGTCGTCTCATCTACATCTTGAAAACATCCTCTTGAACAATAGGGCAAACTTTTATCAAATATTGAAGGGATGTGCTCTTCCGATCTTTTCAAATAATTGAAATTCACACCTTAACTCAGGTTGCCATATAAAGGGTATAACTCTTTAAAAATCATTCTCTCCATAACTAGAGTTTTTAAGAGTTTTTAGCTCACCTGAGCACAAAGTGAGAGGTGGGCTACTGTGATCGGTCTTTGTCCGTACATCCATCCACAATTCTTTAAAAATCTTCTCCTCCAAAACCAATAGGCCAATCAAGCCTAAAATTGGCAGTAATGTTCCTTCTAGGAAGCTCTACAAAATTGTTATTAGAATTTCATTCTGTGAAACACTCTGGTTGCTGTTTCATTTGAAAATGGAACATTTTTAGTAAATCTTTAACAATCTTCTCTCAATCCAGTAAACCAATCAAGTTGAAACTTTGCAGGGACATTCTTTGGGTGAAGCTCTACAAAATTTGTTAAAATAATTTCATTCTGCAAAAAACTCTGGTTGCCATGGCATCTGAAAATAGGAATTTTAGTAAGTCTTTGATTTTTTTTTTTTTTTTTCAAAAACTACAAGACCAAAGGCATTTATGTCTTCACATGTAGTTTAATCACATGGTTCTCTTCCAAGTATTCAGCTCCAATGGCTGAAAGCCAGCGAGTTACTGTCATGATGTTGTGTCTATCGTGCGTGTGTCTGTCCATCTGTCCGTAAAATTTTACTTCCAAAATCTTCTCTCCAGAAAGTACTGAACAGATTTCAACCAACTTTCACAGAAATGATCCTTAGGTAACCTTTTATCAAATTCCTTCAAAGATTTTTAATCGGATGAAAAACATGGCTTTGATTAACATATGTGGTGAAACCTTTAAAAATCTTCTCTGAAACCGATGGATGAGAATCCAACCAAATTTTACTGGAATGATCATTTGGTGACCCCTTATCAGAATCCTTTAGAAATATGGTGAAACCTTTAGAAATCTTCTTCTTAGAAACCATATGCTGGATTTCAACTTAATTTTACAAACAATATCGGAAACAAATGTGTAAAATGAAGCAATTTCCACAATGTTTTACCAGACAATGTTTTACCAGGAAAGTTGGCCGCCATCATAGCGCAGTCAGTAGTGTGCCTGACTCCTTATCTTCAATTGTGGGAAGTCATGGGTTTGATCCCCTGCGGCGGCACATATTCTTTCCGACATTTGTCTCTCACCAATGGTTAGATAATGGTAAATTTGAGTGGGATAGCAGCTGGAGGCTAGGAAAGGATGTAGTGGTAGTACTGGTGTGAGAAATACCAGGAGTTGTTAGGTGCTCCAGCCGCTGCGATATGACTGAAATACTGTTCAAAGCGGTGTTAAACCCCATTCAATCAATCAATTACCAGGTTAATTGAAAAAAAAACTTTAAATTATCATCTGCGACACCTTTCAGTTTGGGCAAGTCTAAAATTTGGCAATGTGGTAATAGGTTAAAAACTCTAAAATCAAGGATGGTAACTCTAAAATCAGTTTCATTGGAATTTTGTGGCCTTTTCATCTGAGGTGAATTACTAACCTTTATCCTTTAAAACGTTTCAGCACAATTTTCAGGCATCTGCGTACAACGTAAACTATAAGAAAACCAAACAAATGAATCAACTGAATCTTAATATAATTTGGTTTATACTGAATTTTAAATAAACATCATTTGCTTAACCAGTACAATCAGGCCTATTGAGCGAATCAGGCGCTCAAGCGCCTCTTAGCCTCTAGGTAGATATTTAATCCCTAGGCCTAGGGTCAAAAATGGCCATGCCCCTGAGGTCCAAAGTTTTGAAAAATGCTTAACCCATTCCCACTCAGTGAAATTTTAGACTGGCCCAAATTGAAAGAAGCTGCAGACTACAATTAAAAGTTAATGAAGTTTTGGGTTTTTTCAACTTTCGGAGTAGAACATGTTTTTGAAAATGAAGAAATTGCTAATAACAAGCAACTTCTTCATTTTCCACATTGTTTTCCAAAGCTTTTTTCCTTGGGGGGCGTTTATAGGCGTCACTGTGTGGTAATGGGTTAATGAGAGTAAGTTCAAGACTTCTTTTCATGAACTATAAGGCCTAAGACATTCATATTTGGTATGTAGCATAACCAGATGGTTTATTTTCACTCAAAATTGTGCTCCTGGGGCCAAAAACAGTCCTGCAATAGGTGACCAAAACAGGGAAGAGCACAAAATTTGAGTAAAAAAATAAAACAAGAATTTATCACTTTAAGGCCGAGGGCATGAAGCATAGCCTAGCTGTTATCTATCAATTTCCATTAAATTATGCCTTTAGGTTAAAAAATGTCCATTTCCTGGGTGTCCAGGCTAAGCAAAAATGCTCAATTAGACCATGTTCAACAGCTAAAAAAGGCTAAAGAATACATGATTGGGATATAGCGTAACCAGAATGATTTTCTACCCATGTTAGATAAAATCATAGCAATGAAATAAAACATGGTCCTGCCACAGAGGTCCAAAATTTGTGAAAAAGCCAAATTAGAGCAACTTCAAAAGTCTTCTACTGAGACATTCATAATTGGTATGTAGCATTACTAAATAATTTTGTACTATGTTACAGGAATATATGCCCATTGGATAAAAAATGTCTCTGCACCAGGGGTCGAAAATTTGATTGACTCGCGAATTAACATACTTTCCTGGCAACTTTGATTAACAGCACTGGCGAAGTTTTATGAAATAAGGCAAGATTTTGCCTGAGTGTCCTCTCTGAAGTGCCATGTGTAAGATCTCTTCAATCTCTCACCAATTGGTCGATAATCGTAGACCTATGTGGGATAGCAGCTGGAGGCTAGGAAGGGATGTGATGGTAGTACTGGTGTGAGAAATACCAGGATTCCATTGTTAGGTTCTCCAGCCGCCGCGATATAACTGAAAGATTGTTGAAAGCGGCGTAAAACCCCAATCAAACAAACAAACAAACAAACAATCAATCATATTGAAAGAACAGACTTTACCTATATTTTTAAAGATAGACTCCTTGCCAGAAGGGAAAGGTTACTTCAGATTTACACTTTTAAATCGTAAAAAAGGATAACAAGCTCTTTTTTTTTTTTGATAACTTGAAATTCCTTTGTTATTGTTTGTTTTCGTCTTTGATATATTGATTTATGAATAGTGCATAGTTAAGTTGACAGGGTACTGTCAGCAATTGTGTTTAAAATCCCGATTTCTCATAAAACAATAAACAAACACCGCTTAATATAGTCTTTATAACATTATTGAGAAAGGGACCTAGTGAACTAGTTTTTAGCTGACCTGAGCACAAAGTAAGAGGTGAGCTATTGTGATCGGTCAGTAGTCCCCTACCGGCGAAAGCCGAAGGCGACGAAAGGTTTGCGCTCCGTCCGTCCGGACATATCAGTTTTCCGGACTTTTTTTCCTAACCCTGGGAGATATTGAGCTGTTTTTGGTATGTGAGTCCGCATCAATGGGTTACAGAACAAGTTCGAGTTTGGTTACGGTCCATTGATTTTTGTGGAAGATACGGATGCTGGACTTAGAAATTACCATGAAATTTCAGTTTTCCGGACTTTTTTTTTGAGTCGCTGAAGCTGAAAGCTTCGGAAGCGACTCATTGCTATCGCACGATCTTTCTATTACAAAAGTCCTGAACCAATTTCATCCCTGACTGCCTATGTTATAACTCTACCATTGTATCTTGATTTAATGAATGAGAACATTTTGGAAACAGTTAGAAGATTGATTTTTGTACATTTAACGGTTTTGAAGCAAAACAATCATAAACTTTGTCATTTTTTTAGTTTTAAACGCAATCACTTACAACTCGGAAAAAGCCAAAGTACGTACTAAAATAGAGATCGACAGTTCTTATGAAATTACCATCTCTATGTATATTGCATAACGTCATATTCGATTTGCATTTTCAAATAAAATAGATGTTAAAATTCATTTGAAATCAAAATTGAATATGCAAACCATTACTGTTCATCATTTCGCGGAGGTAAAATAAATCATCCGCGTAGTTAGGGACTGTCTTACTATTTACCCCTGGACACCCCGGGAAACCGTGTTTAAGTCAAAACGACCCGAAGTCGATACGACCCGAGGTCAAACAAGCCCGTAATTATGTCGGAATGACCCAAAAGTGTTCTTACTTGTCAAAACGGCTCAAAAGGAAGTTTCATGAAGTAGATCTTGAAAATTATCCAAATATAAACTTTTTTGGAGAATTTCTGAATTTGGACCAAATGTAAATACAAGTTTGGACCGTTTTGACTTTCGGTCGTTTTGACTGTAAACCAGGACACCCTGAGATGCCTGACATATGTAAATAATGTCGTCATATATTTAGTTATATGTTAGTAAATCTTAATAACATTACATTAATTTTGCGACCTCATTTAAGATTAACGTGTTTCGTGTTTGGAAAAATAATAGAAAACTTAGAATCCATGTCCATTCTGGCAATTTTATTTTATTTTATTTTTTATTTGAATTTAGAATATTTATTAGTTAGTCTAATCGTATTTTCTGTTTATAAATGATTAAGACATTCACTGGTCATAAATGAAAAACGGTCTCGAGTTGATGTTATTAATCTAAACAATTCATTTACCCTAGGGCTCATAGAGTTACCATGGCCGTTTTAAGCAAACCGAGCGAGTCCCGGGGGTAACGAATAGGTTCTTTATGTGAGAAATTTGATAGCCAGTTTGACTAAATTTTTTCCGTAATTACAATAAAAAGCGTCTCAAGGTACTGAAGGCGTCATCTCAGGGTGAGAAAGAAACCGAAAATTACCGACGAAAGTTGTAAGCATTATTAAAGCTTCATCGGAATTACTTTGGGGCTGATTGATATTGATTGTACAGAAAAGGGGCAATGAATCGAGTTGTAAATAGTTTAATTTCAAAGTATCGGGGAAAATTCAGAACGGAAATGATCGCTTAGAATACATGAATATGAAATCATCTAGGTATTAGTTTATTTTGCGAAGCTTAATATGGCATCATCATTGCTTAGTGCATACATTGCAAATGAATGAAAAAAGTGTATGTACAGCGAAAAAAGAAAACAAACCAAACATAGTCTTACTTGTCGAAGAACTGGGGTGATAATTGGAAAATGGTAAGTTAGTTAACACGGTTATGAAAATCATATTGAATGAAACAATCCAGACCACATTAAGTAAATGTTTTATACAAACAAACAAGTGTCGCCGTCATTCTTTCAATTTTGAACAAAAGTACTCAGACCTATTATTGCCGTCGCAATAAAGCCGAAAGAGTCTCGAGGTAAAACACACATTCAATGTAGTGAAAAAATAGGTAGCTATGGCAACATTGAGTATATATTGCCGTCAGAATGAAGCAGAAAGAGTCCTGAGGTACCTGTGTTCCCATGTGATTTAAGAAACGAAGCGAGCGACGGAAAATGGAATAATGACCAATCGTCAATGTATTTACTCACTGATATTAGATTGTACAAAAAGATGAGACACCAAATGGGGGAAAAGTTGAGCATTCGTATAAGGTTGGAATAGTTATTTCCGCTATTTTGTTTTTCCCCTAAATGTTCTTTGGGGGCAATAGTTTTCTGCTTTTAATTTAGCTTCTTGTGCATGGCAAAGACGTCCTCAAGTTTCGCATATACCGATTTCTTTACCAAACATATGAATTCTTTTTATGCCCCCGCATCGATAAGATCGGGGGCATATTGTTTTACCGGTGTCCGTCCGTCTGTCTGCCTGTCCGTCTCTGTCTGTCTGCAAAACTTAACCTGCCAACTAAACATTTTCCTATAACTACAACCCTGATGAAGTTACAATGCTAATATTTGGTATGTAGATAGGTCTCAAAAAGGCGCAACTGGGGAAGGTCATTTCATCAAGGTCAAGGTCAAAAGTTTAACCCTTTACCCGTTTCTTAAAAATTCCTGTTTCGGGGGCATCGTGTTTCAGAAACACATCTTGTTTTTGTATAAGTATGACTTATTACACTGGGACTTATATTCATATTCGATTATCAGTCCCCGGGTTGATATATGACGATGTGTAGAGTTAAACAGATTTCATAATCTACCATTCATAATCGACTAGTTAAGAGCGAAACAATATCTTGTCAAACCGTAGGTATTACGTTTAAGATAGAAATCCGAAGATGTAATAGTTTTTTTACGGATCTGAATGCATCTTCTTAATCTTAAGAATGGAATAAAATAATATTACGGTCTCTGAGCATTTCAACGAATATTTATAAATGTTTTTATATGAAAATACCACGAGATATATTTTCAAGAATATACTTTCTTGCTTATGGAGAGTCCGAGCACATGTGAAATCGTCAAAGAAAGTCAATATGCACTTTATACTAAAACTACCGTAATTGTTTACCTTTGAATATATTAAAGTGAAATCACCCTGGATGCTCATAGATCTGAAATATGGATCTAATTATAATATATACAAACCAAATTTGTCTCTGTTTACTCGATATGCAAATAAAATAATTTTGACATTCGGATATCTCTTTTAAATGTATCCCGGGTCAGTCAAACATTATTTAAAAGTGCGCATTCATCCGGAGTATGATTATATACACTCTCAATATATCTGATTTTTTTAACTTCAAATCATTTAAATTATCCCGCTGGTGCAATTACATATTGTTCCAATGAATTATGAGAGATGAAACCAATTCCCGGGGTACACGATGTATTCAACACAGACCCAGTGTAATAACTTGTTAATATTGAATAGGTTTTTCATAATTCAAACAGTAGGGTTGTGGAATGTGTTCTTCTTTTAAAAAGACTTTTCTTAAAACTCCTGAACAAAAACTAGTTCCGGAATATCTAGTGTGCTTAACTGTCAAACTGATCAGGCGGACGGACACCAGTAAAATAATTTGCCCCAGTATATTTAAAATTTGCACTACTAAAGGGTACTTCTGTTCATCTATCGTCGCTACGGTGGTTGTAAAACAACGTCACACGGGGTCTCGATTTAACGTCTCGCCCAAAAGACAATCAGTTTGCTGGTTTGGTCAACCAAGGGCTCGAGCCCATGATGAGCTTATCGGCTGTCAAACACTTCTTAAGAAGTTCATAAAGCATCTGGATATAACTACCTGATGGTTCCACAAGTTTGAAAGTTCAAATGAAGAATGTAAAACTGTCGAAAATCACTTTGCTGAAAGGCCGTAATATGCACGTTTCAGTATACGGGTTATTGAAAACGCTTGATCAACAGTTACCATATTTATTTATTTATTCGTATTTTGTAAATGAATAGCGTTACAAGCATTCTTCTAATGGCGAATAAAAGAAATTCAATTCGTCATACGTAGGTTTTAATTTCTGCACCAACAAAATTTATTTACAAAATAAAATAAATAAATAGAAGTTAGGAAACTTGAATATTTTATTAATGTATGTTAAAGCATTAGAAGACTACCTTGGGTCCGATTTGGCGACCTTTGGGCTGCTTTGACCATATACGGGCCGGTTTAACGTTTTTTTAATGGAGAGGCCGGTTTGACTTTATTGGGCCTGTTTGACAAGGGGCCGGTTTAACGATGGGTCGGTTTAACTGGTTCCCTGTAATGCTTATTATGGACAGTACCCGTACAAATCAAAACGAAATTTTGAGTATTCGAGAGAGTTATCATAATTAACTACACCCAACTCAATAAATATGGCAATATTATTCTATATCAGGTGTCCCGGGGTTTTCCGCGGTAAATAGCAAGGCGTTTCGGCGAGAATTGGATGGTCGACGACAAAAACAAGAATGGAGGCGTTTGAGTTCTTTTTGTATTCTCGATATTTATTACGGCGTTTATTCATAAATTGAATTTTCGTCAACCGAGGAACAATAAGAAAAATATTATGGAATAAACACCAATCAATAAGAAAAATATTATAGAATAAACACCAATGTGAATAGCTGTCTTAACGAATTAGCGTGGTCAGTTCCTTTAAAAACGTATCCATCGTTTCCAGTGCATCAAATTTAGATTGTCATTCGCGTTTAAAAGGGTCAGTGAATAGCGTAGTTACACACATCGTGTTTGAAATATATTATCAGTTATTTTCTTTTTTTCAAAAACAACCAATCATATTTATCAGGTTGTCCTATTCTTTACAAGAGCAATTTCTGTGATTGTTTATAACTCGGCACCCAGGACCTATCAGGAACCACAAGCAAAAATGTTCAGGACTTCTTAATTTTACCCATGTGATGTACAGATCTTATAGCCCATTTAAGAATATTTTTCAGTTTGAAATTGTCGAGAGTCTGAGGACAAGCCATTTCATTAAGATTGGTAATTCAACAAATTTGGAAATTCTATGGGTGTGAATTATGATACTTATTACCTTAGGGGTAAAATATGTGTGCTAGTTGTTCTTATTGAATTACTCTGAAACATCAATATGGACATATAAAATATGCTTCTGAGAAAGGGATGTATACCTCTGAATCTGACAAATAATGATTGACAAACATTTCTCAAACAATAACGCCAAATATTGCACAATTTACTGAACCACAGATACAGTATAATCTGATCATACCACACCAAGCTAAAAATAGAATGAAACAGAGATGACTATCTATCTATCTATATATGCTGCTATCTATATATACTGCCTAACTCCCCTTTTTGGGTATTACTGGCAGGTGATACACTCACAATCCAGATGTGTTCATGTCCTTGAAAGAGAGGCAGTGGCTAAATCCCACTTTTACAGCTGGGTAGATTGGGGCTGGCTATTAAGTGTCTTGCCCGTAAACACACCCAGGTGACGTTGGGGCTCGAATCTGTCACCTTCAGATCTCGAGTCAAACACCTATACCACTCGGCCATCGAGGCAGATAGTAAACAAAAGACCCTACAGAACAAGAACTTATTTTTAGCCCTCTACATTTTCCAAGGGAAAGCAATGTCCCACAAGATATATTTGTTGTTTTTATGCAACATAAAAATTGAAATCTAGAAATGTTATTCATCTTTTTGAACATGAATCAGATGAATAAATTATTGCATAAAACCTACAGTGTGAAATGAAGTAAAGTACAAAAAATGAAAGTCTTTTTCAACATGCTTGCATGAGGTCACATTTTAAGCTTAAACCATTATTAACAATTACCTTTGTGGGGAGTTATAGCCGTGCCACTGATTATGTGGGTATTTTCAAGACCTGGGTATGTCCTTTGGCAAGGTATTCAGTCACAACATAGTACTAGAGGCACTGAGCAAGTACATGATTGATTAAATGAAGTTTAACACAACTCAATTTAATAGT
Organism: Fragum fragum; assembly: GCA_946902895.1. Taxonomy (NCBI): domain Eukaryota; kingdom Metazoa; phylum Mollusca; class Bivalvia; order Cardiida; family Cardiidae; genus Fragum; species Fragum fragum. The sequence continues at coordinate 8,532,229 of OX336367.1, forward strand.
ATTATAGTCATATCACATCGGCTGGGCCATGGATTCATGGTATTTCTCACACCGGTAAAACCACTACATTCTCTGAGTCTCCAGCTGCTCATCCCACTAAGGTTTATAGCCATTCACACATTGGTGGGCTAACTTATATCGGACAGGAAGTTTGCTGTGGCCGGGGATTGATCCCGGGACCCCATGACTAGGAGTCCTATGTACTACCAATGTGCTATGGCTATGGCTGAAGTACATGAATAGTTGAACTTTACCATGATATAACTGAAACATTTTTCTTTGAACAGTGTTATACCCCCATTTAATCAAATGAAAAACGACTTAGCTTCATTAACCCATTCGAACACAATTCTCTCCTTTTTACGCCCCTCAAAAGGTTTGGTATACATTTTGGAAAATGAAGAAATTGCTTGTATCAAGCAATTTCTTCATTATCCACAATGTTTTCTATCCAAAAAGAATTAAATTCCATCAACTTGAAATTGTCTGTTGCGTGAATAAGTTACAGAACAAGTTCTATTTTGGTTCCGGTCTATTGATTTTTAGCTCACCTGAGCACGTAGTGCTCAAGTGAGCTATTGTGATCCCCTTTTGTCCGGCGTCTGTCCGTCGTGCGTCAACAATTTCTTTAAACGACATCTCCTCCCAAACCACTGGGCCAATTTGAACAAAATTTGGCGGAAAAGGTGCTTAGGTGGTCGCCTTCAAAAATAGCTAAAAGAATTGAAATCCATTAAAAACTCTGATTGCCATGGCAACAAAGTTGAAATTTAAAAATAATCTTTAAAAATCTTCTCCTCCTGACCCATCAGGCGAATAGCCTTGATATTTTGCATGAAGCATCAGTATATTGACCTCTTTCAAAATAGCTAAAATCATGATCCTCGGGTCCCAAGGGGCGGAGCCCCGGGGATGGGTTTATATAGAAATAAAGAACGAATTTTTTAAATGACAACTCCTCCCAAACCACTGGGCCGATTTGAACCAAATTTGACAGAAATGTTGCTTAGGTGGTCCCCTTCAAAAATAGCTAAAAGAATTGAAATCCATTAAAAACTCTGATTGCCATGGCAACAAAGGTGAAATTTAAAAATAATCTTTAAAAATCTTCTCCTCCTGACCCATCAGGCGAATAGCCTTGATATTTTGCATGAAGCATCAGTATATTGACCTCTTTCAAAATAGCTAAAATCATGATCCTCGGGTCCCAAGGGGCGGAGCCCCGGGGATGGGTTTATATAGAAATAAAGAACGAATTTTTTAAATGACAACTCCTCCACAACCACTGGGCCGATTTGAACCAAATTTGACAGAAATGTTGCTTAGGTGGTCCCCTTCAAAAATAGCTAAAAGAATCGAAATCCGTTATAAACTCTGGTTTCCATGGCAACAAAAGTAAAATTTTAAAATAATCTTTAAAAATCTTCTCCTCCTGACCCAGAAGGCGTAGAGCCTTGATATTTTGCATGAAGCATCAGTATATTGATCTTTTTCAAAATAGCTAAAATCATTATCCTCGGGTCCCCAGGGGCAGAGCCCCCCGGGGGGGTATTTGGAAATAAAGAACGATTTTTAGCTCTACTGGCCGAAGGCCACTAGAGCTATAGCGATTGCTTTTACCCGTCCGGCGTCCGTCCGTCCGCCCGTCCGTTAAACTTTTCCTTGTTTACGCGATAAAGTCCACAGTTTTCATCGGATTCCCTTTAAACTTTCACAGAATGATTGTACCATCATAAGGATCGTTCATTTCGAAATTGGGTCAGATCCGTCAAGAAACACGGGAAAAGGGGCCATATGAAAATTTAACCGAAAAATCTTTTAAGAAATACTCTTTAACACTGTGGAGTCAATAGTTTTCATCGGATTCCCTTCAAACTTTCACAGAATGATTGTACTATCATGAGGATTGTTCCTTTCAAAATTTGGTATGATCATTCAAGGACCACGGGAAAAAGGGGCCGATAAAACTGGATTGAAAAAGTCCTCGTAAACACAATAGAGTCCATAGTTTTCAACAAGTTCTCTTCAAACATTCCCAGAATGATAATTACATTAAATGGATTGTTCCTTTCGGAAGTAGGTTTGATCCATCAAGTTTCATGGGAAAAGGGGCCCTATGAAAATTTAATAAAAAATCTTAGTTAACACATAATGACCCTAGATTTCACCTGATTGACTTCAAACTTTCATATCATGATTGTACCATCATAAGGATTGTTCCTTTCAAATTGGGTCTGATCCATTGAGAAACATAAGAAAAGGGGCCTTAGGAAAATTCAATTAAAAAAATCTTAATTAATGCTTGTAAGTCCACAGATGAGATAGGGTTGTCTTTAAACAGAAGAATTATACTTTTGTAAGAAGAGTTCCATTTGGAATTGGTTCAGATCCATCAAGTAACATGGGAAAAGGGGCTATATGAAAATTCAATTAATAAAACACTGTTAACACAATGAAGCCCACAGCTTTGATCAGAATTTGTTGAAACTTTCACAGACTGATTGGAAGGTCATAACTATCATTCTTTTCATAACAGGGTTTGAACTGTCAAGAAACACAGGAAAAGGGGCCTTATGAAAATTTCATTTATAAATCCTTGTTACCAAGTCCAGAGCTTTCATCGGATTTTCTTCAAACATTCACAGAATAATTGTACAATAATAATGATTGTTGATGTATGCATTAGACCTGATCGGTCAAGTATCACAGGAAAAGGAGCATTATGAAATTTGTTTCTTTCCAAATTGGGCTTGATCTGTCTAGAATCATAGAAAAAGGGGCTGTATGAAAAATTATTACCAAATCCTCATAAACACAACAATGCCCTCAGTCTTTATCAGAATCTCTTCAAACTTTAATAGAATGATTGTACCATCACGTGGATTGTTCCTTTGTAAATTAGGTCTGATTGGTTAAGTGACACAAGAAAAGGGACCTTATAAAAATTTTATTACAAAACATCATTATTAAAATAAAGTCCTCAGTCTTTATCATTTTCTTCAAACTATCATTAGGATTGTTCCTTTGTACATTGGGTCTGATTTGTTAAGTTTCACGGAAAAAGGGGCCTTATGAAAATTTTGTTACAAAAATTCTTGACACAATTCAGTCCACTGTTTTCATTGATTCTCTTTAACTTTTAAAGAATGAGTATACCTTCATTAGAATTGTTCCTTTTGAAATTTGGTTTGTTCTGTAAAGTATCATGAGAAAAGGGGCCCTAAGAAGATTTCACTATAAACTCATTTACACAATAAATTCCACAAATTAAACAGATTGATTGTACCATCATTCCAATTGTTGATTTTGACAGTGGATCTGACTATGGCAAGGGTCACATAAAAAGGGGCCTTATGAAAAACTCTCTTAAATATTCTGGTTAATACAATGGTGTCCCTTGATTTAAACGGATTCACTTCAAAATTTCACATAATGATTGTACAAATACTTAAATGGTTCTTTTCAGAACTGGGTACAATCCATCAAGTATGATGTAAAAAGGGGCCATACGATTTTTTTTTAAATATTCTAGTAAACATAATGAATTCCCAATATTTCATCGGATTCACTTTTAACTTTCACAGAATGATAAAACCAACAGTAAAATATCACGGGAAAATGGGCCTTATGAGAACTTGAATTTAATATCTTTGTTAACACAATAAAGTCAACAGTTTTATTGGATTCTCTTCAAAGATGCATGGAACAATTGTGGCATTCGAAACACAGGAAAAGGGGCCTTACAGATTATCATTTAAAACATTCTTGTGTATGTGATGAAGATCACAATCATTATCAAATTGTCTTTTAAATTTCACAGGACAATTGTTGGGTTGTAAGGAAAGTTCCTTTTGGAATGAAATTGATTCATCAGAAAACACAGGAAAAGGGGCCTTATTGATTTTCATTCAAAACAATCCTGTTTATGTGATAAAGTCCATAATTATTGTCAGATTCTGATGAAATATTCACAGAATGATTGTAGGGTCATTAGGTAACTTTCTTTTGGAAATGGAGTGGATCCGTCATGAAACATGGGAAAAGGGGCCTTGAGGATTGTTGCTTATAATGATAAAGGGGATAAAGCCCTTTTTTTCTTTATGCATTCTTCCTTGAGTAATTAACTTCCTTAAATATCAGATTTCTTTAACGGAAAACTTGATAACCAGTGGAGCGTCTCAGGCCCTCATGGGCCTCTTGTTTAAATGACAATTCCACCCAAACCTCGGGGCCAATTTGAACCAAATTTGGCAGAAATATTGCTTAGGTGGTCCCCTTCAAAAATAGCTAAAAGAATTGAAATCCGTTAAAAACTCTGGTTGCCATGGCAAAAAAAGTAAAATTTTAAAATAATCTTTAAAAATCTTCTCCTCCTGACCCAGAAGGCGTAGAGCCTTGATATTTTGCATGAAGCATCAGTATATTGATCTCTTTCAAAATAGCTAAAATCATGATCCTCGGGTCCCCAGGGGCAGAGCCCCCCGGGGGGGTATATAGAAATAAAGAACGATTTTTTAAATGACAACTCCACCCAAACCACTGGCCCAATTTGACCAAATTTGGCAGAAATGTTCCTTTGATGGTCCCCCTTCAAAAATAGCTAAAAGAATTGAAATCCATTAAAAATTCTGGTTGCCATGGCAACAAAAGTGAAATTTTAAAATAATCTTTAAGAATCTTCTCCTCCTGACCCAGATGGCGTAGAGCCTTGATATTTTGCATGAAGCATCAGTATATTGATCTCTTACAAAATAGCTAAAATCATGATCCTCGGGTCTCCAGGGGCGGACCAAGGGGGGGCGGGGGTTATAGGCATGAAGCATCAGTTCACAGACTTCTTTCTTATTTCTGAAATTATAACCCATGGAAAAAGTTTTCTCCTTCTTTCAAATCAGCACCAATGCCTTGGAATTTGTAATTTAGACTTTTGGATCCCCAGGTTCATAGTCTTTATATGTAATTGTGGCCCACTTGTTTCATAATCCTAACCTTAACATGAAATTAGACTATTGAAAGAAAAAGAGCCTTTATCTCAGGTGAGCGCCCCAGGGCCAACGGCCCTCTTGTTGAGGAGATACGGATGCTGGACATAGAAAAATTACCAGGAAATTTCAGTTTTCCGGCCTTTTTTTTCCCCAACCCTCAGAGATGTTGAGATGATTTTTTGGTATGTGAGTCCGTATCAATTAGTTACAGAACGAGTTTATGTTTGGTTCCAGTCCATTAATTTTTGAGGAAGATACGGATGCTGGACAAAGAAATTACCAAGAAATTTCAGGTTACCGGACTTTTTCATAAACCCTCGGAGATATTAAGCTGATTTTTGGTGTGTGAGTCAGTATCAATGAGTTACAGAGCAAGTTTGAGTTGGGTTCCGGTCCATTGATTTTTGAGGAAGATGTGACTGCTGGACTTAGAAAATTACCAGGAAATTTCAGTTTTCCTGGCCATTGATTTTTGAGGAAGATATGGATGATAGACTAGGGAAATTACAGTTTTTCGAGATTTTTTTCTTAACACTTGCAGGTATTGAGCTGATTTTTGATAAGCGAGTCAGCATTGATGAGTTACAGAACAAGTTCAAGTTTTGTTCCAGTCAAATGATTTTTGAGTAAAATATGGATGATTTTGCAAAATAAGTTACATATAAATAAAATTGAGTTTAATTGCAGCCCATTGCCTTTCCAAGGCTTGTAAAGGATGTTAGGGTGGTACTGGTGAGAGAGATACCAGGCATACATTGTTAGGTGCTCCAGCCACTATTGACTTAACAAACTGTTAACAGTAGTTGCATGAAGTGATCAAGGCAAAATATTTGATAACCGAAAAGCATTCATAATCCTAGACAGATTTTTGAAAGCGTTTGTTCAAAGTTTACTTGGGCTTTAGGGTCATAATTCTTAATTCTCTTGGAACAGATGACTTTGTGAAGTATAATTCAGCTAACAACAAAGAGAGGCACATATTTTTTATGTTTGTGTGTACGTTTGTGTGTTTAAGAATTGCTCATAAAATCTGATAAAACTGTAATATTTTGGAGGGGTAGTAATCCCTTTACCACCCAAAAAATATAACGCTCTAGGGATATAAATAAAGCCGGTAGGGGACTTGGTATTGCCATACAATACTTCAGAATGCTTGTTGTCCATAGTCCATACACAATTTATTAAAAAATCTTTTCCTCAAAACCTTTATGCCGATCAAGCTGAAACTTTGCAAGAATGTTCCTTGAGTGAAGCTCTACAAAAGTTGTTAAAAAATTTTATTCCGTGAAAACTCTGGTTGTTGCGTCATTTAAAAATGGGAAATTTTAGTTAATCTTTAAAAATCTTCTCCTCCCAAACCAGTAGCCTAATGAAACTGAACTTTGCTATATGTTCCTTAGGTGCAGCTCTACAAAGTTGTTACAAAAATTTATTCCGTGAAAAACTCTTGTTGCCGCGGCATTTGAAAATGGGAAATTTTAGTAAATCATTGAGGTTTTTTAGCTCACCTTAGCACAAAGTGCTCTTGGGGAGCTATTGTGATTGGTCATCATCCAGCATCCATCCGTCCATCTGTCAGTTCACAATTACAAAAAAAAAAACTCAAACTTCACAGAAATGATTCTTAGGTCATGCTTTTTCAAAATACTTCAAAGAATTGAAATAAATTAAGAACTCTGGTTGATCCAACCAAAATACTTCAAAGAATTACTGTATTCTGAAAATTAGCCCTTTTCTGTGTGATGCCTGATTTTACATAGAAATAAAGAAGGAAAACTTTAAAATCTTTTCCTCCTAAACCATAAGGTTAGAGCTTTGAAATTTGGAACAAATCATCATCTATTGTCCATCTATCAAAATGCTTGAAAGAATAATCGTATTCTACAAAATTAGCCCTCTTCTGTGCCATCCCTGATTTTACATAGAAATAAAGAAGGAAAACTTTAAAAAACTTCTCGCAAACCATAAGGTAAGAGCTTTGATGTTTGGAATAAAACATCATCTATTGGCCCTCTACCAAAATACTTCATAGAATTACTGTATTCTGAAAATTAGCCCTTTCTGTGTGATCCCTAATTTTACATTTAAAATCTTCTCCAAAACCATAAGACTTAGAACTGTGATATTTAGTACAAATCACCATCTTTTGACCCTCTTCCAAAATACTTCAAAAAATTATCTATTTTGAAAATTAGCCCTTTCTGTGTGATCCCTAATTTTACAAAGAATTAAAGAAGGAACTCTTTAAAAATCTTCTTCTCCCAAACCATAAGGCCTAGAGCTTTAAGATTTTTTTTTTTTTATAAATCATCATCTATTGACCATCTCCCAAAACACTTCATAGAATTACCGTATTCTAAAAACTAGCCCCTTTCTTTGTGATCCCTGATTTTACATCGAAATAAAGAAGGAGATCTTTCAAAATCTTTTCCCAAACCATAAGGCCAAGGGCTATAATAATTGGTGTGTGATAATACCTATTGACCCTGTACTAAATACTTCATAGAATTACTGTATTCTAGAAAAAAAGGCACTTTTCTGTGCAATTCCAGAAAGGAATAAAGAAGGATATCATAGAAAATGTTCTCCTTCTAACCCGTTAGGCCTAGAGCTTTGATATTTGGTATGTATTAGTGCCTATTGACCCTATACTTAAGTACTTCAAAGAATTACTGTACTCTTGAAATTGGCTCAATTTGGTTGGATCTTCACTATACCTAGGATTAAAGGAGAAAATCTTTAATAATTCTTCTCCAAAATGATTATGTCTAGGGCTTTGATATTGTGTATATTATATCATAAAGCCTTAAGCCATCATACTCAGGGGAGTGATATAGGACCATCATGGTCCTCTTGTTTTTTTTGTTTTTGTTTTTTTTTTGTTCAACAAAGAGTGTGTCATGCTTATCCCTTTCTATGAAGACATATTGCAAGAATTCACAGACGATAAATTTGGAATAAAGATGCATTTTGACAGAAATCAGTGTAGGAAAAGGAGAAATTGCTTATTTTCTCCCACAGATATTTATCCCATTACCAAACTACAAAATGTTAATATTTCATGCTATTAATAACATTAGGTGTTTGTTTCCGAAACGCTGTGTTATAGGGATGAATTGGTTCCCTGTGGAATGTTGTGCGGTTTTGAAGTAGGGCAACATTATTTGGTGGTTTGAATGGAAACAATATATGCCATATAGAATTAACATTTTTAAGACACAAATCGGGTTTCATCAAACTCTGGAAATTTAGGAAGTTCTATTTTTTCCCAAATGTCACCTTTATCGACCGCCCTACAGCATTACTTTGTTGTATCACTAGACGAAATGGCTGCTGTTTTCCAAATTTTGTTGAAGATGACGACGAAAATAATTAAACAAGATTCAAAAGGCAAAGGATTTTCCAAGACGGGTAAATATTGTATTTGAACACCTTTCGTTCAACGAAACGAAAGCACTAGCTTTAAAATGGTATGGTACATCACCTAAACCTCAACATTCAACTATCTTACCATATTTGTAGCTATATACTAAGCATTTGGTATCGCACGAGAAAAACTAGCAAACATTACATTATACCTATCATACCCATCCAAAAATAGTATCGGATGTAGGCTTAAGTAGATCTACACGCCATAAGATTCTTACAGGAACACGAATGTCACAATAAATGTAAAAGATATGTTAAAATAAAATCAACTTCTTGAACCCTTTCTGTTTTTCAAAGTTTAAGTCTTGTTTACTTTTGAAGAAGTTGAAGACTACAACGAAAGTCAGAGCATTTTGAAAAGTAATCGACATGCAGGGAATGAAATATTATGAGAAAAGAAGAAACTTGTATAAGATCGCAGCGATGTAAAAACAGGAATTATACAAGAGATGTAATATTAGACTATACAAGTGTGGGAAATATGATCACCAAACATTTAGGTGTTAGGAGTAAGGAAAATAAAGAAAAAGTGTTTGTTTTCAGCTCACCTGAGCACAAAGTGCGAGGTGAGCTATTGTGATTGGTCGTTGTCCATCGTCCGTCTGTCCGTCCACATTTTCTTTAAAAATCTTCTTCTCCTAAACCAGTAGACCAATCAAGCTGAAACTTTGCAGGGATGTTCCTTGGGTGAAGTTCTACAAAAGTTGTTAAAAGACTTTAATTCTATTAAAAACTCTGGTTGCCGCTGCATTTAAAAATGGGAATCTTAAGTAAATCTTTAAAAATCTTCTCCTCCCAAACCAGTAGGCCAATCAAGCTGAAACTTTGCATTGATGTTCCATGGGCGAAGTTCTACAAAAGTTGTTAAAAGAATTTAATTCCATCAAAAACTCTGGTTGCCGCTGCATTTAAAATTGGAATCTTAGGTATTTTTTTACAAATCTTTAAAAAACTCCTCCTTAACCGGTAGTCCAATCAAGCTGAAACTTTGCAGGGATGTTCCTTGGGTGAAGCTCTTCAAAAGTTGTTAAAAGAATTTCATTCCGTGAAAAACTCTTGTATCTGGGGCATATGAAAATGGGAAATTTTAGTAAATTTTTTGTTTTTGTTTTTTTTCCACGGACTACAAGGCCACAAGCATTTATATTTTATATAGAGCTCATATGGTTCTCTGCCAAGTTTTTAAACATTTAATCTCTTGTGTGAAAAATGGCCCCGTCCCAGAGGTCCAAAGTTCGGAAATATGCTTAATTAGTGCAATATCAAAATACTTCTCCTCTTAAACTATAAGGTCTAGGATATTTATATTTGGTTTGTAGCATAACTAGATGGTTTTGTACTATATCACATAAAGTTGTCCTCCCAGGGCCAAAAATAGCCCTGCACTAGGGGTCCAAAATTGGGAAAAACGCAACATTTGAGTATGTTAAAAAAATCTTCATTTTAAGGCGGAGGGCATTTATATTTTTGGTGTAGCATAGCCTGGCTGTTATCTATCAATTTTTATTAAATTATGCCTGTAGGTTGAAAAACACCCCTTCCCTGGATGTCCAAAGTTCTAAAAAATGTGCTCAATTAGACCATGTTCAACAGTCTTTTCCCCCAAATCTACAAAGTCTTAGGCATTCATAATTGGTATATACCAGATTGTTCTCTACCTTGATAGCTAAAATCTTTGCCCTAGGACTAAAAATGGCACTGCCTCAGAGGTCCAAAATTTTGGAAAACACCTAATTAGTACAACTGCGAAAGTCTTCTCCTTCTGAAATATAAGGTGATGGGAATTCATCTTTATACACCGCCGGAGGCGGTCGTTTATTGGCGTCATCTTCGCCGTCTGTCCGTCGTCCATCCGTCCATCCATCCGTACATACGTACGTCCACTTTTCTCGTGAGCGCAACTCCTTCTAAGTTTCTGGAATGATCTTTATGAAACTTAGTCAATGTTATCACCTTAATTTTTAGATGTGCATGAAGGAAGGATTTTATGGTTCATTGATTTTTGCCTGAATTAAGCCCCCTTTAAACTTAGTCTCTAGGGCTTATCGAAATTGCAGCCTAGTGAACGCAACTCCTCCTAAGTTTCTGGCTGGATCTAAATGAAACCTGGTGGATGTTATTACCTTAATTGGTAGATGTGCATGAAGTAAGGATTTTATGGTTCAATGATTTATGCCTCAGTTATGCCCCCTTAAAACTTAGTCTCTGGGTCTTATTGAAATTGCAGCCTTGTGAACGCAACTCCTCCTACAATTCTGGCTGGATCTAAATGAAACTTGGTGGATGTTATCACCTAAATTGGTAGATGTGCATGAAGTAAGGATTTTATGGTTCAATGATTTATGCCTCAGTTATGCCCCCTTAAAACTTAGTCTCTGTGGCTTATTGAAATTGCAGCCACGTGAACGCAACTCCTTCTACAATTCTGGCTGGCTTGGTGGATGTTATCACCTTAATTGGTAGATGTGCATGAAATAAGGATTTTATGGTTCATTAATTTTTCCCTGACTTATGCCCCCTTAAAACTTAGCATCTGGGGCTTATTGAAATTGCAGCCTTGTGAACGCAACTCCTTCTAACTTTTTGTTTTGATTTAAATGAGACTTACTCAATGTCATCACCATAATTTGAAGGTGTACATGGATCAAGGATTTAATGGTTCATTGATTTTTGCAAGAGTTATGACCCTGGGCCCTTTCAATAAATCAAACATAACACACAGTTTGAAATTGACAATATAAAAAGGTAGTCTGCAAATGTTAAGAATTTTGTTCTGTCAAAATAAGTAGTGTCTACAATTATTTTTGTGAAACAGCAGCAAAGTGGCGGCGTATATTGTGACGATGACACTCTTGTTGGTATGTAGCATGACTAAATAATTTTGTACTATGTTGCAGGAAAATATGCTCATAGGATAAAAAACGTCCCTGCTCCTGGGGTCAAATATTGTGTTAATCGCATTGAAAGAAATCTTTCTCTTAAATATAGGTCCTAGAGCATTTACATTAAAAACATAGGATAACATTATTGTTATCTATCATGTTTATATCCTTTGGACAAACATGGCCCTTCCAAAGGCATCCAAAGTTGTGAAAAACGCCCAATAAGAACATGTTCTAATTACATCCATTGAAGTTGCAGACAGTAATTAAGAGTTTGATTGAAATCTAAATACAAAAATTTCAGGTAGAAAACATTGTGAGAAATGGAGAAATTACTTGTCACCCCCTTTCTCACAATGCTTTTTAGCTCACCTGAGCAAGAATTGCTCTGAGGGAGCTATTGTCCGCCGTCCGTCCGCTCACAAGTACAAAAAATCTCCTCCTCCTAAACTAACCATGGAATTTCAACAAAACTTCACAGAAATGATCCTTAGGTCATGCTCTTTCAAAATACTTCAAAGAATTAAAATCAATGAACTCTGGTTGCCATGGCAACGGAGTGAAAAAAATTAAAAAAAATCTTCTCCCAAACCATAAGGCCTAGAGCTATGATATTTGGTACAAATCATCATCTATTGACCCTCTACCAAAAAACTTAAAAGAATTACTGTATTCTGAAAATTAGCCCTTCTAGGAAATCTTTAAAAATCTTCTTCTCCCAAACCATCAGGCCTAGAGCTTTGATATTGGTACAAATTATCATCTATTGATACTTCAAAGAATTACCGTATTCTAAAAATTAGCCCTTTTCTTGGCAATCTCTGATTTTACATAGAAATAAAGAAGGAAATCTTTAAAAAAAAACTCTTTTCCCAAACCATAAGGCCTAGGGCTTTGATATTTGGTAAAAATTAATCATCTATTGACCCGCTAATTTTTATTATACCTTTTATTCCTCCATTTTCTGAAGAGCTACATATTAATACAATTTTAACAAATATACTTGCTACAAAGAAACAATATTAATACAAATAAGGAAAGGTAGAGGATGAGAGGTAAAGAAGAATAGAAAAAGAAGAAGAAAAAGTATAAAAAGAAGATCAGGAGGTGGAAGAATGAAGAAGAATGAATGTATTAGTGAAAGAAAAAATAATGAATGAATGAACGAACAAATGAAAAAGAGAGCGAACGAATGCTTGAGTGAGTGAATGAATGAAAAAAATGAATGAATAAATTGGTGAATGGATGAATGAGTGAATGATTGAATGAATGAATCGGTAAGCTTACTTTTAACTACTAGAAGAATTCAATCATACATCTATCAACCAACCATCCCATTTATAATGTATACTGAATTCTTTAAGTGAAAATTGAGTTTTTACAGATAATCTATCTTGTCTACGTAGAGTTGATCCAGCGAAAACGAAACAAATCAGCTCTGGTAGGCAAAATATTTTATGTTCAAACATAATCTTTTTCAATAGACGGGCGTTTGCATTCATAAACCTCATGTATCCTTCCGCATCAAGATAGCTTTCAATCCTTGCATCTGAGACACAAAGCAGATACCTTATAAGAAGCTCATGATCAATATTGCTCAGATAATTGTGTAGATCATTCGAAACATAGTTCTTTATAAAAAATGAATATTCTTGTTTTGCTATAAATACTTCTTGGTCTGTACAGTCAAATAATAAGTGACCGAGTTTATCGTCGGTATATTGCTTGCACTTTAAACACTGAAACTGTTCGTTCTTAAGACAGATTACTTTAGCAATGATTTTCATATCATTTAGCGTCTGCGGGTTTTTCTGTGCAAGTAACCAACAATTGGCAGGCTTCAATTGAAAGTGTATATCTCTGAACCTTTCAAAGTCACTAACGTATTGTGTTCTTTCTGACCAATGAAAGTTTTCATAATTGAAGATTGTACTTTTGCATAACCTTTTCCACGATGTTTTCTCTAAGAAGAATCCTGACTCTAGAGATTCGGTAAAATGATACTTTTCAAGAATACGCATAATGTCTTTCATAAATCCGAAGTTATTCTTGGAAATATTGTTTTTGAATTGAAAGGTTCTTAGTATAAACACTCTATACGCTATGTCCGATGGCTTTAGTCTACAGATTGCTCCCAGAAATAACAGCTTTTGTAAGTCTATATAGGCTTCGATTGACGTAAAACCTAGAAGTCCTTTTACCATATCAGAGCGGGTGCTCTGAGGCAGATCTTGGATTCGTTTAAGACAAAAGTGATGTGTGCCTTCTAAATGTCTAACATCTGAGTTACTTAAATCGTTCCATAGTTCACAGGCAAAGAAAGAACGTGGAATAACGATTGAGGTAAATAACTTCGCCGTTGTAATCGGGTTTATACACTGATAGTTTATTCCAGAATTAAGGAAACTGAACAAGGTGCCCCTCGCTGTTTGTCGTATCCTGTCTACACTACATGGAGTTTTTCTCGATGAGCATTGTAATATACCAAGGTGTTTATAATCAGTTACCTCCCTTATAGGTGTTCTGTCTATAGTGATTTCAAGACCGTTTGGCTTAGACGAAACTGATGTATTTAGTGTCATAACCGCACATTTCGATGTATTTGTAACTGAATCGCCATTTGTTAGCATAGTTGTTACTTATTTTTAAAAGTTCGTTGAGACCCATACGGGATGGGGACAAGAGCACAATGTCGTCTGCTTGAGTCGGAGCACATAATGAAATATCATTGATTCTAAATCCATGTTTCGAGGATGTTAATTCGCTGAGCAAGTCGTTTATAAAAATGGTGTAGAAAAAAGGCGCCAAAATACTTCCTTGTCTGGTTCCTTGCCGAATGTTGTAGGGCTCAGATAAATACCCATGAACCAGAACTCGACTTGAGCAGTCCGATAACATATTCTGTATAATCCGCAGGGCTTTCCTTGTAAACCGAACTGGTATAATTTATAAACTAGACCATTAATCCAAGTCCTGTCGAAGGCTTTCATTGTGTCCATAAAGCAAGCGTACATTGCACTGTTGCGTTCCTGACAGAAGTTAGACGCTTCCTGAAGTAAAAACGACGTCATTTTACAAGATTTCCCTTTTTGAAAGCCGTGCTGCAATGGGTTTATCTTGTCCTTTAAGTTAGTATTCTCTATTCTGCGTAGTAAAACTTTTTCAAATATTTTCGAGATTACTGGCAATAGGGAAATGGCACGGTAATTGTTCGGATCTGATTTCGGTTTACCATCTCCCTTATGTAATGTAACAGTTATACTTCGTTTAAAGTTCAATGGTATATACTCGTGCAATATTATTCTATCAAACAGTCTAGCTAGGCAATGTAGAAGAATCGGGCATCCATACTTGATATACTCATACGTGACGTTGTCATAAGAAGGACTTTTGCCAATCGGTAATGACGTCACGATATCGTTCAGTTCCGATTTACTTACACATTTTGTAATTTCTACATTTATAGAATTATTGTGTCTTTGCGACAAATATTCGGTTACTTTCTGATTTACATGTGTTTTAAAGTTAGTGTCGAAGCAGGTATGACCTGAGAAAGCGTATAAATCTGCGAAATATCTCTTCCAGCCTTCAATAATTTTCGTAGGATCTGAGACTTTCTCATTGTTGAATATCATTTCATTTTGTTTGTTACTATTACTGCTATTTTTTCTAGAGTTTATATGTCTCCAAAATGCGTTATGATCCGTATCGGCATATTTGTCTAGGTTTTCATTGACACTCATTTCATGTTCGTGAGCCGCTTTTCTTAGGTTATACCTGAATTTTGATTTTGCGGCTTTATAATTTTCATATTCTGAGCCGTATTTTAATCGCCCGGTTTGAATCCATGAACGACGCATTGATTTCATTTCACTATAGTGATCTCTAACGACTGAGTTCCAGTACGGTTTGAGGTATTTCTTGTATTTACGTTTTTGAATGCGTACCTCTGCGTCACTATTTATCAATGATACCAAAGTGTCGTAAGTTTCATCTATTTGCTCGTAATCTAAAATACAGTTCCCAAGAGAATACGACAATTCACGCGCATAGTTTTCAATTTGTACCTTTGATTTCCATTTGAGCTGGGTTCTTTGAAACGGTGCTGCATCAATATTCAATTGAATAGGTTCTATCCGAACGGTGATAAAGATTGGTCGATGATGTGAAGCGTTAAGCGGAGCGTCGTCTGCAATTTCACAAAACTCAACTCCATTCAAAAGTTTTTCATTCACCACGATGTGATCTATCAACCTTTGACTTCCATTAATGCCGGTATCGAACGAGTATTTATTTCCATAACAATACCCGGTCCCTGTTATGACGTGAAAATTGTTATAGTTGAGCACGTCAAGCAGATATTTGTCACGTGGTCTATATCGAGTCCCCGAGTTTAACTGCGAGTTGAAATCGCCCATTAATATTACGTAGCTAGTGTCTTCAAATGTTGACAATAGGTCATTTAACATATCAGACTCGTTTTTTAAAGTATCGTTGGAGCAATGCATGTATACTTGTACAACATATAATTTTGTATTTTCTAGAGATAACGAGATTGCTGCAATTCTATCACTAAACGTTTCTATAATTTGTATCGCGTCTGAGAGGCTTTTTCTCCACAATATCGCTACACCACCACGACCATATTTTCTATCATTATTAATGAACTCTGGTTGCCATGGCAACGGAGTGAAAAAAATTAAAAAATCTTCTCCCAAACCATAAGGCCTAGAGCTATGATATTTGGTACAAATCATCATCTATTGACCCTCTACCAAAAAACTTAAAAGAATTACCGTATTCTGAAAAATAGCCCTTCTAGGAAATCTTTAAAAATCTTCTTCTCCCAAACCATAAGGCCTAGAGCTTTGATATTCATCATCTATTGACCCACTACCAAAATACTTCAAAGAATTACCGTATTCTAAAAACTAGCCCTTGTCTTGGCAATCTCTGATTTTACATAGAATAAAAGAAGGAAATCTTTAACAATCTTCTTGTCCCAAACCATAAGGCCTAGAGCTTTGATATTTCGTACAAACTATCATCTATTGACCCTCTACCAAAATACTTCAAAAAATTAAATGTACTGAATACAAGCCCTTTTTTGGGCAATCCCTGATTTTACATAGAATAACAAAAAGAAATCTTAAAAAATCTTCTTCTCCCAAATCATTAGACCAAGAACTTTGATATTTTGTACAAATCATCATCTATTGACCCTCTACCAAAATACTTCAAAGAATTACCGTATTCTGAGAATTAGCCCTTTTCTGGGCGATCCCTGATTATAATATAGAATAAAAGAAGAGAAACTTTACAAATCTTCTTTTCCCAAACCGCAAGGCTTATAGTTTGAAATTTGGTACATGTCACCATATATTGACCGTCTACCAAAATACTTCAAAGAATTATTGTACTCTGAAAATTAGCCCGTTTCAGTGCGGTCCCTGATTTTACAAAGGAATAAAGAAGGAAATCTTTGAAAATCTTCTTCTCCCAAACCATACAGCCTAGAGCTTTAATATTTGGTACATATCATCATCCAATGACCCTCTACCAAATTACTTAAAAACATAGCCCTTTTCTGTGTAATCCCTAATTTTAGTTAGGAATTAAAAATGATATCTTTGAAATCCTTCTTCTCCTAAACCATTAGGCCTAGACCTTTTATACTTGGTATGTATTGATGTCTATACTTCAAAGCATTATCATATTCAGGAAATTAGTGCTATATGGTGGGATCATCAATATACCTAGGTTTAAATGAGAAATCCTTAAACATCTTCTCCAAAATAATTAGCCAGAGGGCTTTGCTATTTTGTTTATATCATAAAGCCATGAACCATCATACTCAGGGAAGCGATTTAGGACCATCATGGTCCTCTTGTTTAAACCTATTTTCCCCAAGGGTGATAAATTCTTGGATAATTTCGCAATGGATTACACTGTAAAGCCAAAGGCAATCATTTTTAGCTCTACTGGCCGGAGGCCACTAGAGCTAATGCGATGGCTTTTTCACGTCCGTGCGTCCGTCTGGCCGTTAAACGTTTCCTTGTTAACACTCTAGATTCCACAGTTTTCATCAGATTCCCTTCAAATTTTCACAGAATGATTGTACCATCATTAGGATTGTTTCAAAATTGGGTCAGATCTGTCAAGAAACATGGAAAAGGGGGTCTAATTAAAATTTAATTAAGGATCGTTCCTTCGAAATTGGGTATGGTCCGTCAAGAAACATAGGAAAAAGGGCCATATGAAAATTGAATTAAAAATTCCATAAAAAATCCTCGTTAACACTCGAGTTCTTAGTGTTCATCGGATTCTCTTCAAACTTTCTCAGAACGATTGTACCATCAGAAGGATCGTTCCTTTCGAAATTGGGTTTTGATCTGCCAAGAAACATGGGAAAAGGGGCCTGGTGAATATTTCATTAATCCTTGTTAACACTCTAGAGTCCACAGTTTTCATCAGATTCAATTCAAACTTTCACAGAATGATTGTACCAACATAAGGATCGTTCCTTTCAAAATTGGGTATGATCCGTCTAGAAACATTAGAAAAGGGGCCTTATAAAAATTTATTTAAACATTCCATTAAAAATCATCGTTAACCCTCTAGAGTCCACAGTTTTCATCGGATTCTCTACAAACTTTCACAGAATGATTGTACCATCATTAGGATTGTTTCAGAATTGGGTATAATACGTCAAGAAACACAGGAAAAGGGGAATTGCAAAATTTAATTAAAGATTCTCATAAATAATCTTAATCCACAGTTTTCATCAGATTCTCTTCAAACTTTCACAGAATGATTGAACCAGCATAAGGATCGATTCTTTAAAATTGGGTATGATATGTCAAAAAACATGGGAAAAGGGGACTAATTAACATTTATTTAATAAATCTTGGTTATTACTCTAGCGTCTACAGTTTTCATCGGATTCTCTTCAAACTTTTACAGAATGATTGGACCATCATAAGGATTGTTCCTTTCAAAATTGGGTATGATCAGACAGGAAAAGGGGGCCTTATGAAAATTTGATTTAAACAATCTTTGTAAACACAATAGATTCCACAGTTTTCATCAGATTCTCTTCAAACATTCACAGAATGATTATTACATTAAATGGATTGTTCCTTTTGGACCATCAAGTGTCATGGGAAAAGGGGCCCTTTGAAAATTTAATAAAAAAATCTTAGTTAACACATCATGGCCGTGTTATCTTCCGATAGGTTGCATTTTTCAAATACTGACCTATCTAGTTTGAGCATTCTGAGTAGAGTCATTCGTGACAACTCGGTCGATTCCGTTGAACTACATTCAAAATGTGAGCGCCCATGAAAAGCATGCTTTTGATGCCTCTTCTTGGAGCACGGGTAAAACATAAACTCTTTCGCAATTAAAAATAATTATTTTTCTAATTAATTTTGGCGACAGTTAAGTTTCATTTTTCCACAATTGTAGATCATATTGATGTAATCCACTGCTACTTTTGGCGATATTTATTCCAATCTGGATAAGTGATACGGTCCCGAAGACAGGTCAATCTTTGGAGAATATGACATGCTAAGACAACGATCATGGCCCTAGATTTCACCTGATCGACTTCAAACTTTCACAGAATGATTGTACCATCAAAAGGATTGTTCCTTTCAAATTGGGTATGATCCATCGAGAAACATAGAAAAAGGGGTCTTAGGAAAATTCAATTTAAAAAATCTTAATGCTTTTAAGCCCACATATTTCATGGGGTTGTCTTTATACTCAAACAGAATAAATATACTTTTGTAGCTATAGTTCCCTTTGGAATTGGTTCAAATCCATCAAGAATATTGGAAAAGGGGCTATATGAGAATTCAATTAAAAGATCCCTGTTAACACAACAAAGCCCACAGCTTTGATCAGATTTTGTCGAAACTTTCACAGAATGATTGTAACGTCATAACTATCATTCTTTTCATAACAGGGAAAAGGGGCCTTATGAAAATTTCATTTATAAATCCTTGTTACCAAGTCCAGAGCTTTCACCGGATTTTCTTCAAACATTCACAGAATAATTGTACAATAAAAATGATTGTTGATGTTGACATGAGACCTGATCCTTCAAGTATCACAGGTAAAGGAGCCTTATGAAAATTTTATTGTAAAATCTTTACACCAAGATAAAGTCCGCAGTTTTCATCGGATTTTGTTCAAACTTTCACAGAATGTTTGTTCCATCATTAGGCTTGTTTCTTTCCAAATTGGGTCTGATCTGTCGAGTATCATAGGAAAAGGAGCTGATTGAAAAATTATCATCAAATCCTCATTAACAGAAGAATGTTCTCAGTCTTTATCAGAATCTCTTCAAACTTTAACAGAATGATTGTACCATCATTTGGATTGTTCCTTTGTAAATTAGGTCTGTTTGGTTAAGTGACACAAGAAAAGGGACCTTATAAAATTTTATTACAAAACTTCATTATTACAATAAAGTCCTCAGTCTTTACCATTTTCTTCAAACTATCATTAGGATTCCTTTGTACATTGGGTCTGATTTGTTAAGTTTCACGGAAAAAGGGGCCTTATGAGAATTTTATAACAAAAATTCTTGACACACTTCAGTCCACTGTTTTCATTAATTCTCTCTAACTTTTAAAGAATCATTGAACCTTCATTAGAATTGTTCCTTTTGAAATTTGGTTTGTTCTGTAAAGTATCATGTGAAAAGGGGTCCTATGAAGATTTTACTATAAACTCATTAACACAATAAATTCCACAGATTACACAGATTGATTGTACCATCATTTCAATTGTTGATTTTGACAGTGGATCTGATAATGGCAAGTGTCACATAAAAAGAGGCCTTATGAAAAACTATCTTAAATATTCTAGTTAACTCAATGATGTCCCTTCATTTCACCGGGTTCACTTAAAAATTTCACAGAATCACTCAAATGGTTCTTATCAGAACTGGGTACAATCCATCAAGTATCATGTAAAAAGGGGCCATATGATTTTTTTGAGTCGCTGAAGCTGAAAGCTTCGGAAGCGACTTATTGCTATCACACGATCTTTCTATAACAAAGTCCTGAACCAATTTCAACCCTGAATGCCTTTGTTATAACTCTGCCATTGTATCTTGATTTGATTAATAAGAACAATTAAGATACAGTTAGAAGATTGATGTTTATATATTTAATAGTTTTGAAGCAAAACATTCGTTAACTTTGTCATTTTTTTAGTTTTAAACGCGAACTACTTATAGCGCGGGAAAAGCCGAAGTACGTACTAAAATTGAGGTCGACAGTTCATATGAAATGACCATACTTCCCCATGTATTTTGCATAACGTCATAATCGTTTTGCATTTTCAAATAAAATAGATGTTAAAATTCATTTTAAATCAAAATTGAATATGTAAACCATTTCTGTTTATTATTTCGCGGAGGTAAAATAAATCATTCGCGTAGTTAGGGACTGTCTTACTATTTACCCCGTGACACCCCGGGACACCATGTTTAGGTCAAAACGACCCAATGTCAAAGAAGCCCGTAATTTTGTCGGAATGACCCGAAAGTGATTGTCAAAACGGATCAAAAGGAAACTTTCAAAAAGTAGATCTTGAAAAATTATCCAAATATAAACTTTTATGAAGAATTTCTGATTTTTGACCAAATGCAAATACAAGTTTGGGTCTTTTGACTTTCGGTCGTTTTGACTGTAAACTAGGACTTCCTGAGATGCCTGAAATATGTAATAATATTTTCATATAATTAGTTAATAATATTTTCATATAATTAGTTATATATAAGTAAATCTTAATAACATTGCATTTAATCATCGACTCCATTTAAGATTAACGTGTTTCGTGTTAATCCATGTCCATTCTATTTTTTATTTGAATTGAGAATGTTTATTAGTTAATCTAACCATATTTCCTGTTTACAAATGAGTAGGACATTCACGGGTCAAAAATGAAAAAACGTCCCGGGTTCATGTTACCAATCTTATCAATTCTTTTACCCCTGGGCTCATAGTTACCATGGTCGTTGTAAGCAAACCGGGGGAGTCCCAGGGTAACGAATACGTTCTTTATGTAAAAAATTCAGATAGCTAGGTTGACTTAATTTTTCCGTAAATAAAATAGAAAGAATCTCAAGGTACTTAAGGCGTTGTCTCCGGATGAGAAAAAAACAAAATTTACCGACGAAAGTTGTAAACATTAGTAAAGCTTCGAGGGAAATACTTTGGGGCTGATTGATATTGATTGCACAGAAAAGGGGCAATGAATCCAGTTGTGAATAGTTTAATTTCAAAGTATCCGGGAAAATTCAGATACGAAATGATCGCTTGGAATACATATATTTGAAATCTATAGGTATTAGTTTATTTTGCGGAGCTTGATATGGCATCGTCGTTGCTTTGAGCGTACATTTTAAATGTGTATAGCGAGAAAAGAAAACAAACCAATCATAGTCTTAATTGTCCAAGTACCGGGGTGATAATTGAAAATGGTAAGTTAGTTCACAAGGTTGTGAGAATCATCTTGAATGAAACAATCTAGGGCATATTAAGTAAATGTTTGATAAAAACAAACAAGTGTCGCTGCAATGCTTTCAATGTGAACAAAAACACTTAGAACTAATATTCCGTCGCAATAAAGCTGAAAGAGTCCCGAGGTAATGCACACGTTCAATACAGCGAAAAAAATAGATAGCTATGTCAACATTGAGTAAATATTGCCGACAGAATGAAGCAGAAAGAGTCCTGAGGTACCTGTGTTCCGATGTGATTCAAGAAACGAAGCGAGCGACGGAAAATGGAATAAGTGACCAATCGTCATTGGATTTACTCACTGATATTAGATTGTACGATAAGATGAGACACCATATAAAACACGTATGTCACTGATTCTCATATCCTAATAAAATTGGGGAAATGGTTAAGCATTTGTATTAGGTTAGAAAAGTTATTTCCACTATTTTTCTTTCCCTTCAATTTTTTTGGGGTTGTTTTCTGCTTTTATTTTGGCTTCTAATGCATGACAAAGATGTTCTCAGACTTCACATGTACCAATTTCTTTAAAAAACAAAGGAATTCCTTTTTAGCTCACCAGAGCACAAATGCGGGGTGAGCTATTGTGATCGGTCGTCGTCCGTCCGTCAGTCTGTCCGTCCACAATTTCTTTAAAAATCTTCTCCTCCTAAACAAGTAGGCCAATCTAACTGTAACTTTGCAGGGATGTTCCTTTGGGTGCCCGTCAAAAACTCTGGTTGCTGCGTCATTTGAAAATGGGAATCCTTGGTTATTCTTTAAATATCTTTAAAAATATTCTTCTCCTAAACCAGTAGGCCAATCAAGCTGAAACTTTGCAGGGATGTTCCTTGGGTGAAGTTCTACAAAAGTTGTTAAAAGAATTTATTTCCGTCAAACTTCTGGTTGCTGCGGCATTTGAAAATGGGAATCTTAAGTAATTCTTTAATTATCTTTAAAAATCTTCTTCTCCTAAACCAGCTGACCAATCAAGCTGAAACGTTGCAGGGATGTTCATTGGGTGAAGTTCAACAACAGTTGTTAAAAGAATTTAATTCCATCAAAAACTCTTGTAACTGCGACATATGAAAATGGGAATTTTTAGTAAATTTTTGTTGTTGTTTTTTTCATAGACTTCAAGGCCAACGGCCTTTATTTTTAGTATAACGCTTAATCATATGGTTCTCTACAAAGTTTTCAATATCTTATCTCTGGGGTCAAAAATGGCCCCGCCCCTGAGGTCCGAAGTTTGGAAAAATTCTTAATAAGAGCAATTTCAAAAGACTTCTCCTCTTAAACTATAAAGCATTGGATATTCATATTTGTTTTGTAGCATAACTAGATGGTTTTGTACTATATCTCTTAAAGTTGTCCTCCTAGGGTCAAAAACGGCCCTGCACTAGGGTTCCAAAAATTGAGAAAAACGCAAAATTTGAGTATGTTAAAAAAATCTTCATTTTAAGGCGGAGGGCATTTATATTTTGAGTGAGTGTAGCATAGCCTGTTATCTATCAATTTTGATTATATTATTCCTGTAGGTTAAAAAAAATACCCCTTCCCCCTTGGGTGTCCACAGTTCGTAAAAATGCTCAATTAGACCATGTTCAACAGTCTTCTCCTACCAATCTATAATGTCTAAGGCATTCATATTTGATATATAGCATAACCAGATGGTTCTCTACTATGTTAGCTAAAATCTTAGCCCTGGGATAAAACATGGCACTGTCCAAGAGGTCCGAAATTTTGGAAAAACACCCTTCTGAAATATAAGTTGAAGGCATTCATATTTGGTGTGTAGCATGACTAAATAATTTTGTACTGTGTTACAGAAAAATATGCTCTTGGGATAAAAACGTCCTGGGGTCGAAAATTGCGAAAATCGCATTAAAATAATTCTTCTTCTTATACAGAAATGGAGACATTGCTTGTCACTCCCTTTCACACAACGCTTTTTTTAACCTATTTTCCCTGAGGGTGACGAATTCTTGGATAGTTTGGTAATGGATTAAACTATAAAGCCAAAGGCATTCATTTTTATTGTAAACTACTGGATTGTTTTGTACAAGGCCCAAAAAATTATATTTGTTTTATTTATTTTGCTCAAGTTGTGTCTTTTTTATAAAAGTACTGTATTTTGCAGATTTGCAGGTGAGCGATTTAGGACCATCATGGTCCTGTTGTTTGTACAAATATGACTTATTACACTGGGACTTATATTCATATTCGATTATCAGTCCCCCGGGTTGATATATGACGATGTGTAGTGTTGAAAAAATACCATAAACTTCCATTTATCATCGAGTAAGTAAGAGCGTAACAATATCTTGTCAAACTGTAGGTGTGACGTTTTTGATAGAAATTCGAAGATGTAATGGACTTTTTGTGGATCTGAATGCATCTTCCTATTCTTAAGAATTTAATAAAATGATATTAAGGTCCCGGAGCATTTCAATAAATATTCATAAATGTTTATATATGAACATACTACGGGAAATCAAGGATATATTTTCAAGAACATTTATTTAATACATATATGTTCAAGCATAAGAAGAACAATTGAGTCCGGTTGGGCGATCTTGGGGCTTCTTTGACGATTTATGGGCCGGTTTAACGCTTTTTAATGGAGAGAGCGGTTTGACTTTATTGGGCCTGTTTGGCCAGGGGCCGGTTTCACGATGGGCCGGTTTGACTGGTTCCTTGTAATGCTAATTACGGACAGCGCCCATATGAATCAAAATGAAATTTTTAGTATTACAGGAGAGTTATTTATTATAATTCCCTACATTAAACTTAATATGTGGCAATAATACTATAAATCAGTTGTCCCGGGGTTTCCCGCGGTAAATAACAATCCGTTTGGGCGAACATTGGATGATCGACGACAACAACAAGAATGGAGGCGATTGAGTTCATTTTGTACTTTCGGTATTTTATCGACGTTTATTCATTTTAATAGTCTTGAAATGATGTTTCTTCAATCGAGAAATAATAAGAAAAATATAATAGAACAAAAACCGATGTGAATAGCTGTCTTAACGATTAGCGAGGCTACTGCCTTTGAAAACGGAGCGTCGTTTCCAGTGCATCATATTTAGATTGTCATCGGCGTTGAAAAGGGTCAGTGAATACCGTAATCACACACACATAAAAGTAATAACATAAAAACATTGCTTTTTGTTTCTTTCAAAGACAAACAATGATATTTATCAAGCTGTCTTATTCTTTACAAGAGCAACTTCCTTGATTGTTTATAACTTTTTAACTCAGCACCCAGGACCCATCAGGAACCACCAGCAAAAATGTTCAGGACTTCTTAATTTTACCCATGTGATGTGCCGATCTTGTAGCCTATTTAAGAATATTTGATGGTTTGAAATTGTCAAGAGTCTGAAAACAAGCCATTCCCTTAAGATTGGTCAACAGATATTTAAATTCAACAATTTTGGAAATTCTATGGGTGTGAATTATGATAATTATTATGTTAGGGGTTAAATAGTTAGTTAGTTCTTATTGAATTACTTTGGAACATCAATATAGACGCATAAAATATGCTTCTAAGAAAGGAATGTATACCTCTGAATCTGACAAATAATGATTGACAAACATTTCTCAAACAATCGCACAAAAATATTGCAAAAATTACCGGCCACGGATAAAGAATAATCTGTTCATACCACACCAAGCTAAAAATAGAATGAAACAGAGATGACAGATAGTAAATAAAAGACCCTACAGAACAAGAACTTGTGTTTTAGCCCTCCACATTTTCCAAGGGAAAGCAATATCCCACAATAGATATTTACTGCTTTTATGCAACATCAAAAGACATTAAAGGTTTGAAATCTAGAAATGTTATTCATCTTTCTAAACGCAAATCAGATGAATAGATTATATGCATAGAACCTACAGTATGACATGAAGTAAAGTGAAAAAAAAATTTCAACATGCTTGCATGCACTCTAGAGGTCACATTTTAACCTCAAACCATTATTAACAATTGTCTTCATAGGGAGTCATAGCCATGCCACTGATCATGTGGGTATATTCAGGACCTTGGTATGTCCTTTGGCAAGGCGTTCAGTCACAACATAGTACCAGAGATACTGAGCAAGTACATGACAGATTGATTAAATTAAGTTTAACGCAACTCAGTTTAACAGTATTATAGTCATATCACAGCAGCTGGCGCCTTGGATTCCTGGTATTTCTGAAACCGGTACAACCACCACATTCTCTGAGTCTCAAGCTGCTCATCCCACTAAGGTTTATAGCTATCCTCATATTGGTGGGCTAACATATGCCGGACAGGAAGTTTTCTGTGGCCGAGGGTTAAACCCTGGACCGCATGACTAGGAGTCCTATGTACTACCACTGTGCTATGACCATGGCCGAAGTACATGAATAGGTGAACTTGGTCGTGATTTAACCGAAACGTTGTTCTTTGAACAGTGTTATACCCCCATTTAATCAAATGAAAAAAGACCTAGCTTCATTATCAGAATTTACATGATTTAATCTGCTTTGTGCACGAAAAAAAATCAAAGGCCAACAGCCTGAGGTTAATACTCAATAGCCAATATCAAACAATTTGTCTGTTATGGCGACTCTCAGGCCCTTCAGGATTTTTTTTAATTATTCTAGTAAACACAATGAAGTCCCAATATATCATTGGATTCACTTTTAACTTTCACAGAATGATAAAACGAACAGTAAAATATCACGGGAAAGGGGGCCTTATGAGAACTTGATTTTAATATCTTTGTTAACACAATAAAGTCATCAGTTTTATCGGATTCTCTTCAAAGATGCATGGAATAATTGTTGCATTCGAAACACAGGAAAAGGGGCCTTATAGATTATCATTCAAAACATTATTGTGTATGTGATGAAGATCACAATCATTATCAAATTGTCTTTTAAATTTCACAGGACAATTGTAGGGTTGTAAGGAAAGTTCCTTTTGGAATGAAATTGATCATAAGAAAACACAGTAAAGGGGGCCTTATTGATTTTCATTCAAAACAATCCTGTTTATTAAACTGGTACCACTGTCGACTGCGCAGCAAATTTTGTTTAAAAATTTTGACACGCCGCGGGATTTCAATCCAATACGATAATTTTATTATTCTAGTAAACATAATGAAGTCCCAATATATCATTGGATTCACTTTTAACTTTCACAGAATGATAAAACGAACAGTAAAATATCACGGGGAGCCTGAGATATGTATACAGGAGATATATAATATGGGCAGAAAAAGTTTGATGGTAGGATTATCGGAGGTGCCATTTTCTACCCAAATTTACTGTCGATTATATGCAGATCTGCCAATTTGTGTGCTAGGGGACACAACCTGTCCGCAATAATTTTCATCCCGTTGAGGTATTGTAACGATATATTTACATGTATATATCGTTACATATATTTCACCCGATCAAAATGCTTTGAAGGGATCTGATAGAGGTCACCCAAGGATCTTTCCGGTGAATTTTGGTTGAGTTTGGTTGAATTATGTTCAGTACTTTCTGAGAAGAAGATTTTTTAAGTAAAAGTTGACGGACGGACGAAGGACGCCACATCGTGACAAAAGCTCGTTTGCTTTCAGCCAGTGGAGCTAGCGAGAGAGAGCTAGAGAGTGAGAGAGAGGGGGGAATTGAGCCTGTACCCAGGTTCGAACTAGGAGGCTCTTGCGTGCGATGTGCGTATTCTACCACACAGACCAATTTCGTTATGTAAATATGCGCTTTATAATAAAGGGAGCGAGAGAGGGCGGGTGGTCGTTTACCAGGTTAACATGATTATGTACACCTCTCAAATGCGATATGTAGACGTTGCATCCTTTGGGTAGAATTCGGAATTAAAAATATATAGACATAAAGGCCGAGCAGCACGACCTAACTGTTTTCAGACGGTGCGAATATGATCCTATTAATGACCAATTAATTTGTTAAACAAAACATTCCAATCGTACGTAAAACCGATAGCTTCGCTTATCAGCTTTATACAGCAACTTCGTCTAACCGGACTGTTTACACATTGTTACTCTAGAATAAGTAATATCATTTTGTTATGAAACAAACACCTTATTTTTCTTAACAATATGATATGATTATATATGTTTTAATAATTTCCAATATATTTTATTTCTCCTTTCTTTCATTCCATTCACTCGTCAAGTTTTGATAATTTTGCCGAATTCATGTGATAAAGTCTGATTCTGATGAAAAATTCACAGGATGATTGTAGGTTCATAAGGTAACTTTCTTTTGGAAATGAAGTGGATCCGTCATGAAACACGGGAAAAGTGGCCTTGAGGTTTGTTAACTTGATAACCAGTAGAGCGTCTCAGGCCCTCATGGGCCTCTTGTTATATATTTAACGGTTTTGAAGCACAACAATCGTAAACTTTGTCATTTTTTTAGTTTTAAACGCGAACCTCTTACAGCGCGGAAAAAGCCAAAGTACGTACTAAAATAGAGATCGACAGGTCTTATAAAATGACCATACTTCCCTATGTATATTGCATAACGTCATAATCGTCTTGTTATTTCAAATAAAAAGGATGTTCAAATTTATTTAAGTCAATATTTAATATGTCAATCCTTTCTATTCATCATTTTGCTGTGGTATAACAAATCATCCGCGTAGTTAGGGATTGTCTTACTATTTACCAAGGGAATTTTGTCGGTATGACCCAAAGTGATTTTGCTTGTCAAAACGGCCCAAAGGGAAATTTTCAAAAAGTAGATCTTGAAGAATTATCCATGTATAAACTTTATGAAGAATTTCTGATTTAGGACCAAATGTAAATACAAGTTTGGGCCGTTTTGACTTTCAATCGTTTTGGCTGTAAACCAGGACACCCTTAGATGCCTGGCATATGTCATATATTGTTATATATTTAGTTATAAGTTAGTAAATCTTTATGATTACGGCATTGCATTAATCCTTCGACCCCATTTAAGATTAAAATGCTTCGTGTTAAAAAATCATAGAAAACTTTAAATCCATGTCCATTCTGGCATGTTTTTTATTTATTTTTTTTTTTTTTTTTTTTTTCGTTTGATTTTGGAATATTTATTAGTTAATCTAAACGTATTTCCTGTTTACAAATGAGTAGGACAATCACGGGTCATAAATGAAAAAACGTCCTGGGTTGATGTTATCAATCTTAACAACTCATTTACCCATGGGCTCAAATAGTTATTATGACCGTTGTAAGCAATCGAGGGAGTCTCGGGGTAACGCATACTTTCTTTATGTGAGAAATTTAGATAGCTAGTTTGTCTTAATTTTTCCTTAAGTAAAATAGAAAGAATATCTCAAGGTACTGAAGGCGTTGTATCCGGATGAGAAAATAACCGAAATTTACCGACGAATGTTGTAAGCATTATTAAAGCTTCAACGGAATTACTTTGGGGCTGAATGATATTGATTGCACAGAATAGGGGCAATGAATCGAGTTGCGAATAGTTTTATATCAAAGTATCGGGGAAAATTCAGATACGAAATGATCGCATGGAATACATGAATATGACAACATCTATGTATTAGTATATTTTGCGGAGCTTAATATGGCATCGTCATTGCTAAGAACGTACAATTTAAATGAATGAAAAAGTATATGTATGGCGAGAAAAGAAAACAACCCAAACATAGTCTTAATTGTCCAAGTACCGGGGTGATAATTGAAAAATGGTAAGTTAGTTCACAAGGTTGTGAAAATCATCTGGAATGAAACAATCCAGTAAATGTTTGATACAAACAAACAAGTGTCGCTGCCATGCTTTCAATTTGGACAAAAGCACTTCGAGCTAATATTGCCGAAAGAGTCCCGAGGTAATGCACACATTCAATACAATGAAAAAATATAGCTATGTCAACATTGAGTAAATATTGCTGACAGAATGAAGTAGTAAGAGTCCTGAGGTACCCGTGTTCCCATGTGATTTAAGAAACGAAGCGATCGACGGAAAATGGAATAATTGACCAATCGTCAATGGATTTACTAACTGATATTAGATTGTAAGAAAAGATGAGACACCATATAAAACACGTTCGTCCGTTCTTGTTACTGATTCTCTTATCCTTATAAATTTGGGGAAAGAGTTACGCATACGTATAAGGTTGGAATAGTTATTTCCACTAATTTTCTTTCCCCTCAATGATCTTTGGGGGACGAAATTGTTACAGTGTTTTCTGCTTTTATTTTAGCCTCTTGTGTAGGGCAAAGACGACCTCAGACTTAGCATATACCAATTTCTTTACCAACACATGATTTCCTGTACAAACGCTGGGAATTATATTCGTATTCGATTATCAGACCCCCGGTTTGATACATGACGATGTCTAGAGTTAAAAAAAATCCATAAACTTCCGTTCATAACCGACTAGTTAAGAGCGCAACATTATCTTGTCAAACTGGGGGTATGACGTTTTTGATAGAAATCCGAAGATGTAATAGACTTTTTATGGATCTAAATGCATTTTATTAATTTTAAGAATTGAATAAAATGATATTAGGGCCCCGGAGCATTTCAATAAATAATAATAAATGTTTATATATGAAAACACAACCGGAATTCATGGATATATTTTCAAGAATATATTTTCTTGCTTATGGGTCTAAAAATCAATTAAAGTCAATATGCACTTTATACTAAAACTACCTCACTATTTATCTTTTATTAAAGTAAAATTACCCGGGATGTTCATGGATCTTCTGAAATCATAAATATAATATATGCAAACTAAATTTGTCTCTGTTTACTCGATATGCAAATAAAATAATTTTGACCTTCGGATATCTCTTTTAAACGTATCCCGGGTCAGTCAAACATTATTTAATAGTACGCATCCATCCGGGGTATCCTTATATACACACTCAATATCTCTGATTTTTTTAACTTAAAATCACTTAAATTATCCCGCTGGTGCAATCACAAACTGTTCCAATGAATTTTGAGTCCCGGTAAAGAGTTGAAAGCATTTCTCGGGGTACACGATCTGGCCAGACAACGTATTTAATACAGATCAGATCCAGTGTTATTGAATGGGTTTTTCATAAGTCAAACAGTGAGGTTGTTGTATGTTTTCTTCTTTTAAAATGACCTTTCTTAAAACTCCTGAAAAAAACTAGTCCCTGGATATGAACTGAGCTTAACTGTCAAACTTGTCAGGCGTACGGACACAGGTAAAATAATTTGCCCCAATATATTTAGAATTTGCACTACTTAACCCATTCCAACTCAATCCCTCCTTTTTACGCCCTTCAAGAAAAAAGCTTTGGAAAACATTGTGGAAAATGAAGAAATTGCTTGTATCAAGCAATTTCTTCATTATCCACAATGTTTTCTATCCAAAAAGGTGAAAAAATTTAAAATTCCATCAACCTGAAATTGTCGTCTGCATCTGCTTTCAATTTGGACCAGTCTAAAATTTTGTCAAGTTGGAATGGGTTAAATGGTACTTTCGTTCATCTATTGTCGCTACGGTGGTTGTAAAGCAACGTCACACGGGGTCTCGATTTAACGTCTCATCCAAAAGATGATCAGTTTGCTGGTCTGGTCAACCAAGGGCTCGAGTCCATTATGTCGAGGTTAGAAGTCAAGTGTTCTGCCAAATGAGGTTACCGGCTGTCAAACACTTCTTTAAGAATTTATAAAGCATCTGTATATAGCTGCTTGGTGGTTCCACAAATTCGAAAGTTCAACGAATAATTTATAATTGTCGAAAATCAATATGCTGAAAGGCCATAAAGGCATGTTTCATTTCAAAGTAGTATATGGTTTATTTAAAAAGCTTGATCAACAGTGTCTATATTTTAAAAAAATCATTCGTATTTTTTTAAATGAATACCGTTACATGCATTCTTTTAATGGCGAATAAAAAATTCAATTTTCAGTCGTAGGTTTTAATTTCTGCAACAACAAAATTTAATTATGAAATGAAATGTATGAATAGAAGTTAGGAATCTTGAATAGTTTTGGTTACAATTATTTATTTTATACATATATGTTAAAGCATTAGAAAAATAGCTTGGGCCCGGTTTGGCGATCTTGGGGCTGCTTTGACCATATATGGGTCGGTTTAACGCTCATTTTAATGGAGAGACCGGTTTGACTTTATTGGGCCTGTTTGACCAGGGGTCGGTTTCGCGAGGTTACCAGTCAACTTGGTCCATTGAATAACTCGACACGGTCAACTCGGACCCAATATATAGCATATTGTACAATTTATAAAACTTATTGGTCATTATTATTTTATTTTTGTAATATGAGATTATAACCTGGCATCCAGGACCCATCAGGAACCACCAGCAAAAGTGTTCAGGATTTAATTTTACCCATTTGATGTGTTCCAATTTTGGAAATTGTATGGTTGTGAATTATGATACTTATTAAGTTATGGGTAAAATATGTGTACTAGTTGTTCTTATTGAATTACTTTTGAACATCAATATGGACGCATAAAATATGCTTCTAAGAAAGGGGTGTATACCTCTGATTCTGACAAATAATGATTGAAAAACATTTCTCAAACAATCACACCAAATATTGCAAAATAAACTGACCACGGAAAAAGATTAATCTGTTCATAACACACCAGACTAAAAAAAGAATGAAACAGAGATGACAGCTAGTAAATAAAAGACCCTACAAAACTTATTTTTTAACCCTCCACATTTTCTAAGAGAAAGCAGTGTCCCACAAGAGATATTTATTAATTTTATGCAACATAAAAATGCATTTTATGCTTTTAAATCTAGAAATGTTATTCATCTTTCTAAACACAAATCAGATGAATAGATTATATGCATAGAACCTACAGTATGAAATGAAGTAAAGTGCAAGAAATGAAAGTCTTTTTCAACATGCTTGCATGCACTCTAGAGGTCACATTTTAAGCTCAAACCATTATTTACAATTATCGTCATGGGGAGTCATAGCCATTGATCATGTGGGTATATTCAGGACCTGGGTATGTCCTTTGGCAAGGCATTCAGTCATAACATAGTACTATAGATACTGAGTAAGTACATGATTGATTGAAGTCTAACGCATCTCAATTTAACAGTTATATAATTATAGTCATATCACAATGGTTGGCATCATGGATTTCTGGTATTTCTCACACCGATACAACCACTACATTCTCTGAGTCTCCAGCTGCTCATCCCTGCAAGGTTTATGGCTAACATATGTTTGACAGGAAGTTTGCCGTGGCCGGGGATTAAACCCGGGACCCCATGACTAGGAGTCCTATGTACTACCACTGTGCTATGGCTATGGCTGAAGTACATGGATAGGTGAACTTTGCCGTGATATAACTGAAACATTGATCTTTGAATAGTGTCATACCCCCTTTTAATCAATTGAAAATAGACTTGGCTTTATTAACAGAATAAGCATGATTTAATCTGCGTCATGCATGAAATTATTCCTAAGTGATCAAGGGCAAACAGCCTGAGGTTAATGCTCAATAGCCAATACAAAACAATTTGTCTGTTATGGCGACTCTCAGGCCCTTCAGGGCTTTGATTTGTCCAAAGAAGCAAGCTGATCAATGGGCCCTTACCAATATATGGTGTTTCCCGCTTCACCAGTTACTTCCCTTGAACTCTGGGAAGTTCTAGTCTTTATTTACTGTATATACATAGGATGATACAAGATTTCTTTCAAATTTGATGTTTTTCATCTTATTAAAATTATTGAAACTTTCCACCTCATTCTTGAAATATTTAAAGTTCCATGGTCAATTTATTTATAAGCTAAAGCACTTTATATGACAAGATTTTAACAGTAAGTTAATCACATCAATTGGTGTGACTGGTCTTTTGTCGCCTTGTAAATGATATAAGCATTGAGAAATTTCAAAAGTTCAGCATGCGTCAAATCAAATTTCGTAAAATGCGATATTTACCCGAAACTAAGTCACGTGATCAATTGCGGGAGTCAATAAATTGTCACTATATAATTATCCTTTGTAAATTGGCTATTTTGAACCAGCATAAATAAAGGTTTAAAATCAAGATTTGATTGAAAAAAAAAGAGTTTCAACCTGTGAGCATGTATATACAGACTAGTTTTAGCGATTAATATTGATGATATTATCGCGTATTATTTACCAAATTGAGTTTAAAACGGCCTGGTATCTAGGCGATATGGAATATAACGTACCTCGAATCTGGCGACAACAATAACATTTCCAATGTTATAAGACTTTTTGAAAATATCTTAATCCCCCCCCCCCCCCCCCAAAAAAAAGAGGCGTGTACAAAAAAGGAAAAATATAGATTTACAGTTAAACACTCTGTATAAACAATGAATGACCAGTTTGATGAATTATAATATACAACAAATTAATAAATAATAAACTTTAATATTTGAAAATCTAGCCTTTCTAGTAGACCAAGGGGCAAATATGTATATTATAACCAGAATATCATCAAAAGGTCGTAGATACAATTTGAGATAATATGTAGAACGACATTTTGGTCACCCAACTACGACTGAATGTCTTAACTATATTTATCTTTCCTCGCACTAACTATCATCTATTCAATGTTTCCGGAGGGGAAGAACACGAGTTCCGGTGATTCTGGTTGTTGCCGGATACAAAACGAGTTAATGACCTTTCCATGTTGCGTTTACCCTAATACATTTCAGGCATTTGTTTTAACTTCCACTATATACTGGGTCATCATACAATTTATTGTATATGGTGAAAATAGATAATTAAACAAAACACCCGTCATTTACTATCCGATAAAATGGGGTACTTTAATGCTTCTGAAAAACATTTCTGGGAAAACGGAGAAAAAATATTGTAACAAACAGATGCTACATTTCCAATAATATTATCTACATCATTTAGCCAAATACTTTTCATTGTAAAAACTCGAAAAAAGAAGTTAAAATGACTTGACGCAATAGACCTTTTCACGCAAAGCGCCAGAATACTATAAAGTCTGTATCCACTAGACGCTTTGAAAGAATAACAACAGCAATAGATTTTAATTGCGGGGAGGATTTACTTCCGGTTTTGTTTTTCGATAGCCCTGTAATTGCGTCTAGCCATTTAAATTCGTTTTTCGATATTTTGCAATAAAAAGCATGGGCTTCGACCCCCGGTCACATCCTTTGATCAGTCGAAAAGAAATTAGTAATTTGCGGCATATCGGTTGAAACATAAAAAGATCAAGTTTGTCTCATCAAATCAAAAATTCAACTAATTAATGTAAGAGTGTTTATCGGATTCTTTGTTAACAGATCATTCTTCTGATCTGTTTTATCTAATAACTATCTTTACTTTAACCATTTCATTTTTTTGCAGTTTTTGCACTGTGACAACATCGGTTAATGTTATTCATTATGATCCCCGTTTTCGCATTACAATATATTCTTTAATTCATTGTGTGACACTTTTTTACGAAAAGATAATTACTTATATTAAGAAAATTCTTTCTCTTTTTCTTTGACATATCTACTGTTACAATAATGCGTATATTTAAAAAATGACATACTGTTCTGTGGGCGTGAAAGATATTAATAAAAGAAAAGAATGGAGACAGAGCGAGAAGAGAGAGACCGAGAGAGAGAGAGAGAGAGGAGAGAGAGAGAGAGAGAGAGAGAGAGAGAGAGAGAGAGAGAGAGAGAGAGAGAGAGAGAGAGAGAGAGAGAGAGAGAGAGAGAGAGAGAATTAGGAAAATATCTACATTGGTGGACAACAGACAAAAACGAAAATTTCAAAAAATAGCATTCTTGCCGTTTTCTTTATTTTCATAATGGTTGAGTTTAAATGCCTATACTTTGTAACAAGGAAACTTTAAAAAAAAAAAAAAAAAAAAAAAAAAAAAGAAATATATGCTTTTTTGGTGAAGACTTTTGGAAATAGGTATCAACATAGGCCACTTTTATAGCATATGTAAAGCAACATTTATTTGTATCTTCCAAAATGTGGTAAATAGTATTTAAATGCACTAAAGATTAAACAAATTATTTAAGCCAATCATGCCAATTAGGATTATTGTCACTTGTTCGTATAAACAGGCCTGCCATGCGAAGGGCGGGTTTTTACATGATTGACGTGTCTATGATTGATGCATATTTGTATATTTAACCAGAACAGAACAGAACAGAACTTTTATTTACATCCACGTACAATATGGACAAATAATAACAAATACATGAAATAAACGCTTAAACACATCCGATTTACCAAAAAAGAATACACCTATACGGAGAAAATATGAGGGATAGTTTGTTTTATGCTATGGTTTATAGAACTGCCGGTTAGCGACCAAAACCTGTGACCACAGCCTTACTCCACTATGGTCACGTAAAGGTTTTTGGTTGCTAACCGTTTATTTAGTTTCGGAATAAGCGAAATGGCGGAATGGATATGAGATGCATGACACTAATCTAAAATTGATTTTTCATTATTATCATTTTTTATCGCCCAGCCTGCGAAAAACAGCACCCACAGCTTGTGTCGGTCTGAAACAACCAATCAGTGTGCCCGAAAAAATGGAAAGGCGAATTTCTTTTGTGTTCTGACGATAGTCGTAAATATCACAAACCATTTATTTCCGACACAAATAACTTATAGTAACTTGTTT
The DNA here is from genome assembly GCA_946902895.1 of Fragum fragum. Classification (NCBI taxonomy): domain Eukaryota; kingdom Metazoa; phylum Mollusca; class Bivalvia; order Cardiida; family Cardiidae; genus Fragum; species Fragum fragum. Next base: position 8,568,663 of record OX336367.1, read on the forward strand.
GATATTACAATTATTCAAAGTGACCATTCAGTGTTTGTGCCGAGTGTTAAAATGTAACTCTATATTTTTCCGTTCTAGTATGTATGTTAGGTGTGGTGGGTGTTAATGTATTTTCAAAAGATCTTATTGCATTGGAAATACTATTGTATGAAAAGAAGATTATTTCTACATTCGAGGTACGTTATTTATCATATGGCCTTGATACCAGGCCGTTTTAAACTCAATTTGATTGCAAATTCACGATAATATCGTCAAAATTACTCTCTACGATTTGCCTCCATATGTCTGCTCACGGCTTGAAACTTTTTTTCACCAAAATTTTGAATTTTAACTTTTATTTTTTGCTCGTTCAAAATAGCCTATTTATATAGGATAATATAGTGATAATTTATCGACTCGCAGAGGTACACATTCAAAAACGTAAATACAAGAAATACCTCAAACCGTACTGGAACTCAGTCGTTAGAGATCACTATAGTGAAATGAAATCAATGCGTCGTTCATGGATTCAAACCGGGCGATTAAAATACGGCTCAGAATATGAAAATTATAAAGCCGCAAAATCAAAATTCAGGTATAACCTAAGAAAAGCGGCTCACGAACATGAAATGAGTGTCAATGAAAACCTAGACAAATATGCCGATACGGACCATAACGCATTTTGGAGACATATAAACTCTAGAAAAAATAGCAGTAATAGTAACAAACAAAATGAAATGATATTCAACAATGAGAAAGTCTCAGATCCTACGAAAATTATTGAAGGCTGGAAGAGATATTTCGCAGATTTATACGCTTTCTCAGGTCATACCTGCTTCGACACTAACTTTAAAACACATGTAAATCAGAAAGTAACCGAATATTTGTCGCAAACACACAATAATTCTATAAATGTAGAAATTACAAAATGTGTAAGTAAATCGGAACTGAACGATATCGTGACGTCATTACCGATTGGCAAAAGTCCTTCTTATGACAACATCACGTATGAGCTATCAAGTATGGAGGCCCGATTCTTCTACATTGCCTAGCTAGACTAACTAGGATGACATTTCAAGGTTTTTCTCACACAAAATTTCGATTGTTCATGTGAGAAAGGTTTAACATGAAAACTGACTTCTTTAAAACTACATAAGTAAGCTTTTTATCGTATTTGATGGAAATCCCGCGGCGTGTCCAAATTTTTCAACATGATTTGCTGCGCATGCGTAAGCCTCGTTTTTGAATTTAGTAAGGAAAAAACCTAACTGGCCAGGCTTTCCGTCGATGTACCGAAATTCGGTGTATACCTGTCGGCTATATTAAAGTCGACAGTGGTACCAGTCTAAAATTTTAATCCCCTTCCCCAGCAGTATTACGGGCGTATTTTTTCTTTGACAATTTGCCACCTTGTTGAAAATTGCTAAAAAGAATTGAAATCCGTAGAAAACTCTGGTTGCCATGGCAACAAAAGTGAAAATTTGAAATTAATTTTTGAAATCTTCTCCTCCTGACCCTGAAGGCGTAGAGCCTGATATTCTGCATGAAGCATCAGTATCGACATCTTTCAAAATAGCTAAAGTCTTTAAAAACTTACATTGACTTTTCTGATATTACAATCCATGGAATCAGAAGAAGGAAAAAGTTTCTCCTTCTTTCAAATTTGCCCTAAAGCCTTGGGATTTGTAATTTAGACTTTTGGATTCCCAAGTACATAGCCTATTTATGTATAAAGTTTTGCCCACTTGTATCATAATCCTAACCTTAACATGAAATTAGACTGTTGATAGATAAAGCGACTTAATTTCAAGTGAACGTCCCAGGGTCAACACCCTTTTTTTTAATCAGACAAAGGTCAAACTGATGATCGCAGAGCCTATGAACAGAACGCAAAGTAAAAGTTATTCTAATCCAGAGATTGACTTTTTCATAAAGCCCGTTTTCCTGTCTGGAAAGAGTTGACATAATTTAGGAAAAAATCCTTATGAAAGTACAATCTTTCCGTGCAATTTGAAAGATAATCCAATGAAAACTGTATATATATGAGAGTGTAAACTTTTTAATTATTCTCTTTTCCAGTGATACTTTATTGACCTGACTCAGGGAACGATCTTTACGCTGGTACCATTATTCTGTGCGAGTTTGATGAGAATTCGATGAAAACTAGAGATTTAATTATGTTAACAAGATAACGTTAACGAACAGACGCAAAGGCAGACAGAAAACATACCAACGTTGTATTTATTATTCAGTTTAATTCCTCCAAGTGGAGATTAATAAATATATAAACTGTTATTTTTTACAGAACAAATAAAAAGAAAAACTCTATTTCAGATTAAAAAAAGAAGGAAACAACAAGATGAAGACTGCTCTCAAGGCTCTAAAAAGAAACATCAAAAATCAAATAAAAGTTTCCTATATTAATTATATTGAATATATTTTAGGCCTAGATGGAACCACTGAAGACAAAGAGAAAGCCACAAGATTTAACAATAAGAAACTTTTCAGTCTTTTAAAGAATGCCAAGCAAGATGCAACCGGAGTAGCCCCTCTTCTCGATAAAATTTCAGGTTCCATCAAATCGGACAACACAGAAAAGGCGAATATCCTAAATCAACAGTTCCAGTCAGTCTTCACTCCAATGACACCAATTTCTTTGGCTCAGTCCTGCCTTTCATCTATAAGACAAAATGTATTCTCTTCCTCTTTCAGCAAATACCCAGTTATGCCGAACATTACTATTTGCACCAATGGAGTACAAAAACTTATTTCCAACCTGAAACCAGACAAAGCAGCAGGACCAGACAACATCAAACCTCTTGTACTAAAAAACTTATGTTATCAAATTTCCCCGATCTTACAAATTCTCTTTCAGAAATCCCTAGACACAGGCACTCTTCCCCAAGTTTGGACAAAAGCAAACGTGACTCCACTCTTCAAGAAAGGAAACAAAGAAGATCCTGCAAATTACAGACCTATATCTTTAACATGTATACTGTGTAAAGTTCTAGAACATATTGTAGCATCAAATCTAACTGAACATTTTGATAAAAATAATATCCTTTATGACTTGCAGCATGGTTTTAGAGAAAGGCGTTCATGCGAAACCCAGCTACTTCAACTGACCGACCATCTTGCCAGAAACCTGACTGAAGGAAAACAAACTGATCTAGTTTTGTTAGACTTCAGCAAGGCTTTTGACAAAGTTAGCCACTTAAAACTTTTGTATAAATTGCAGGAACATGGTGTTAACAATGCTACCCTCTTGTGGATTAAATCTTTTCTAATAGGCAGAACACAAAAAGTAGTTTTAGAAGGTGGATGCTCATCAGAAGTACCAGTCACGTCTGGAGTACCTCAGGGATCTGTACTTGGCCCTCTTTTGTTTCTTTTGTATATAAATGACCTTCCAAATAACATCACATCCCAAGTTCGTTTGTTTGCAGATGACACTGCCGTTTACTTAGCTATTAACAACAGACAAGACTGTTTGACCCTACAAGAAGATCTAGACAAGTTAATGCAGTGGGAGAAAAAGTGGGAAATGGAGTTTAACCCCAGCAAATGCATTGTCCTAAATATTACTAAAAAGAAGAAAAAGATTTCCTTTGATTACAGGTTACATGGACAAGTACTAGAGACTGTGGACAATGCCAAATACCTAGGAGTTACAATATCTGGAGATCTTTCCTGGAACAAACACATTGACAACATAACATCAAATGCTAATAAAACTTTAGGTTTTCTCCGCAGAAACATCCAGACCAAAAATAAGAAGATCAGAGAAATAGCATATAAAACTTTAGTGAGACCCCAGGTAGAATACGCATCAACAGTTTGGAGCCCCTACACAAAAACCTATATCAACAAAGTGGAAAAAGTACAACGTAGAGCGGCAAGATGGGTTCAAAATAATTTCTCTTATTATGACAGTGTTGCCTGCATGCAGAAGGAGCTTGGTTGGGAAACTCTCCAATACAGACGAGACATCTCCAGAGTCACCATGTTTTATAAAATCGTTAACAATTTTGTTGCAGTGCCAGTACCAGCTTATCTTGAAAGACCAGTGAGGACCACCCGACATATGCACACAGCATCTTTCAGACAGATCCACACAAATGCAGCCTACTTTAAATATTCTTTTTTTCCCTACACAGTGATACTATGGAACAGCCTTCCAGAAACAATTGTACAGCAACCTGATATTGCAGCATTCAAAAAGAGTCTTGATTCTTTTCAGATAGTGAGCCGTCCCTGAATGACCAAAATATGTTTTATCAGCTCTTTTAATCTAACACTCACAGTACTTTTAAAATTTTGCACCCTAACAAATGTCTAACAGTTTTTATTCAAGCACAGACGCGCACCTGCCAGTAATACCCGAAAGGGGAGTTGGGCAGTATATATAGATAGATAGATTGTAAATACATGCCGTTATATATTTTTTGTTACACTCCACTAAATTTTATATTGTGTTGCGCCCATTCTTTATTATGTGCTAAGTACAGATACATTGTATTGTGTACATTGTGTTACATCTTATACATTAACAATAGAAAAAATCCGCAATGATCCTTATTATATATTCTAATTTTGTGCGAATCAATTCAAGTCCGCTAAGATTTGGTAGTGTTTATCCGTATTGAATATGTATTGTTCACACGAATTTAACTCTTACGATTCCTTCATTTTTTAGCGAGCTTTTGGCGGCTATATTTCCGGTTAATTTGCTTTAAGCTTACCTGAGCACAACGTGCTAAAGGTGAACTATTGTGATCGGTAAAAGTCCGGCGTCTGTCTGTCCGTCTGTCATTCTTGTTGATCTTCAATGATGGAGGAAATAAAGATATATATATATATATATAAATACAAGACTATTAACTAAACATGTGTGTTCATATCAAAATGAAGGGAAGTTGAAGCTCATAACAGGCTTTTTAGACATTTGTATGCAGTTGCTAGTAGACAAGAGAGTCTTGTATCGTGGTCCGGAAATACATGATAATCGGATCCAAGAAATTTCAAGAGAAATATATCGTATTATGAGATCACCCGTGGTGTCCGGGCGTCGGGGTGTCCGGTTGTCCGGCGGTGTCCACTTCTTTGTCCGGAGCATAACTCTGTCACCGTAAGTTCGATTGACTTTAAACTTGGCAGTAATATTCTTCTCATCAATACGGAACGCAGTGCTCAAAAACCATGACTCCACCTGGCCTATTTTTTGAGTTATTGCCCTTTGTTGTTTTTCATACTTGAATCTTGTCCGGAGTATATCTCTAAAAGTATAATAGCTAGAATCATGAAATTTCACGGATGGATAGAGCTCACCAAGAGGGAGTGCACTGTACAAGAAACATAACTCTATCTAGCCTATTTTTAGTTATTGCCTTTTGTTGTTTTTCATACTTGAATCTTGTCCGGAGTTTATCTCTAAAAGTATAATAGCTAGAATCATGAAACTTCATGGATGGATAGAGCTCACCAAGTGGGAGTGCAGTGTACAAGAACCATAACTCTACATAGCGTATATTTTGAGTTATTGTCCTTTGTTGTTTTTCATACTTTGTTTGACAAAAAATATTCATTCAAAATAACCTCAGTTCTATTCAAACCCCCAGTTAATATTAAGCAGTGTGACGGGCGTATCTTGTGACAATTTGGCACGTTGTTAAAAATCTTCTTCTCCTAAACTTTAAGGCCAAGAGCTTTGATATTTGGTACATATCGTCACATATTGTCCCTCTACAGAAATAGTTCGACAAATACTTATCGTACTCTGAAAATTAGTCCTTTTCTGTGCGATCCCTGGATTTACAAAGTAATAAATTAGGAAATCTATGAAAATCTTCTCCTCCCAAACCATAAGGCCTAGAGCTTTGATATTTGGTATGTATCATAACGTATTGACCCTCTACTTGTGTACATTAAAGAATTACAGTGTTCTGAAAATAAGCCATTTTCTGTGCGATCCCTGGTTTCAAAAAGGAATAAAGAAGATAATCTTTAAAAGGCTCCTCCAAAACGATAACGCCAAGAGCTTTGATTTTTGGTGCATATCATCACCTATTGACCCTCCACCAAAATTCTTCAAAGAATTATCGTATTCTGAAAATTAGCCCTTTTCTGTGTGAGATCCCTATTTTACAAAGGAGTAAAGCAATAATCTTTGAAACCTTCTTCCCCCAAACCATAAGGCCTTGAGCTTTGATATTTGGTGCATATCATCAGCTATTGACCCTCTACCAAAATAATTCAAAGACGTATTGTACTCTGAAAATAAGTCCTTTTCTGTACGAACACTGATTTTAGAAAGCAATAAAGAAGGAAATCTTTTAAAGTCTTCTTCTCCCAAACCATAAGGCATAGAGCTTTGATATTTGGTACAAACCATCAGCTGTTGACCCTTTACCAAAATACTTCAAAGAATTACCTTATTCTGAAAATCAGCCCTTTACTGTGCGATCCCTGATTTTACATAGAAATAAAGAAGGAAATCTTTAAAAATCTTCTTCTCCCAAACCGTAAGGCCTAGTGCTTTGATATTTGGTATACATCATCATCTATTAACACTCTACGAAACACTTCAAAAATTACCGTACTCTCAAAATTAGCCCTTTTCTGAGCGATCCCTGATTTTACACAGAAATAAAGAAGGAAATCTTTAAAAATCTTTTTCTCCCAAACCATTAGGTCAAGAGCTTTAATATTTAGTGTGTAATAATACCTATTGGCCCTTTTCCAAAAAACTTAGTAGAATTACTGTATCCTGAAAATAAGCCATTTCCGTGCAATCCCAAAAAGGAGTTATGAATGATATCATTTAAAATGTTCTTCTTCTAAACCATTAGGCATACAGTTTGATATTTGGTATGTATTAATGCCTACTGACCCTGTACTTAAGTACTTCAAAGAATTAACGCAATCTAGAAATTGGCTCAATATGGTTGGATCTTCACTATACCTAGGATTAATGGAGAAAATCTTTTAAAAAAACTTCTTCTCCAAAATGATTAGGTGTAGGGCTTTGATATTTGTATAGTATATCATTACGTCTTGAGCCATCATACTCAGGGGAGCGATATAGGACCATCGTGGTCCTCTTGTTGGATTTTTAGTTTTGCTGTTACGAATGGGAAAGTACTCAAACTTTTGTTGATTTTATATGATTTAAAGTTTATAGATACCATTGGATTTTTCATTTTTGTCCAGCCCATGTGCGGTGAGCGAGACATAGTTGTCACAATGACAACTCGGTGTGGGTGCATTTGTGCATTTGTTGGCCTCTCAGTTAGTCCGTCCGAATTTTTCTTGACAATTACAGCTACATTTATGGATGAATTTACAAATAACTCGGAACTCTTAGAAGCATTTTTCTGAGGAATTATGCTTCTCTTTCAACTTAGACCTAAGGTATTTTTAATTTATAAGCTGTCAACTATATCCACTGTAAATTAGTCAGTGCGTGTTCCTGAACATTTTTACGCCCCAGTCGCATCAATCCTTTCACGGATAATGGTTACCACTGTCCGTCTGTCTCAAGATATTGATTTTTAAGGGCGACACAATTCACTTTGCTGTACATTACAGCATTTTTCACTTGTTTGGTCCTGTGATAGACTTTTCCCGCGTTACTTCCTGTACCGCTTCGACATTGAATGGCGCTAACATTGAGTTATTGTCCCTGTAATCGGGTTGGTCACGTAAGTGTTTTGGGTTGAGAGAAAAAGTTCGATCCAACAATTTTGATTTTCTATTTTTGGGCTTTGGAAAATTGATTTGTAAAATTTAGCAACACCGTTATCGCCCTGAAAAGTAACGTTTTCGAATATAATATCTGAGCATACCCTTTGTTCTTTTTTTTCCCTTTTTATCATTTTCCAAAAGAGATTGATATCATTTTCGGCTGCTACATTAAGATGTTCAAACTTTTTATTGATATGGGCGTTGTAAGCATTTGTTGTATACGCCTAAAAAGCATTTTAGCAGCTTTATAGTCGTTGTAGCTCTGATGTTCATTTCCTCGAGGTCGACCATTGTTTATCCAGATCCGACGCAAACGACGCGATTCGGAGTGTGCGCGCTTCAGCTCTTTAGACCAGTAAGGTTTCGTTTGTTATATTTCCTTATGGGCATGCATTCGTCGCTAGCTTTTTTTAGGGCTGCAGTGATCACAGACAATATAAGATTTGGGTTTGCGTTACAGTCTGGGTTTGTAGAGGACATTAAGAATCGGAACGTAGATTGAAATGATTCAATGATGGAGTCATTACACTTTTCCCAGTGTAAACATACTTTATTTACATTGGCTTCTTGTTTTTTATTGTTTATCATTAGTTTAAGGTATATGGGGAGATGGTCTAACGTCATTATTTCAGTTTTTTCTAGTAAAATAAGACCTATTTTGTGTGACTTTTAATGAAGGTGTATTCAGTCTCACTCTTGTCTAAGCATAAAGGGTTATTTCTTCCATGTAGGACCGAGGATGTATTCCTGATATTACATACATTTACATTACAGTTTAACATTTTCGCGTTAAAGTCACCCATTACTATCACTTTTCGCATTTCAGAACAAATTTGCGTCATTGATACAAGATCATCAATAGCCTCACAATATTTGTCTATTGAACTATTACCGGGCATACATACGCCGATTATAAAAAGGCGTTCATGTGGCTGTATTTTTTAATTCAATGCACATAATTCTGTCATTTCCTGGACATACTAAATCTTGGACATTAATCGATGAATGATTTTTGTAAAATGATACTACACCGCCTTTACTACATTTAGCAGAGCCAAATTGATAAATTTACATAGAACCAATGATCTATAGTTTGAGTTTATACAGTCAACGAAGCATTTAAATGGTATAAGGAGTTTGTGTTCCGATATAACGCAAACATCAAAATTGTAACTATATAGCAAATCTGAAATCTCATAGGCAGAAGACATAATTCCTCGGACATTCCAACACATAAGGTTTAAAATTGGTTAATAAATAGCTTATTTTGTATACACTGACTAGGTTCATGTTGATAGGTTACTAATACAATATTTATTTGTTAAGCATTTACTATTATATTGAGTCTACCACTCTTCGCAATTCTCATTTCAATCATCTCGGAAATCGTTGTTCTAATACCTATTTTTGTTTTTTATCGTCTTGGGTGTAATCGTCATAATTGTAGTTCATTTCGTATGTATTATCGTTTCTCTGCCTCTTGTCAGTATAATGGTTATCTCTGCGTTGTATGCGTGTCTGTTATTGTAATTCGTTTCTGCTTTTTCACTAATCCTTCTTGCTTTTCCATTTTCTGACTATAATTTCTTACGGCCAGAAATAATCGCCTCGTAGTTGGCTGGTATGTTTATTAGAGGAGCCAAAGCCATTTTTTCCATAGAACATAGTTATGTGTGTACACTTAACATTTCTTACCTCTAGATATTGAATTATATCGCTATCACTTGACTCCATATCAATGTAACCGATATAGTAAGAATTTACCTTTTCTCTCCTTACGGCAATAAATCGGTCGGACGAGGCAGCTTTGGGCATATTTGTCGTAGTATCATTGATGAGTTTATTTTGTGTTTGTTTTCTATCATTGTTGTTATTATTGATGTTGTTATAGTCATATCTCTGGTAAGTAGATGGCTCGCGTTTTGTGTCACATCATTTCTGACGTCATTAGCTAGGATATCATTAGGTTTCTTTAGCAATTCATTTGACAACGAATTACTACGACGTTACTCGACGTATCCAGACTTCGATTGGATATGGAGTTTTGTTAGGGTTTGGGGGGGGGGTAATATTTTAAGTGATAATTATGGAAAGAACGCCGAAAACGCGTTTAATGACCTTTTCAGGATTTAAGTTTAGCGCAGCTTCCAAAATCGACAATCCATAGAACACGATGAGCGCACTTCCCTCAATTTCCACGCATTAAAGTTTTAATATCAGTGAAGTTTAACTGTTTCATACATATTAAAGATCGTGCTTCATATGAGTATTTTCACACCAGTAATACAGCCACAGGATGACCATACGACGTCGTTTCATCCTATTGGTAATTTATAGGCACACGAGCGTCGTTACCTCATGTAACTTTCACTGTTCCTTATTCAATGGTTTAATCAATTACGAAAGATATGGACAGTATCGATTATTCCAATTTCATTTTCCTTAATATAACTGTTATAAAAAATTATCTGTAATGTCTATTTATATCTATACAGACAATTAAAACATGTCAATGTAAATACAAATTATGAAAATAATTTCACGTCTAACCAAGTAAGATATTACAAGATTATACAATATATCTCTATGTATATTATATCTGATTCTGCTCAAAATCTCAGCTCCTATACATTTTTGTAGCAACTACCCATTCTGTTCAAGGAAAATAATAAAAGGACAATTGTTTGGGACAATTCTTTATATCGTTAGTAATCCATTGCCTTTTAAAATTGTGAAAATCTCCACCCTATTCGAAATCTTCAACCGTGTAATAAACAATTCGCAAATTTCTCAAAAATCAACACGCCGATTTTTTTTTCTCATTATTCATGAAATTATATATTGAACTTTTTAAGTAAATCCTATTGAACAGTTTTGTTGTTGTTGTTGTTGGTTCTTTTTCTCTCTTTTTCTATAGAAAATTGAAGGAATGTAATAGGAATGAAACTAATGTGGCTAATTTCAATCCATCTTAAGGCTATTATCCGACAAAAGAAAGTTTTTAGATAAAATAAATGAAATATATCCCGAATAGGTCAGATTGTAGCCTTTTTGTGTGCAAGGAAATTATTTATGGGAAAATGCTGGAAAAGATGGTAATCGTTTCTCAACGAATTGATTTTCTTAAAATTTTGACACCGCCATTGAAATATTAACAAAAAAGAGGCCCACGAGGGCCTGAGATGCTCTATTAGGCATCAAGCTTTCCGGTAAAGTAATCAGATATTTAAGGACGTTGATTGCACAAAGAAGGTTGCATAAAATGACAATAATTTGACTTTTGTTCCCTTTATTAATATGAGCAACAATCCTTAAGGCCCCCTTTTCCCTGTTATATGACGGATCCACTCCATTTCCAACAGTAGGTTTCTTTATGACCCTACAATCATACTGTGAAATTTTCAAACAGAAACCGATGATAATTGTGGACTTTATCACATAAACAGGATGTGTTTTCTAGCCGCCGTCATAGCGCAGTCGGTAGCGCATCAAACTCCTTATTTTCATCTATGGGATATCATGGGTTCAATCCCCGACGGCGGCATATTTCACTAAAACTTTAATTACAATCTGCAACTTCTTTTAATGTGGACCAATGTTAAGAGTAGACGAAATTGACATTGCTCTTATTGGGCATTTTAGCAAAATTGGGGCCCCTGAAGCAAGGCTATTTTGAGCAAATGGGTCAAATTTCAGCAACCCTGGTAGAGAACAATCTGGATGTAATATAAAATGTACTACAAACCAAATATGAATGCATTACAACTTATACATCGGGAGAGGAAGATATTTGAACATTCTCTTGTTGAGCGTTTTTCCTAAATTTGGATGCCTTGGAAAGGGCAATTTTTGTTCAAAGGATATAAACGTGGTAGATAACAATAACGTTATGCCATGTTTTCAATTTAATAGTAAAGAACCACAAGCTTTCAGCGGCACAGTCGCCTTCCTCAGGTGTAACTCTATGAATGAACATGCTTGTTTACGTAGCGTCAAGGTAACGTTAACGTCACTTAAAAATGATACAATGACCGGGATAACGTCATGGTGATCCCGCCCTTCGGGGCTTAAACCGATAGTAATACGCTACCACCAGCCAAAAGTAAAACGGTTCAGAATTAATGAACATAGTAGGAGGGCTAAGAAATCGCTTGTTACAAGCGAGTCCAAGGAGGCCACCAATTTTATATATAAAAGGTACGAAAACAAACTAATTGCAAATGCATATATATACTATCTAATACATTATTTGTGAGCGACCAAAACCTAGCAACCACAGCCCATTTAGCTATGGCTACGTAGCTCCGCCAATCAACCGATATTGCAATCAGTCATGCATAAAAAGAGATCGCTAACAAAACAGTTTTATCATGTATTGCTTATTACTGACCGTAGATTTTGCCATATAATGCCATTTAATGTTGGAGTGGAACTTCCTGTTAGAGATCCGTGGTTCAGACAAGTAGTCCGCCAATCACAAAACACGACAAACTCATAACTCATTTAGACCGAAAGTGAACATTTAACTCCGACATTTACGCCAAAAAACCTTGTTTAATTAGTGATCCAAACGTCGCAATCATAGCCTTCTTAAGCTGTAGACCAACAACCAACCAAAAGTTTGTGCGTACAAACTTAAAAATCGATTTAACTGAGCTAATAGCAGATTTGACAGAGTGGGAGAGAAGAATGCGTTTGGCCGAGTACTTTGCGGATAAAGAGGAGGAGATACACGACATAAATGATAATCCGTTTAAGTGGAAATCCAATTGGACACCTCCTGAGGGTAGACCTATATCTTGAGTCATTCTCGAAAGAATTCTCCAAGGTATTAATCTGAACCTCCAGATTAATATATCTGATAAGGAGATAGAAGCACTTCAAGATTTAATAAAGGATGATTCAATAGTAATACGACCGGCAGACAAAGGGATTGGGGTTGTTATTATGGATACAGAAGAGTTTAAGGATAATATAGAAAAGCAAGATGAAACAACATATAAACAATTAGACGAAGACATAACAAATCGTGCGACTAAAAAAGTAGAATCAGTCGTGAGTCGGCTCCATATAAAGGGAATATAACAAAAAGATATGAAGCACTATATGCTTCAAAAAAATGTACGACGCGGAAAAGTTAAAGGCAACCCGAAGATGCATAAACCAGATATACCGTACAGGATCATTAAAAGTGAAATTGGTCATTCGACTGAACGAGTTGCAGAGATAGCTGAGAAGGAACTGGACCAGAATGTACGATCTCCACCATCCTACATTCAGGACACAACTGATTTTATAAATAATCTACGAACCGAAGCACAACCCTTACCACAAGATACACTGCTGTTCTGCATGGATGTCAAAGCATTATACCCTAATGTTCCTAGGCTGGAGGTGATTAAATAATTTCTACCGATGAAGTATTAAATATGACTTAACGTTTGAGAACAATAATTTTGAGCTTAATGGAAAACATTATGTACAGATTGAAGGAACAACGATAGGGAGTCGACTAGGTATGAATTGCGTGTCTAATTCCATGGATGAATGGGAAAGAACTATATTAACAACCACTGACAAAGTACCCAAAGGTATAACAGATATGTCGATGACGTTTGGGGTGTATGGACGCCATCTGGAGGAGTTCCACCATTTAGCTAATTCGATTCCCCCAAGAAAAGAAGTGAAATTGAGATATGCGAATTTCAATATAGAATTCTTCGACACGGTAACCAAACTTGAAATCGGGTTTATTACTACGTATCTATATGAGAAACCGACAGACAGGCACTTATATTTGCACAGAAAGTCAGACCACGCGAATTCGGTTAAGAAATCGATTCCAGACGGGTTAGCGCTTCGGGCCAAACGAATAAGTCAAACAGAACGAGATTATGCGAAAGAGAGAAAAAAAAAAAACAAAAAAAAAAACGAAAGACTGTTATATAGAGGGTACAGGGGATATAAGGTTAAGGTGGAGTTAAAGAAGGGGGACGAAAAAGACAGGGACTATCTCTTTGAATACCGCAAGAAAAAGAATTCCGATTTTAAAAGGGTTCCGTTGGAATTAACATATAGTAGATCTTTACCGAACATCGATCATCTATCATGACCAAAGAATACTAAAGAAATCCAATAGATTTAAAGAGCTACCTTTAATATCATACAGAAGGGATAAGAATCTAGCCGATATGTTGGTACACAAGAAAACAGATAAATTTCATAGAAAAACGTCAAAAAGTCATACTCATCAACCAAAGAAGGGGCGCGGAAGGGACTTTAAAATCTGTGAAAAACATCTCCTTTGGTCTATGAATGACAAGGCAGGCGAACAGGTAAACAAATTTATCTATCAACTGTCGAACATATAACGTTTTATATGGAATCTACTGTGCCGAATGTGGATATCTTTCTTGTGTATATAAATGAAACGAGGAAAATGCTAAAAACAAGAATCCAAAATAACCTGTCTAACATTAGATGTGAGGAGAATGTCAATGAATCGGTACCGAGGCACTTCAATCAAGAACGCCATGACATCTCAGATTTTTATTTTGTGGGGCTGGAGAGGATACGGGAAGAATTCACGCACTACAGACGACAACCCCGACTGAATAAGAACATGTTCTGGTAGAACAAGGCCTAAATATAAAAAAAATGGACATATGTCACTTACTCACCCAATTGACCAATCACTTGCCCCGCCCAGTTGCTCTTTTGGTCACGCCCACTGGCTCCAACAAGAAGTTCTGCTTCGATTTCAAACGGTGTCATTTTGCAAAATTTATGTTAGTGGGAATTAATGTAATAGTAGAATAGTTGAATAAGCTGTGGTTGCGACGTTTAAGTCGCCAAAACAACAACATGTTAAAAAAAGTGGCGGCTAATGTCAGAGTTCAAAACTGCGGTCCGGGCTGAATAATTGATTTTTAATGATCTATTGTTTCCTTGATTGACATCCACTAATGGTCAATTTACAAAAACGCTGACCCCGCCCATTGACTCCATAACTTCTATAGGAAGTTCCGATTCGATTTTTATCAGTGCTATTTTGCAAACTTTATGACCTAAGCATGTAACAGAAAAGTAAATAAGTTGGTTGCTGGCCTGGGTGTCGTTAATGAAGCTTGAATAAGCTGCGGTTACGACGTTTAAATCGCAAAACCTACTTAATAGGTTAACAAACACGTAGGCCAATATCGGAGTTGAAATCTCAGGTCCGGACAGAATAAATGGTTTGATTGGTCGGTTTATTTATTGATTGATAGCCGCGTTTTCACCGTGCGCCGATAGGAAGCTTCACTCAGATATTGAAGTTGAGTTATTTTGCAACATATATGGCAAGTTTCACATTAATACAAAATAAAATGGTTGGTTGGTGGTCATAAAACAAGGAAAAGGGGGCCTTAAGGATTGCTGCTCATATTAATAAAAGGGACAAGTTTCCAATTATTTTCAGTCTATGCATTCTTCTTTATGCAATCAACTTCCTTAAATATCTGATTACTATAACGGAAATCTTGGTACCCAGATGAGCGTCTCAGGCCCTCGTAGGCCTCTTTTTTTGTTAATATTTTAATGGCGGTGTCAAAATATAAAGAAAATCAATTAGTAGATAAGCTATTACCATCTTTTCCAGCATTTTCCCATAAATATTTTCCTTGTTCAATAAAAGGCTACAATCTACGGAGCCCCGTAGGTGACATTCTGTACATATTTATTCGTTATAACGAAATATTGATTCGTTATTAAGAAATATTGAATCATTCAAACTAAATATTAATTCGTAAAAACGAAATAGTAATTCGGTGAAACGAAATATTAATCGTTATTACGATATAATAATTCGTTTTAACGAAATATTAAATCGTTAAAACGAAATAGTATTTCGATAAAACAAAATACTTATTCATTTTAACGAAGTATCAAATCGTAAAATCGAAATAATAAATCGTTTTAACGAAATATCAAATCGTTAAAACGAAATATTGATTCGTTATTACGATATAATAATTCGTTTTAACGGAATATTGATTCGTTAAAACGAAATAGTATTTCGATAAAACGAATTACTAATTCATTTAACGAAATGTTAAATCGTTTGATCGAAATACTAAATCGTTTGAACTAAATATTAAATCGTTAAATCGAAACACTAAATCGTTTTAACGAATTATCAAATCGTTAAAAAGAAATAATAATTTAGACAAAATGAAGCCTTTATCACTATCCAAATAGCGGTAAATGTTTCAAAATTCTCTCACCCATATCGACCTGATGTACTTATTGCTGAATTATGTTAATCCCGAAAAACACATTTGCATCATGACCAATTATCACTTCTATCAATTAATCATTCAAAGTTAAATGTGTATTGGCATATATTGTATACTCTTGACATTACAAGGGATCAGTAATCATTAATATTTTCTAGGGAATACACAACTACACCAAATACACATTGCTTCTTGCACATAATTTAAGACTTAAATGGTTGTGCTGCTTGCTCGAAGGGGGTATATGTATTTGTTGTATCTGATAAATTGCCAAATAAATATTGTATCAATTAAAACAGATACAATTGGTATTTGAAAGAGATATCATTTGTAAACAGTTGTAATGGAAGAAAAACATATCTTTTATCTAATGCTAAGTACCCACTGCCGATCCGATCAACTCGATCAAGCCCGATCAAGCGATTGAATACTGATCGAGCTTAGTCAGCATGTGTGACTGGGGAGGTGGGAGCGATCGAGTGTGGTCGGCATCCTCAGGCTTCCTACCCGTATATTTTTGCCATGTCAAAAATACTCGTGTACGATCGAGTAGGTCGGGATGCTCGTATAGAGATCGAGATGGTCGAGTAGTGATCGAGTTAAGGTCGGGATGATCGAGTAGACATCGGAATAGAGGTCGGGTTGCGATCGCGAAAGGGTCGTAAATACTCGTGTAGGGGTCGGGCTCGATCGAGTAAAGATATATGCCTTTTGGTCGAGCTTGGTCGGGTTTGGTCAGGGATCGAGTTGATCGGGTTTAACGAATTAATATTTCGTAATAACGAATTAGCATTTTGTTTAATCGAAATACTATTTCGTTTTAACGAATTAATATTTCGTTAATACGAATTAAAAATGTGACCATAATGTCACATACAGGGCTCCAGAATGTCACCTACAGGGCTCCGTAACAATCTGACATATTCGGGATAATGTTTTTTTAAACTTCCTTTTTGTCGGATAAGAGCCTTAGGATAATTTGAAATTAGCCACAATAGTTTCATTAGCTAGTACATTCCTTCAATTTTCTATAGAAAGAGAGAGAGAGAGAGAGAGAGAGAGAGAGAGAAACCAAACTGTTCAGTAGGGTTTACTTGTAAACTTCAATACATAATTTCATGGATAATTAGAAAAAATGGGCGTGTTGATTTTTGAGAAATTTGCGAATTATGTATGCCTTGGATTGGAACAACTTTTACTTTGCGCTCTGTTCATAGGCTCTGTGATCATCGGTTTGACCTTTGTAAAAAAAAATAACACCCTTTTTCTTTATTTTCCTTACTCCTAACACCTATATGTTTGGTGGTTATATTTCCCACACTTGTATAATTCCTGTTTTTACGTCGCTGCGATCTTATACTTGAGAAAGCATTATGAGGTTCTCAAGTCAAAATCGAGAGGAAAGAAGAAAACACTTGCAACGAACAGTTTCTTCTTTTCTTGTGATATTTTATACCCTGTACGTTGGTTACTTTTCAAAATGCTCTGACTGCAATTGTAGTCTGCAACTTCTACCAAAGTATACAAGACTTAAATTTTGAAAAACAGAAAGGGTTTAAGAAGTTGATTTTATTTTAACATATCTTTTACAATTATCGTGACATTCGTGTTGCTGTAAGCATCTTATTGCAAGTAGATCGATTTAAGCCTACATCCGATACTTTTTTTGGATGGGTATGATAGGTATAATGTATTGTTTGTGCGTATTGCTCGGGCGATACCAAATGCTTAGTATATAGCAACAAATATGGTAAGATGGTTGGATGTTGAGATTTAGGTGATGTACCGTACCATTTGATTTAACAAAACCGCAAAATGAACACAAGACAATTTCATTTCGGGTTTCTTGATAACACATATCACGTGATCTCTTAGATATGAATAGACCTCGGGTTACTTCTCATCTCAACTTACAACGGACAATCAGTTAGTTGTAGCCGAAGACAATAATATGGCACATGTAAAGGATGATATAAAATCGTTTAGAGACTTCTAAACATGCTTTAGTTTGCTTTAAATCATTGAAAAATAAGGTAATAATCAGCGCAGTAATTAGTTTTCGTCATTCGCCGTCCCGTGTTTGGTAAACACATGATCTCCAGTGACATGTGGTAGTCATGTGACCATAGATAGGCAATGTTTACAAATATGGCTCAGGTCGCAAATGCATTTTTACAATAATCACGCCGCCCAGTGCTTTAAACATTCTAGAGCGAATAAGGGAGATCGTAGGCATCAAGCAAAGGCGATTATTGTGGGATTTACAGCTTTTACTCAATAAAAATCATATAGATGCAAAACGAAAGTAGAAGATTTTGAAGATTAGAATGTAAACATGTCGACTTCCGGTTTCTACTTATTTACTAAATAATTACGCTTTTTCATGTCGTTATTTACAAGTTAAAATCAATAATAACACATCAAACCTGTAACAAGTGTCATTTAGCTGTCAGCTTGGTCCTTTTTACTTAAGATTTTTTACGGTTCTAAAGCCGAATAACGGGTAAGGAAATCGCGCGACTACAGGGCGCCAAAGACACTATCATCATCATGTCATAGGAATTTTTAGGAAAAGGCCAAAACTACCATGTGCAAACAATAACGTTAACGTTTTTTTTCCTTTTGAATTTTACTCACAACGCTTTAAATATTCTTTTTTCATATGATAAACGGTATTTTAAATCGATCACCCTGAAACAAGTTTCCGCGCATTTCCGCAAATTTCCACGTATACTCATAAACTTGAAGTGAAAATCTACGTGAGTTTAGTATGATCGTTACAGAATTGGCCGAGTTGAGGGTCAAATAATCATCGAGGTCATTGATATCTCACTGTAGAAGCTGTTATTCTCTGTTTTCAAGATTCTAAAAGGAGTTCACGTATTAAGTTTGATCAAAAGCAGAATGTTATGTTTGAAAATTCTAATTTTGAAGTGCATGACAAGAGCTTATAACCCATACCAACACGACAAAATTTAAGACAGTCCAAATTCAAAGAAGTAGCAGACGACAATTTTATTTGATAAAATCTTTAAAATCCTGGTCTTTTTGGACAGAAAACATTGTGGATAATGAAGAAATTGCTTGGAGTTTTGATCAAATTTTGATTCCAGAAAACTGTTTCGCCTTCAGAGTTCACATTCTTAAAAGATCTCCTATCTAGTCGAAAGCATGCACACAATTTTCATGTGTGTATGATTTACTAAATAGTTGGTACGCCCCGGGGCAGGGCCATTATACTCAATTTGATTCTCTTAAGTAAGTATTTATTAAAGTTCATTTCTGATAATCTACGCGATGTAACCTAAGCGAAGCACAAGGATATGTCCTGTAAATTGTCGGAAAATGAACTATAATGGTTTTACTGACCGACCTTATTCTTATCGATTGACCCTGTCTCCATTAAGTTTGTGTCAAACGTTCTTCGATCTGATTTGTCACGTTAAAAAGAATCATGTTACATATCGAAACCGGTCAGATTGCATTAGCATTACATTGTTCGAATCCATGTTTTTTGTATTTTCTTCTATTCATCAAGCGCTGCCATGACGGCGCAGTTGGAAGCGCAATAGATTCTCAATCTTCAATCATCAATTATGGGGTATCATGGGTTCGATCCTCGGCGGCGGTACATACCCTTCCAATATTTGTGTCTCACCAATGGATGGTTAATCGTAAACCTAATTGGGGGATAGCAACTGGAGGCTTGGAAAGGAAGTAATGGTGGTGCTGGTATGAGATATATCAGGAACCCATTGTTTTATAAATCACGAATCCTTTTCAGAACAAAGCATTGCATTGTACTTTTTTCTTAGAAAATATATCAATATTGCAGAATAACTTAACTCAGATACTTTTCAAAAGATACAAAGTATTCACTGTATAAAAGAAAGTTATATCGCCCCATTTCTCTAGTCTCCACAACTTTCTCGTCTTCTCTTTTCAATACCCCATCGCCATGTGTCTTACCTTTGACTAAGGAAAATTATGACCCTTATCAGTAGGGATTGTCCGAGGACTTCAAATGTTTGTATCTAGGTCTATTGGGAAGAAACCAAAGTTTAAAAGACAAGGTAATTATTTCATATACAAAACAAATAGAACAAGCATTCTGAAGTATTGTATGGCAATACCAAGACCCCTACCGGTTTTATATATATCCCTAGAGCGGTAAATTTATTGGATGGTAAAGGGATTAATTCCCCTCCAAAATATTACAGTTGTATCAGATTTTATGAGCAATTCTTAAACACACACACATACACACGAACATAAAAGATAGGCGTCTCTTTTGTTGTTAGCTAAATTATACTTCATAAAGTCATCCGTTTCAAGAGAATTAAGACCCTGAAGCCCAAGTAAACTTTGAACAAAAGCTTTCAAAAATCTGTCTAGGATTATGAATGCATTTTGGTTATCAAAATATTTTGCCTTGATCACTTAATGCAACCACTTTTAACAATTTGTGAAGTCAATATAACAGTGGCTGGAACACCTTACAATGTACTCCTGGTATCTCTCTCGCCAGTACCACCCTAACATCCTTTACAAGCCTTGGAAAGGCAATGGACTGCAATTAAACTCAATATTATTAATATGTAACTTATTTTACAAAAGCATCCATACCTTGCTCTTAATCAATGGACTGGAATAGAACAGGAACTCGTTCTGTAACTCATCAATGCTGACTCACTTATCAAAAATCAGCTCAATACCTGCAAGTGTTAAGAAAAAAGTCCGGAAAACTGTAATTTCCATAGTCTAGCATCCATATCTTCCTATAGTAAATAATATAATAAATATTGACTCACATAACAAAAACCTCCTTCATATCACAAAGGGTTTAGAAAAAAATCCGGAAAATTGAATTTTCCTGGTAATTTTCAGAGTAATTGTCAAGCATCCGTATCTTCCTCAAAAATAAATGGATTGGAAACAAACATGAACTTTTTCTGTAACTCATTGATGTGGACTCACATACAAAAAAATCAGCTCAATATCTTCAAGGGTTAAGAAAAAAAGTCCGGAAAACTTAATAGCCTGGTAATTTTCCAAGTCCAGCATCCATATCTTCCTTTAAAATCAATGGCCAAGAACCAAACTCAAACTTGTTCTGAAACTAATTGATACAGACTCACATACCAAAAATAAGCTCAAAATCTCTGAGGGTTAAGAAAAAAATTCCGGAAAACTAAAATTTCCGGGTACTTTTTTAAGTCAAGCATCCGTAAAGATCTTCCTCAAAAATAAATGGACAAGAACCAAACTTAAACCTGTTCTTCAACTAATTGATGCAGACTCACATACAAAAAATCAGGTCAATATCTCTGAGGGTAAAGCATTAAAGTCCGGAAAACATAAATTTCCTGGTCTTTTTTAAGTCCAGCATCTATATCTTCCTCAAAAATCAATTGACCGGAACCAAACTTAAACTTGTTCTGTAACTCATTAATGCACACTCCCATACCAAAAATCAGCTCAATATCTCTGAGGGTTACGGAAAAAATTCGGAAAACTGAAATTCCTTGGTAATTTCTTAGTCCAGCATCCGTATCTTCCACAAAAATCAATCGACCGGAACCAACTCGAACTTGTTCTGTAACTCATTGATGCGGACTCACATACCAAAAATCAGCTCAGTATCTCCCAGGGTTAAGAAAAAAAGTCCGGAAAACTGATATGTCCGGACTGACAGACAGACTGACGGACGGACGGACAGACTGACAGAGTGCAAACCTACAGTCCCCTTCGGCTAATAGGGGACAAATAAAGAATCTATAAAAAAAATCTTGTAGGCCTATGAGGCAGTACCATTCAAGCCTAAGTCATTGTGTTATTCAATGATCAACAGACGAAGCTTTGCAAAGATGGGATGTATATGATTTTCTCAGAATATCTGTTTTCACTTTCTCTTTATCCTTGAAACCGTTCGCCTCTGTGTAATGATGTTTTACTTTCGTCTCTGTAGGGTCAGCCGTAACTTCGTAAACAAGATGAGAGTCGATGGTGTAAATCAAATGCATTTAAATGGGTATAATTAATTCGGGCACAGTATTTGAACTTTTTTTTTGATGATTCGTGAATAGACCATGACAGGTTTGTCTTCAATAAACTCTAACTGGGGTTTACCTAGTGTTCGAACAATTCTTGGCGTGTTTAACATCATGTGCACTGCGATTTAGCGTATTAGACACCACGTGTGCTTAACAAAATTTGTTTGAATATAATCACCCAAGAAATCTTGGGCGTTTTAAATGGGCTGGAATGAAAAAGTATCGTTAAAAAGGAGTCCAGAAATATACCGTATGAGAAAAAGTTAACAACTCTACAAATGTTGATACTTTTTTGTATGGAACTATTTTTTGCGCAAGCATTCAAAATGGCTCAAAATGTTCAAAATTTTATTCATGGGGGTATGAATTATTTTTTCGACCAATCAGAACGCCCGTTTCTGATAGACGAAACTAATAATTTAATTATTGTAATTTTAAAGAAACGAGCTACAATAAAATACAATAAAATAAAGAAACGCACCAACTATATCGGCTTATTCCATGAAGATTTCAACTTTTAAGGTTTTCACAGGTATAATGTTGCTCTAACAAACCCCAGAGTGTGACTAAATTCAAGTTCCAGCCATCCACAAGTATGCGAAAATATAAACGATAGAGCAACATGTCGGTAGAGAGTATGAGTTTTATACGAGGATTATGAATGAACTGACCTGTGGTTAATGCAATAATAGCAGTCCGGCCTCTTATTTGCGTCCAGTAGCAATTACCAAATATAGATACATGTATAAAACAAACAATGATACAACTCTACTAAATATGTTCTATATGACATAAAATACAACTAAATCATGAAGGCAATAAGTTTTAGATATAGATCTCAATACCATTTTTCAATAATCAAATATAGCTTATGTACAGGTCTTTCCAGAACATTAGTTTGAGTTTTCACGAATACTCGTCGAACCCTACCGAATTTGTCTGCAATTGTTTTGGTATCGCATCCTAATGACCATGAACCACGAGGACCGTTATCATCGACAACTAGAACTAATTTACCGACCGTGAGGTTTCTTTTCAGTTTCATCCACTTTTGTCTCTCTTTCAGAAGAGGAAGATATTCGCGAATCCACCTCTTCCAAAATAAGTTAACCATGTATTGCACCTGTCGCCATCGGCGCATACTGTACATATCATTCACTTTGATGCATCCTGGTGGCAAAGTTGGATTGCCTTTTAACAATAGCAAATGATTTGGTGAAAGTGCTTCTATGTCTTCATGACTATCAGGCAATTTTGTAATTGGTCTATCGTTTATTATTACTTCTAATTCGCATAAAATAGTACGGAATGACTCGACAGGTAGTGACTATGGTTTAAGAACAGCAAGAAGAACCTGCCGCGTAGTTCTGATCATCCGTTCCCAAACTCCGCCGAAGAGGGATGTAGATGGAGGATTAAAACGCCATTCAATATTTTTTTGTAAAAGATGGCCATGAAACTGATTTTTATTCCAATCTTTAAAAGGTTGCATTTAACTCTCGACGAGCTCCAACTAAATTTATACCTTTATGAGAAAGAATCTTTTTGCATTCACCACGTGGCGCGGTAAATCTCCTTGTAGTATTAATGCAAGAAATAGTGTCGAAGCTATCAGTTACTTCTAAATTACCCTATAACACTTTACGAGTGGCCGTTTCATTTTCACTTTAAAAGGTCCAAAGTAATCCATGCATACTCTTGTAACCGGTGGTTCGTCGGGAATCAATCTTTCGTCGGGCAGATCGGCCATTTGCTGTGTGGTAGGTTTTGACTTCAATTTTCGACAGAAGACACACTTTCCTATAACTTTTCTCACTATTAAAGGAGCATTAACAGTCAAAAACCTTTTCCGTAAGCAGGCTAAAATGAATTTCTTCCTAAATGACAATCATGAATATCCCGAATGATCAGATCTGATATCGAACAGTTCTTTGGTAAAAGAAATGGATGCTTGAAGTCATCTGGTATTTTTGATCTAGATATACGACCTCCAACCCTCAACATACCGTTAACAATTTGCCAGATTCCTTATCTTGTTTAAGAAATAACTACTAGCGCCCGAAAAACGATGCAACTCTGCCTCACAAACTTTTCTAAAACTAACGGGCTGTAGCGTAGTCTGCAACATCTTATTGGTGGTGATCGTAAAGTGAAACAAAAGCCATTTCAAAATTAAAGTCAATCTGTTTACAATGTTTACATTTAGCTAGCTAAGTACAGGTCTAACAGTCTTTTCGCCTCTCTTTATCTTTGGCTTCTCTCACCACGTCATGACTGACCATACATTTATACTGCATGCAAAAAAAATCTCATCCCAACCCGTATGTTTACGCAGGTGTCAGGGATCCTCTCCGAAATATTGTAAAAAAGAAACAGACTGTTTTGACAAGTGTTACGGGTGCAGTTCTCCTAAAATCAATAGAACCTGCATCGCTAAAATAACCTAGAATAACAAAAACAATGATTTGAATCGCTTCCAAATATACATGTTTTGTTTGACCAAATAAGTTGTGCATTTTATAGAGTTAATCCTTGTTTGGAATATTACAAGGGGATTTTGGTTATTCTTTATGAGCAAAAAACTTGGTATCTGCTTTGCTCATTCTGATTATACTATATAAAGATGGATACTTGGTAATATACAATATTGACTTTTTTAACCAAGTATCAAAAACCTAGCTATTCTAAAGTCCACCACTGATTCAATCTCGTTCAACCATTTCACCCATGAAATTTTCATCTGTTCTGGAATTTCAACGTCCCATTCTTATTTCAATCTACAGCACTCCTGTATCAAACACTTTGCCGGTAAATTGAGAGGAAACAAAAGCCCAATTGGGTCGTAAATCGAACTAACTAGAGAAAGATTACCTCTTCGTGTCAAGACCTCTCTTTTTAAACAAATTTGAACTCAAATATACCCATTTCAGCGTTCCAATACACACCTTGAGCAAGTGCATTCGGAAGACTACCACGTTCAAGATCTAGGTTCATTACCTCTGTCGCCCTTTGGAATTGACATCATTACATCTCAACTGTTACTTACCCGTTTTTGTAGTATGTAACCCTCTGTAATTAAGAATAGCCTTAAGATCAGACATTAATGACTTTGTCTTTTCGACAGAATTGAAAGATTTTATACAATCGTCAACAAAAAAGTTCATTTGATATTGCGGAACAGGCTTATTCAGATCGCCACCTTGCCACCACAATAACCTCAGAAAGGTTGCAACTGACAATGGAACACGGACGTGATAAAATATGCTGTCTACATCCCCCATAAAAGCTATTTCATCTTCTCTAAATTTAAATAGAGTACCAATCAAAGAATTTATAAGGCTTGGCCCTTGCAAAAGTTTATCGTTCAAAGGCGTACATTGATAGCGTGCTGCGCAATCAGAAACTACTCGCTATTTCTTCTTGTGAGGATGATAAACCCCATGATGAGGCATATACCAAACTCTGTCATCATTTTGATCAAGACGATCATATGACACCCTTTTCAATGCTTTTCTGCACAAAATCCGTGTACTCGCGACAGAACTGTTCATTCTTATTCAAACGTTTCCTCAATAGCCATAACCCGTTTTCTGCCTGACTTTTGTCATTTGGTATTGAAACATTTTTATCTCGGAAGGGTAAATTAAATACATAAAGACCTTCTTCCAAGCTAGCTGAATTTTCGACAAAAATGAGAAAATGTCTTTCCGATTTATAGGGCTCTGGGTTATCATTCACAGCCTTTACGCAAAAATTTTGATTAAAATGACTTTGAAGTTGTTCTTCTAACATAGGGCGTAACGCCACTCCAACGCGATTGACTGACACGTGCAAGATGACCTGGTGACAAAGACTGCTATCTAATTCCGTTGGGTCGTTAATTACCCAACCGAGGATCGTTTTCCGTTATTCTGGCTAGGAATTACTTCCCATGGTTCCATTGCTGCAGGTACATTTACGCCTCAAAAGATCAACAGTTTTATTTATTCGAATCAACGGAACATTCGCTAAATACGACCAATCCTTCAAGTCCGATACAAAAACTATTTCGGCGCTAGAAACAGGTAACTCCTTTCGACTTAACACCGGCGGCAAAAGTATCATGTTTGTATTTTCTAGACATCAAAATTCAAGGTCCTTTACTACAAAACATTTGGCGGTTTTGTCATTTCCAATTGTTTGCAAAGTTCCGATTTTCCTTTGACCCTCTACGCCTAACCGGTTAATTAAAGATTCAATGCAAAAGGTAGCTGTACTACCGGAGTCTAAAATGCGTCTGTGTACCTGTGACTGTCCCTATTTTTCAATCGGAAGAGTCTGTTTTCTGGCCCCTACATCGCTTGCAAATGCTGCGGCAACCTCTTTGCTCTCCGGCTCCTTTTTGGTGAGACATGCAAAATTGTTGGGTGCATTTTTATGCTCCCCGAAGGCTGAGCATATAGCCGCCGCTTTGTCTGTCCGTCCGTCCATCCGGAGCGATTTCTCCATAACCCTTGAGCCAAATCAAATGAAACTTACCATGTGAACTCCCTATGATATAATGCCGATGTATTTTGCCGATTTTTTGGATTTGAGGCCTCGTCACGGGAAAAGGGGGCTTAGGGTAAAATACAGTTTTCTCTAATTTCTCCTTTTCTAATGGCCAGACTTTGATGAAATTTTATATTTGAGTAGCAAATCAGATGCCCATGAACTATTTGAAATTTGCGTATAAAACATGTCATGGAAAAGGGGGCTTGATGTTGGTTAGCTTTGCTTTAGCTCTCCGTGTCCCAGCATCAGATTAACATTTGCCGCAACTTTTGAAAAGTATGAGATATAGCCTTCATATTTCACATGTGCATTGCTCATAACAAGACCTTTTTGTTGGTTTCAAGTTCAAGGTCATCAGTCAAGATCAAGGTCATTTCTCAAGGTCAAAATTGGGAAAATTGAAACCTTTTACATTGTCCATAAAATTGCAATGGTAAATGATATAGCCTTCATATTGCAAATGTTTTTATTTGTGGCAAAACTTTGCAAGTGTTTTAAAGACATCTTTTGTATATATTTTCTTTCTAGATGATCTGTTTCAGAACAATAATTCGAGCTATTGTCATCAAATATTACTATGGGAGCATAACATGACTAGCTTTGCTTAAAGGAAGAAGGAATTCTTCTGATTTAAAATTTGTGACCAGTTACACAAAAAGGGGCTGACAACACTTCGATTCAACACCGCAAATATATGAGACTGAGACTACAAGACACAGACTGCTAACCCTGTACTCTTGTTGTTTTGATGGATTTCTTTGCTTGCGTCTTTCTTAAACGAGCTGATCACTTGCATAACGCATGACTTAGAATTTTGAAAGTTACCAAATGTAGGATTATTTGCCTTCCTTGCCTCTCTTCTAACAAAATCGACAAACAGTGAACACTTTATACTTAGTCATATTCCCTTCATTTCAAAGACTATGTTACGCCATTTATAACGAAGAAAATTGGTATTTTCTGAGCGAAAGCCTCATATTTTCCGAATAATCAAGGCTTTTTGATGCATTTACGTTCTCGACTGCAAAATGACACTCTCGAAGGAAAATAGCGAACTCGTCAATTGATTTCGAATTCTCTGCCTTTATAATAGGCCAGTCTAACGCTTTTTTCAACATTAGCCTGTACAAATGAGGTAAAATCAATTATATTACCACCGAATGTCGTGATTTCTGGCACTGGCTTTCATGTTCCATGCGCTAAGCTCATAGTATTTCGATTGATATCTATTATTTCATATCCAAGTAGATTATTTTCGGCCTGAAGCAAGGGTTTTCTATCCATACTCGAAAAATGATTGGTCAAATTATCGTCATTTTTAGTCTCAGTAAACCAGTCTGCTGCACAGTCTGTGCACCCAACTGTTTCACACTGGAGCCTTTTCTTTCATCTTCTATACCCTTAATCTTTTTTTTATTTCACATCTTGTAGCACTTTGTCTACCGAACTGCCTAAAACCCTGCTTCTTGCATCAATTTAATCTATACCGCTGTTTCATGTTGATTTTTGCTCTTCTATATGTTAATGTTTTGTAATGCTGCTTCTATTTTTAATCTCTGCACAGCAAGAGTCTGTTCTTGCTCCAAAGAGCCACCGTCATAGCACAGTCGGTAGCGCATCAGTCTCATCATCATCAATAATGGGATGCCAAGGGTTCGATCCCCGGCGGCGGCACAACATATTCTATCCGACATTTGTCTATCCAATGGATGGATAATCGTAAACCTAAGTGGGATAGCAGCTGGAGGCTAGGAAAGGATGTAGTGATAGAACTGGTGTGAGACATACCAGGAATCCACTGTTAGGTGCTCCAGCCGCCGCGATATGACTGAAATGCTGTTAAAAGTGGCGTTCAACCCCATTCAATCAACAAATCTTGCTCCAAATCTCTGACATTTTATTCCCTTACTTTTATTTTATTTTCTGGTAATTAAACAACACAGAAAGAATACCCGCCAGATTACGAAACCTAAAGATATCTCAAAGTATTAAGAAATATACATAAGCATACTTTTTGTACATCTAATACAAAAATAATTGATTGAATGGGGTTTGACGCCACTTTTAACAGTATTTCAGTCATATCGTGGCGGCTGGAGCACCTTACGATGGATTCCTGGTATTTCTCAGAGCGAAGCATTTTGCAACTTAAATTTAACGAAACGGAGAAATTGAAACGGAATTGTTAATTCTGGGTTCCCGTAGAACACGTCACATGATCACATAGATATGAATACAACTAGGAGTTCTTTTCATGTCATCTTGCTGTGGACAACCCGGTTGGTGTAACCGAAGAGACTATGAATTTGTCACAGTATTTGGTAATTCCTTATTTGGAAATCAAATGATCGCCTAATTTGGTGACCACGTGATCAACACTTCAGTTCCAAACAAAAGGGCCTTCGCCCTGGGGCGCTCACCCCTTTTCTTTAAAGTCTAAATTTAATTTTAGGTTAGGATTATGATACAAGTTGCTGATATTGTATACTTGTATAGGCTCTGTTCCCTGGGGATAAAAAAGTCTTGATGACAATTCCAAGGCTTTCTGGGACTAATTTGACAGACGGAAAACACTTTTTCCTCCCTCTGCATCCATGGGTTATAATTCTAGAAATAATAAAGAAGTCAACAAACTGATGCTTCATGTAAAATGGCATGGCTCTATGACTTCTTGGTCAGGAGGAGAAGATTTTTAAAAAATTATTTTAAAATTTAACTATTGTTGCCATGGAAACCTTAGTTTTTGACAGTTTTCAATTCTTTTAGAGCAGCACCTAATGAACATTTCTGCCAAAGTTTGATCAAATTGGCCAAATGGTTGGGGAGATGTTGTCTTATTTTCTATACAAACCCCCATCTCCTGAAGCTCCGCCCCTGGGGACACGACGGTCATGATTTTTACTATTTTGAAAGAGGTCAATATACTGATGTTTCATGCAAAATATAAAGGCTCTATGCTTTCTGGGCCAGGAGCAGAAGATTTTTTAAAAATTATTTTTAAATTTCACTTTTGTTACCATGGCTATCATAGTTTTTAAAGAATTTCAATTCTTTTAGCTATTTTTAAAGAGGACCACCTAAGGAACATTTTAAATTGGTCCAATGGTTAGGGAGGAGATGTCGATTTAAAATTGTTCTTTATTTCTACATAAACCCCAACCACCTTGGACTCTGCCACTTGGGACCCGAGGGTCATGATTTTAGCTATCTTTAAAGTGGTCAATGTACTTATGTTTATTCTGCAAAAATCAAAGCCCTATGCTTTCTGGGTCAGGAGGAGAAGATTTAAAAGATTATTTTAAAATTTCACTTTTTAGCTAGAAAAGCGTCAGCTTTGATATCTTCAAGTTAACAGACAAAATTCTGAGGTCTTCTCAAAGTTTAACAAGTGCAAACTGCCATTGGATGCTTAACCTCTTGATCCATTAAACTCCATAAAAGTAGTTTTTATGTATTTCAGAAACAGTTTTAAAATTGTAGAGAACTCTTTCATAAGTATTCTATTTAACCAGTTACCACTTAATCCTATTTTTAAGCATCCCAAGAAAAAGGCTTTTGAAAATATTTTGGAAAATGAAGAAATTTCTTGAAACAATCACTTTCTTCATTGTCCACAATGTTTTCTATCCTATAAGGGAAAGATTTTCTAAATTCCACCAACTTAAAACGGAGCTCTGCAACTTTTTTTTTCAAATTGAACTAGATTTGTTCACATTGGAATGGGTTAACTCCTTGGTTACTTTTACCTCATTTATTTATCATGATAACCTTTGACAAAGAAGATTAGTAAACAAAACCATGCTTAACTAGCTTACAGTACTTTCAGTACTTTGATGATGGCAATCATAGATTTTTAACAGATTTCAATTCTTTAGGCTATTTTTAAAGGAGATGTTGTTTAAAGAAATTGTTGAAGGAAGCTGCATGACAGACAGACACCAAAAGGTGATCACAATAGCTCACTTGAACAGTTCGTTCTCAGGTGAGCTAAAAACACTTGAAAAGTTTCATTGAAGCCTAGTTTCACTATCTAGAAAATACATCTTACTGCTTTTGTGATCAAAGTAAAATCAATCTTAATAAAGCGATTATCGTTTTTAAGTGACCACTTTCATGAAGCATCAAGCATCAAAATTCCCTTTCAAAAAACCAAGGATGTTCATAATTGAACTTTTTTATTAATAGACTAGTCAAATTTAAATCCTGTGTAGGTGGATCTCAACAGAATTGTCTCAAATAGACAATTCTAATGAGTTCCATCAACGTATGATTAAATAAGAATCAGGCAAATAATTGTGTGGAGTCAAACAAATCCTCATATATGCAACTAGAGGCACTTGAGCACCTGAATTGCTCCAAAGGCATGAATGTACTGATTAAGCAAATTTTTCCATTAATTCAAATAAACTGAATATAATGAAAATATCTAAATCAATAAAATCTTTGAAATAGTTCTAGAGAACCATTCCAAACATTTCATTGTTTTTACAAAAGTCAAGTCAAGTTATGTAAAATTCATTATTTAAAATTTTCACTGTTTACTATACATGGACATAACCCACCACCATAACAGCCATGTTTTTCAACCAATCAAAATTAAATGATGGAATCTGACAATTCCTGTGAAATTTGGTTGAAATCCGTCATTAGGTTTCTGAGAAATTTACAAAGTTTTCAGTATATACCATATATGGAAAATAGCCCTGCCCATTAAAGCCATATTTTTCATCCAATCAAAATTCTTTTTCATAATCTGATAAAAGGTCACCCAAGGATCATTCCAGTCAAATTTGGTTGAAATCCATTCACTTGTTTCTGTAAAGAATCCCAGGGATTTTACCATATATGCAAATAGCCCCGCCAATTAAAGCCATGTTTTTCATCGGATCAAAATTCTTTGAAGGAATCTGATAATGGTTTACCCAAAGATCATTATTCTGAAATTTGGTTGAAATCCATCCACTAGGTTCTACGAAGAAGATTTTCAAAGCTTTTACCACATATGGAAATAAGCCCCACCCATTAAAACTATGTTTTTCATCGGATCAAAATTCTTTGAAGGAGTTTGATAAAGGGTCATCCAAGGATCATTTTTGTGAAATTTGGATTAAAGCAATCCACGGTATCTGAGAAGATGATTTTTCAAAACTTTCATCATATATGGAAATTAGCCCTGCCCATTAAAGCAATGTTTTAAGAAAACAGGAGAAAACTTTTTCCTCCCTCTGGATCCACCGGTTATAATTTCCAAATAAGAAAGAAGTCATTGGACTGATGCTTCATGCATATGCACCCCTCTAAGGCTCCACCCTCAGAGACCAGAGGGTCATGATTTTTGCTATTTTGAAAGAGGTCAATATACTGATGCTTCATGCAAAATATCAAGGCTCTATACCTTCTTTATAAACCCCTTCCCACTGGGGCTCTGCCGCTGGGAACACTAGGATCATAATTTTAGCTACCTCGATAGAGGTCAATACACTGATGCTTCATGCAAAATATCAAGGCACTACACCATCTGGCTCAGGAGAAGATTTTTCAAGATTATTTCTAAATTTTGCTTTTGTTGCCATGGCAACCTGAGTTTTTTTGTTTTTTTTTTTAAAGTTTTCAATTCTTTTGGGTATTTCTAAAGGAGCCTCCTAAGGAACATTTCTGCAAAATTTGGTACAAATTGGCCAAGTGGTTTGGGAGGAGATGTTATTTAAAATTGATCTTTATTTCTTTATATACCCAGCCCCCCCCCCCCCCCCCCCCGGGCTCAGCCCCATGGGACTCGAGGGTCATGATTTTAACTATTTTGAAAGAGGTCTGATGTTTCATGCAAAATATCAAGGCTCTATGCCTTCTTGGTCAGGAGGGGAAGATTTATGAAGATTATTTTAAAATTTCACTTTTATTGCCATGGCAACCAGAGTTTTCAACCGATTTCAATTCTTTTAGCTATTTTTAGAGGGGACGACCTCGGGAACATTTCTGCCAAATTTGGTTCAAATTTGCCCAGTGATTTTTGAGGAGATATTGTTTAAAGAAAATGTTGTCGGTAGACACATAATGCACGACACACTTTGTGCCCAGTTTAGCTAAAAAGTATAAAGTCTCATAAACGACTTCCTTTTGACCACCCCTTTAGTAATTGCTTAATACAAATTTAACTCTACTGAGAGAGCTGAAAAAGAATACTGCCAGAAAGCTAACCATTTTGCCTTTATACAAGATTCATTTATGTTAGACTTTGTGACCTTGTATTTGACCCCCATGTGACATCATATCAAACTTGACAAAGATTTTTATTAAGACAAACCCCTGAATAAATACCCAATCAATTGAGTCAAAAATATGGCCTTTAGAGTAAAAACAAGGTTTTTCTCAGATTTGACCCAGTTTTTTACCCAGTGACCTAAATTTGAACATGGTTGAGATATTTTGAATACAGATATTCTGACCAAATATCAAACCAATTAGGCCAAAAATGTGGCCTCTAAGGTGTACAGGTATTCCTTGTTTTTGATCCTATGTCAACCAAAGTCTAACTTGGCCAAGATATCATGGATGCAAACATTCTAGACAAATATCAATTCAGTTGAGCCAAAAGAATGGTGTCCAGAGTAAGAACAAGATATTTCTAAGATCTGACCTAGAGACCTAGTTTCTGACCCCATGTGAGCCAAATTTGAACTTGGTTGACATATCATCAACACTAACATTCTGACCAAATATCAATTCATTTGAGCAAAAAATGAGACCTCTAGAGTGCACAAAAGCATTTCTAAGATTTGACCTAGTGACTTAGTTTTTGACCACATGAGACCCAAATTAGAACTTGGCTGAAATATCATTGACAAAAACATTCTGAACAAATGTTTCATTTGAGCCTAAAATGTGGCCTCTAGAGTGTACACAAGATTATTTCTAGGATTTGACCTAGAAACCTAGATTTTGACCCCATATGACTAATTATTGATTTTGACCTAGATATTATGCAGACAAATATTCTGACCAAATATTAAGACATTTGAGCCCAAAATATGACCTCTTGTATTTCTAACATTTATCCTAGTGACCTATTTTTTTACCCCATGTAACCCAAATTTGAACTTGGAACATGGAAACAAACATTCTCACCGATTATCATTTGATTTGGACCCAAAGTGTGGCCCCTATAGTTTGCACACAAGATTATTTTATGATTTGACCTAGTGACCTAGTTTTTGACCCTACATAACCCAATATGAAACTTGACCAAGATATTCTGACCAAATATCAAGACATTTGATGCAAAAATGTGACCTCTAGAGTGCACACTAGGTATTTCTCATATTTGACCTAGTGACCTAGTTGTTTAACCCATATGACCCATAACTAAACTTGTCTGAGGTTTCATGGAAACAAACATTCTGACCAAGTTTCAAGACATTTGAGCATAAATTGTGGCCTCTAGAGTGCACACAAGATGTTGACACACAAGGGACACCGGGCAATAGACCCTGGTAACAGCTAGATCACAATAGCTCACAATGACCATTTTATGGTCAGAAGAGCTAAAAAGGTAACAGACAGCATCTAAAATAGAAATTGACATCTCCAATTGCTGCTGAGTCTCTCTGTATAGTTTGAATCAAATCCATGCAGTACTAGTTGTAGCCAAGTATAGAGGAGAAGAAACATGAGCTGTCAGTGGACAGTAACACTCCACTTTTCTGAGTGCTGGATAATAACAGCCATTCAATGTTGACAGTTGGCATAATTCCATAATATGAATGTCGTCTTAAAGGTTCAAACCGTAATCCTAGGTAGCAGTAGAGATCAAAAATCTTGCACTTAAAGTTTTCTAAGCAAAACATCAGAGCAATGATTATTTGTTAAGGGGTTGATGAAGACAGATGTTTGCGTATTGTTTCACAGCAATGGAAATAGTATGAACAAAGATTAGACAGTTGCACGCAAAACTATAAACAAGATTTTCTAAGTCGAAAAAGCTCAAAATTCCACTAAAAGGAATGAAAGGACTAACAAATGATAGAGTAACAAAACTTTTCCTGTGGAAGGATAATAATGATGGTGAAAAGAACGAGTGCACAGTTTCGGAACAATAGTTGATTGTTTGATTGAATGGGGTTTAACGCCACTTTTAACAGTATTTTAGTCATATGGCAGCGGCTTGAGCACCTAACACTGGATTCTGAGTATTTCTCACACCAGTACTACCAATACATCCTTTCCTAGCCTCCAGCTGCTATCTCACTTAGGTTTACAATTATCCACCTATTGGTGAGAGACAAAAGTTGGAAAGGATATGTGCCTGCCAGGGACTGAACTCATGTCATCCCACAATTGAAGACCAGTAGTTCCATGCGTTACCAACTGCCCTATGACATCGGCTTTTGAAGGATCAGACCGAATTTCCAAAACAGCGATCCTTATGATGGTACAATCATTCTGTGAAAGTTTGAAGTGAATCCAAGGAAAACTTTGGACTCTAGAGTGTCCACGATGATTTTTTATACTTTTTTTTTATTTTAATACGGCCCCTTTTCCTGTGTTTCTTGCAAGATTGGGCCAAAGTTTGAAAAATCCTTATGATATTACAAACTTATTGAGAAAGTTTGAAGAGAAACAGATGAAAACTGTGGTGTCTAGAGTGTTAACATGGATTTTTTAATTAAATTTCAATTAAGCCTTTACCCATGTTTCACAAAGCCCTATGTTTCTTGACAAATCGGACCCAATTATGAAAGAAACAAGCCTTATATTATAATCATACTGAGGAAATTTGAACATAATCCAAGAAAACTGTGGACTCGAGAGTGTTTACAAGGATTTTTATTTAAATTTCATTCAAGCCCCTTTTCCTGTGATAATTGATAAATAGGGCCCAATTTCAAAAACAACAATCCTTATGATGGTACAATCATTCTGAGAAATTTGAAGAGATCCGAAAAGAAAACTTTGGACTCTGAACAAGGAAAAGGTAACAGAAGGATGACTAAACTGCTGGACCACTATAGCATTTTTGGCTTTGGCCAGTAAAGCTTAAAATGAACTATATTTTGTGGATGAATATACTTCAGCCAGTAGAGTGATACAGGCACCCATAAAACTCTTGTTTTAGAATGGGCCAAGGTCACATGTCTTTCTCATTTATCCCTGACAAGCTAATAAAGGAAAATGAGTCACAAGTTATTATTACCTTTATTTCAAAAGAAGAAAGTAAAAGCATATAAACATTTAAGACTTTTATTAGTTTAATATTGAACAAAATATACATTCTACAGAGTGTAATGGATCTTATAAAAAGACAGCTAACCATCTTTGTTTAGATCTGAGTACAGTTATAAGCAGTCTAGCCTGATCTAAACAATCTTCACTCTTTTTATCTGTCCATTGACATTAATAAAAATGTTCTGTTCAAGTTATTGTCCTTTACTTTTTTATTTACTTATTATAATCAAGACTTTCGATAAATAGGAAAAAATACAAATAACTAGAGGCGCTTGAGCGCCTGTATCGCTCCACTGGCATGAACGTCCTGTTTAAGCAAATTTTTCGTGAATTTGATATAAACTGACATAAGGAAAATAAATCTAAGTCACTGAAACCTTTGAAATAGTTCTAGAGAAGCATTTCAACTTTTTCATTGTTTTTACAAAAGCCAAGTTAAGTTATGTATAATTCATTCAGTAGGGAAGATGAAAAGGTATTTACACAATTTAAAGATTTTCATTGCATACCATA
Source organism: Fragum fragum (assembly GCA_946902895.1). Lineage (NCBI taxonomy): Eukaryota > Metazoa > Mollusca > Bivalvia > Cardiida > Cardiidae > Fragum > Fragum fragum. The sequence continues at coordinate 8,604,982 of OX336367.1, forward strand.
TATGGACATAAGCCAAAACCATAATAGCCACGTTTTTCAACCAAGCAAAATCATATGAAAAAATCTGACAAAAAGTCATCTGAGGATCATTCCTGTGAAATTTGGTTGAAATCCATCAATAGTCCATTTCTAGTATATACCATATATGGAATTAAGCCCTGCCCATTTAAGTCATATTTTTCTTACTATCAAATTCTTTTTGATAATCTGATAAAAAAGTCACTTAACGACTAATTTGGAAAAAATTTGGTTAAAATCCATAAAACTGGTTTCCAAGACAGAGAATTTCAAAGCTTTTACCAAATATGAAAATTAGCCCCACCAATTAAAGCCATATTTTTCAACTGATCAGAATTCTCTAAAGGAATCTGATAAAGGGTCACCCAAGGATCATTTCTGTGAAATTTGGTTGAAATCCATCGACTGGTTTCTGAGAAGATGATTTTCAAAGCTTTCACCATATATGGAAATTAGCCCCGGCCATCAAAGCCATATTTTTCATCCTTTGTAAATTTCTTTGAAGGAATAAAATAAAAGTTGGCCCAAGAATCATTTCTTTTAAATTTGGTTGAAATCCATTAAATGGTTTCTGACAAGAAGGTTTTTACAGGTTTTAATATAATATTGAAATATCCCCCGCCCATTAACCCATTCCTAGTCAGTGACGCTTTTAGACGCCCCAAAGGGAAAACGTTTTGGAAAACATTGTGAAAATTTAGAAATTGCTTGTTACAAGCAATTTCTTTATTTTCCACAATGTTTTCTACCCAGAAAAAATCCAAAAATTCCTTCTATTTTCACTTCCGTCTGCAATTTCTTTCAATTTGGGCCAGTCTAAAATTTTGCCATCTGGTAATGTTTTAAGGCAATGTTTTTCATCCGATCAAAATTATTTGAAGGAATCTGATAAAGAGTCAGCCAAAGATCATTTCTGTGAAATTTGGTTGAAATCCATTAAATGGTTTCTGAGAAGAAGATTTTATAAGGTTTTACCATATATGGAAATTAGCCCTGGCCATTTAAAAGCCATGTTTTTCATCTGATCAAAATTCTGTAAAGGAATCTGATACAGGGTCAGCCAAGGAGCATTTCTTTTAAATTTGGTTGAAATCCATTAAATTGTTTCTGAGGAGAAAATTTTTAAAGGAAAAGTTTACAGATGGACGCATGCAAGACAGACACCACGCTGTGACAATAGCTCTCTGGCTTTCAGTCAGTGGAACAAACAAAATTATCATAAAAAGTATACCAAAGTGTCTGTTTACATCACCTTGCACACATTTTGAAGATAATTCATTATCTCTAAAGACACTACCTAGTACAAATCATCTTGCATACGCTCAGTATTGAGGGAGTGTTCACCACTTTGTTGGGCATACACAGGTAACGGATCTATAGGAGGTCGACCTTGTCGAATTCTTTCTGCCTGAATAAACTGTAATCGTGCTCTCTGAAATTAAAACACAATAACTACAACAATAATGATAAAAGCCCTTGTAGCAATTATTTTTCATTTCCCAAACATGTTTTCTAACCAAAATAAAACTAAATTTTCAAATAAGGATGAGCTTTACAAATGTACTTACCACTACCACCTACGCTATGACCGCAGTCCCCTTGTTTTGCATAAAAAATCTCCCTCCTTGTTATACTTTTTCTGTTTATTCATGACAATTTCCCATAAACCCCAACATTTTGATGCACTGAAGACATTTAGATGTGTAAAACATTATACAAAACATGAGGAGATGTGTATTATAGAGATGTATATCATGCCAAATATGAGCATTGTATCTCAAACAGGCTGGTAGTAATTGGCAATGTTAAGTTTTTTGGTTAAGTTTTGTGCAGACAGACAGACAGACAACGATAAAGCGGTTACTGATCTTTCGATGGGGGACATAATAACAAATTGGACTTTTTCCCTTCTATTATTTTGATCAACAATCCTTAAGGCCCCTTTTCCTGTGTTTCATGTCTACTCTTTTCTAAAAGGAAGTTTCCATATGACCCTACAATCATGCTGTGAAATTTTCATCAGAATACGATAATAACTGTGGACTTTATCACATAAACCAAATTGTTTTGAGTGAAATTCCATAAGGCCGCTTTTCCTGTTTTCTTATGGATCCATTTCCATAATAATGATAATCTGTAAGGGTCCTTTCCTAGTGTTTCCAATACCACAATTATTGCTTGCATCTTTGAAAGGAATCGATTAGAACTGTGGACTGTATTGTGATAACGAAGATATTTCAATCAAGTTCTCATAAAGTCCCTTTTCCCATGAAACATTATTATTGGAAAGTTAAAAGTGAATCAGATGAAATGTAACAATGCATTAAAAGAGAAAATTTGTGTTTCACTTTTTTGCACACTATTTGGTAGTTTAGAATTTTGTACTAATTTGCATGAAAACAGTAAGTTTAAATTTGTATTTAGAATCATTTTCTCCTCAAGAATTCAAAAAGAATGGCTTTATTTGATTGGTTATCAACCAGTAAAAACATTAAATCAATTCTGAAAACATGTCAGGAAATTAGAATTAAATTATAATCCTCAGGTCCAGACTGAGCTGACTCTCTGTTTTCCCACCAAATTGCTATTGGATCATTGTAATCAGTGACTAAAGCAATTTTTTATTGTTAATGATTAGGTGGGAAAGTTTGACATTCCAAGTTTGATCAGAATCCTCGTTTTATCTTTGGTGTACATTGATTTTTAAGTCTCAAATTTTCATTGGTCAAATTTTTATAAACTTTGAATCTTACATTTTATTGGTTATGTGAAACATCATAGGTATATATTCTGATAATCTTAATTGAACATAGACAATATAGAGAAAAACTTAAGAGAAACAATCAAAATCAAAGGACTGAAAGTTCTGAGAGCGGTTTCGCTTGCTTATCAGTTACTGCACTCAATAATGCCAGCATGTAGAAGTAAAATCGTGGACTTAAGAAGGAGGAGCAGCTGGAGGCTCGATAAGGATGTAGTGGTAGTACTTGTGTGTGAACTACCTGGAATTCATGGTTAGGAACTCCACCCACCCTGATATATTGAAATACTATTAAAAGTTGCATTAAACCCTATTCAATCAATCATGACCCCTTACTGTTTACCGCAATTGCTATTTTGATTTAATCACGTTTTCTTTAATATCATTCCATCAGTGCGTGAAAATTTGTGGTTGTATGGTAAAAGGTTGAATAATAAAAGGTAAAGAAATCAAAGCTTACATTCAATTCTTTTTTTGTACAATTGAAGTACTGCATGCCCATTTCAAAGATATAGTGGAATTAGAGGTAAAAGGTGTTTTATTCGATGGGTTTAAATAGGCTTTGAATCGCGACTTTAACAGGGATGTAACTTGTTTAATATACTGTGTATACGGGGTGTAAATTTGCTAAGCCCTGCCAGGTCAAAACACTAACAGACAGTTTACATGCATTCGCCAACTCCACTAACCACTGACCTACATTCTACATTGAAATGCGCGGAAATTATTTCTCTCATTTTGACAATTAATCAGACAATTTACCATGGATATATAAGTCAAAGTTTTAAACCATTTTCCTTGATATTCATGACTAAAAGCACAATGGATTCCTGGTATTTCTCTCACCAGTAGTACCACTACATCCTTTCCTAGCCTCCAGCTGCTTAGGTTTAGGATTATCAACCCATTGGTGAGAGACAATTGTCGGAAAGAATATTTGCTGCCGGGGATCGAACCCATGACACCCATGATTGAAGATTAGGAGTCTGGCGCACTACTGACTGCGCTATGACAGCAGCAGAAGCGAGTTAAGAAAACATTGTGAGTAAAGAAGTTTGTTTCCCCTAAAAATCCCGCAAAGCGTGATCGGGGAAAGAATACTCTGTCACAGAAATATGGGGACTTCATTAATAAGTCATTTTTACATGATACTTTACGGATTGTACCCAATTCTGAGAAGAGCCATTCTCATGATTGTACAATCATTCTGTGAAATTTTGAAGTGAATCCGGTGAAATCTAGGGACATTATTGTGTTAACTAGAATATTTATAAAAGTTATTCATAAGGCCCCTTTTCATGTGATACTTGTCGTATTAGATCCACTGTCAAAATCAACAATTGTAATGATGGTACAATCAATTTTTTATCTGTGAAGTTTATTGTGTTAATGAGGATTTTATAGTGAAATTTTCATAGGGCCCATTTTCCCATGATACTTTACAGAACAAACAAATTTACAAAAGGAACAATTCTAATGAAGGTACAATCATTCTGTGAATGTTTAAAGAGAATCAGTGAAAACAGTGGACTAAAATGTGTCAAGAATTTTTTGCAATAAAATTTTTATATGACCCCTTTTCTTGTGAAACTTAACAAATCAGAACCAATTCAAAACGAACAATCCTATTGATAGATAGTTTGAAGAAAATGTAAAGACTGAGGACTTCATTGTGATATTCAAGTTTTTGTCATAATATTTTAATATGGCCCCTTTTCTTGTGTTGCTAAACAGATCAGACTCAATTTACAAAGGAACAATCCAAATGATGGTACAATTACCTTATCAAAGTTGGAACAGAAAATGATGAAAATTGTCCACTTTATTGTGGTGTAAGGATTTTAAAATCAAATTAACAGATCAGGCTAAATTTTGATAGAAACAATCCTACTGATAGTCCAAACATTCTGTGCAAGTTTGAAAAGAACCTGATAAAAACTGTGGACTTTACTGTGGTACAAGGATTTTAGTAATAAATTTTATAAGGCTTCTCTTCCCATGTCACTTGATACATCTGATCCATTTCTGAAGGGAACTATACTTACAAAGTATAATTGTTCTGTTTGAGTATGAAGACAAACAGATGAAATCTGTGGACTTTATAGCATTAAGATTTTGCAATTAAATTTCAAAAGGCCCCTTTTCCTGTGTTTCTTGGCGGATCTGACCCAACTTTAAAAGGAACAATCCTTACGATTGTACAATCATTATGTGAAAGTTTCAAGAGAATCCGATGTAAACAGTGCACTCAAGAGTATTAACCCATTCCATCTCAATCCCTCATTTTTACGCCCCTCAACGAAAAAGCTTTGAAAAACATTGTGGAAAATGAAGAAATTGCTTGTATCAAGCAATTTCTTCATTATCCACAATGTTTTCTATCCAAAAAGACAAAAAAATAAATCAAAATTCCATCAACTTGAAATTGTCGTCTGCAGCTTCTTTCAATTTGGACTGGTCTAAAATTTTGCTGTGTTGGAATGGGTTAAAGGGGATTTTTTGAAATAAAATTTCCAAAGGTTCCTTTTCTCATGTTTCTTGACGGATCATACCCGATTTCAAAAGGCATCATCCTTATAATAGTACAATCTTTCGGGTTAAGTTTGAAAGAATCCGATGAAAACTGTGGACTCTAGTGCTGAAACGAAGATTTTTTGGTTGATTCCTAAATCAAATTTTCATATGGCCCCTTTTCCCATGTTTCTTAATGGATCTTACCCAATTTTGAAAGGGATGATCCTTATGATGGTTCAATCATTCTGACAAATTTTGAAGAGAATACGATGAAAACTGTGGACTCTTATTGCTTTAACAAGGATTTTTAATAGATTTTTTAATCAAATTTTAAGGCCCCTTAATTTCCCATGTTTCTGGACGAATCTGACCCAATTTCAAATGGAACAATCCTTATGATGATACAATTTTTCTGACAAATTTCGAAGAGAATACGATGAAAACTGTGGACTCTAGTGTGTAAATAAGGATTAATAAATTAAATTTTGATGATGCCCCTTTTCCTGTGTTTCTTGATGGATCTGATGCAATTTTGAAAGGAACAATCCTTATAATGGTACAATCATTCTGAAAAGTTTGAAGAGAATCCAATGAAAACTGTTGATTCTTGTGCGTAAACGAGTTTTTATTTACCCATTACCAGACAGCAACACAATTTAGACTGGTCCAAATTGGAAAAAGTTGCAGACGACAATTTGAACTTTATGGAGTTCTAGAATTTTTAGCTTTCTTGATAGTAAACATTTTGAACAAGACGACAATGATGAACCTAAAACGCTCCCCTGAGTATGATGGTTCATAGCTTTATGATTTATACAAAATAACAAAGCCGTCTGTATACTTATTTTTGGAGAAGATGTTTAAGGATTTTCTCTTTTAATCCTAGGTATATTGATGATCCCACCATATAGCACTAATTGAATATGGCAATTCTTTGCAGTTTTTTGTTAGAGGGTCAATAGACATCAATACTTACCAAATATCAAAGCTATAGGCCTAATGGTTCAGAAGAAGATTTTCAAAGACATCCTTCTTTATTCCTATCTAAAATCAGGAATTACACAGATAAGGGCTAATATCCAGAGTACGGTGATTCTTTGAAGTATTTTGGTAGATGATCAATAGGTGATGATACATACCAAATATCAAAGCTTTAGGCCTTATGGTTTGGGGTAAGAAGATTTTCAAACATTTTCTTCTTTATTCCTTTGTAAAACCAGGGATCGCATGAGAAGGGCTATTTTTCAGAATACAGTAATTCTTGAAGTATTTTAGTAGAAGGTCATTAGCACATGATATAAACCAAATATCAAACCTCTAGACCTTATGGTTTGTGAGAAGAAGATTTTCAAAGATTTCCTTCTTTATTCCTTTGTAAAATCAGGAATCTCACAGAAAAGGGCTAATTTTCTAGGTAAGGTAATTCTATGAAAAATTTTGGTAGAGAGTCAATAGGTGATGATATGTACCAAATATAAAAGCTCTAGGCCTTATTGTTAGGGAGAAGAAGGTTTTCAAAGATTCCCTACTTTATTCCTTTGTAATATAAGGGATTGCACAGAATTGAAGAATTTTAGTAGAGGGTCAAAAGGTGATGATGCATACCTAATATCAAAGCTTTAGGCCTAATAGCTTGGGAGAAGATTATCAAAGATTTCCGCCTTTTTTCCTTTGTAAAATCAGAGATTGCACAGATAAGGGCTCTTATTCAGAGCATGGTAATTCATTGAAGTATTTTGGTAGAGGGTCAATAGGTAATACTACCAAATTTCAAAGCTCAAGGCCTCATGGTTTAGGAGGAGAAGATTTCTTAATAATTGTTTACGGACAGAAGGATGCCAGACATTACAGATTACAATAGCTCACCATCAGCACGTTGTGCTCAGATGAGCTTAAAATGAAAAATTTGCTTGTTACAAGAAATTTCTTCATTTTACACAATGTTATCCACATTTTTTTTCTTTAAGGGCATCCATAAGTGTCACTATGTGGGAATGGGTTAATTAAATTTTAATTAGGTGCCTTTTCCTGTGTTTATTTACAGATCTGACCAATTTCCAAAGGAACAATCCTTATAATGTAAAGACATCTGAATTTATAAACTGAAGGTTACAGAGAGAGGATAATTTTCTAGAAGAGAAGAGTGCATTGGCCCTGGGATGAAGGCTCTTTTTCTTTCAACAGTCTAATTTTATATTAAGGTTAGGGTTATGATACAAGTGGGCCATGACCATAATTTTTTACATTGGTTTTGTACCTGGGGATCACAAAGTCTTAATGGCAACTTCCAAGGCTTTAGGACTAATATGAAAGAAGAATACTTTTTTCTCCTTCTGGATACATGAGTAATAAATTTAGAAATATGAAAGAAGTAAATGAACTGTTGTTTCATGCTAAAGATCATGGCTTAATGCCAACTAGGTAAGAGCTAGAGAAGATTTTTAAAGATTTAACTTTTATTGCCATGGCAACCAGAGTTTTTCAACAAGATTTTTATCTTTTTAGCTATTGTGAAAGAAGACCACTTAAAAAACATTTCTGTCATATTTGGTTGAAATTGGTCCATTAGTTTTGGAGGAGACAACATTCAACAAGAGGACCATGATGGTCCTAAATCGCTCCCCTGAGTATGATGGTTCATGGCTTTATAATATAAACGAAATATTTGTTTGTTTGTTTGAATGGGGTTTTACGCCGCTTTCAACAATCTTTTAGTTATATCGCGGCGGCTGAAGCACCTAACAATGGCATCCTGGTATTTCTCACACCAGTACTACCATTACATCCTTTCCTAGCCTCCAGCTGCTATCCCACATAAGTCTACGATTATTGACCCTTTGGTGAGAGACAAATAGTCGGAAAGGATGAGTGCCGCCGTCGGGGATCGAACCCGGGACCTCGAAATTGACAGTCCGACACGCTACCAACTGCGCTATGACGGCGGCCATAAACAAAATAGCAAAGCCCTCTGTCTAATTATTTTGGAGAAGATGTTTAAGGATTTCTCTTTTAATCCTTAGGTATATTGATGATCCAACCATATAGCACTAATTTCCTGAATATGGTAGTGCTTTAAAGTATAGACATCAATACATACCACGTATAAAAGCTGTAAGCCTAATGGTTTAGGAGAAGAAGGCTTTCAAAGATATCAATATTTATTAGTGATTGCACAGAAAAGGGCTAAATTTGTTTAAGTAATTTGGTAGAGGGTCAATGGCTGATGATATGTACCAAATGTCAAAGCTCTAGGCTTTATGGTTTGGGACAAGAAGATTTTCTTCTTTATTCCTCTGTAAAAACAGGATCACAAAGAAAAGGGCTAATTTTGAGAATACAGTAATTCTTTGAAGTATTTTGGTAGAGGGTCAATAGATGATGATTTATACCAAATATCAATGCTCTATGCCTTATGGTTTGGGACAAGAAGATTTTTAAAGATTTCCTTCTTTATTTCTATGTTCAATCAGGGATCACACAGAAAAGGGCTAATTTTCAGAATACGTCAATTCTTTGAAGTATTTTGGTAGAGGGTCAATAGATGATGATATGCTCCAAATATCAAAGCTCTAGGCCTTACCTCTTGGGAGGAGAAGATTTTTAAGTTTTTTCACTCTGTTGCCATGGCAACCAGAGTTCTTCATGGATTTCAATTCTTTGTAGTATTTTGAAAGAGCATGATGTAAGGATCATTTCTATGAAGTTTTGTTGCAATTCCATGGTTAGTTTAGGAGGAGAGGATTTTTTTGTAATTGTGAACAGATAGACGGACGGACAAAGACAGACGATGACCCATCACAATAGCTCCCCCAGAGCACTTAGTGCTCAGGTGAGCTAAAAATCCTTCATTTAAATATCGGCCCCTTTGGCTCTGTTTCGGACCCCAGGTAGTGTTTTTAGCAATTTTGAAAAAGTTCATTATACTGATGTTTTACACAAAATATCAAGGCTCTATGCTTTCTAGGTCCGGAGAAGAAGATTTTTAAGAATATTTTAAAATTTCTCTTTTGTTCCCGTGGCAACCAGAGTTTTCAACAGATTTAAAATCTTTTAGCAATATTTATACAGGGCCATATAAGGAACTTTTCTGGCAAATGTGTTTCAGACAGGCCAAATGGTTTGAGAGGAGTTTTCTTTTAAAAATTGTTCTTTATTTCTATATAAACCTACTCCCCTTGGGCTCTGCCCCTAGAAACCCAAAGGTAATGATTTTTTGCAATTTTGGAAGAGGTCTTTATACTGATGTATCATGCAAAATATCAAAGCTCTACACCTTCTGGATCAAGAGGAGAGGATTTCTAAAGATTATTTCAAACTATCTTTTGATGCCATGGCAACCAGAGTTTTCAATGGATTTGAATTCTTTTAGCATTTTTATACCGGGCCATATACGGAACATTTCTGTCAAATTTGGCTAAGATATCTTTTAGAAAAAATTCTTTATCTCTATATAAACCCAACCCCCCTAGGGATCTGCCTATTGGTAATGATTTAAGCATTTTGTAAGAGGTCATTACACTGATGTTTTATGCAAAATATCAAGGCTCTACGCCTTCTGAGTCAGGTGGAAAAGATCTTTAAAGACTATTTAAAATTTCACTTTATTTCCAACAGATTTAATTTATATTTACACAAGGCCATGCAAGGAACATTTTTGCCAAATTAAGTCTGATTGGCCCAGTGGTTTGGGAGGAGATGTCTGTTTAAAGAAATTGTTCAGGGACGACACATGACTAACAACGGGAGACAGACGCCGGACAAAAGATGATCATAAAAGCTCACTTGAGCAAGCCTTAGAACATTTTTCTGCTATAATTGATTGAAAGATTGAACAGGGTTTTAACAGCATTTTTAACAGTATTTCAGTCATATCACGACAGAGCATCTAACCATTGATTCCTGTATTTCTCACAGCAGTTCTACCACTGCAACCTTTCCATGCCACCAGCTGCTCATCCAATTATCCACCTACGGTTAGAAAGGATCAAACCCTCCACCCCAAGACTAGGAGTCCTAGGCACTACCACTGTGCTATGGCTGCGGCCCTTTCTGCTACAATACTTTATAAATTATTATAAATTGAAAGTTGTATTCACCATTTACAATTTTTAAAAGATTTTATAAGGTTGTTGTAGAAATTGTGAACAGAAGGACAGAAGAGACAGTGAGTGATCCAAATAGCTTACAATGAGCTTACAGTGCTTTGGTGACCTAAAAACTATGGTTGTCCAAGCACAGCTGAATTAGGGACTGAATAAACAAAATTTGACCTGATGTTTTGAAAATGAAAAATTTTCAAGGATAACATGACAATACCCTTGATTGGAGGGTGGCCAAAACATTTTTGAATTGATCCAAAATTGTAGAAGTTATTGAGCAAAAAAAGAAAACAAGAGGACCATGATGGTCCTAAATCGCTCCCCTGAGTATGATGGTTCATGGCTTTATGATATAAACACAAGAGGCCCAGTGGGCCTTAACGGTCACCTGAGTAAAAGAGCACCAAGACAAGTGATTTTGTTTGAAAGAATTAGAAAAAGGTTTGGTTGAAATCCCCTCAGTAGTTCTTGAGAAGAAGATGAAATATTTAAAAGTTACCAAAAATTACCCCCTTTTGGTCCCCATTTTAGGCACCCCTGACCTCCAGCCTTTTAATTTTCACAAATCTGTATGATCAGTACCCAATGAAGCTTTTCACCAAGTTAGTTTGAAATTGGCTTAGTACTTCATCAGAAGAAGGTGAAAATGTGATTTTTTTAACATGATGAACTTTGACCTCTGGGTGTGGCCCCATACATGACCCCAGGGGCATGAATTTCACAATTTATAATATACCTGTCCTAGTTGTCATGCACACAAAATATTTAAGCTCTGGCATTAACGGTTTATTAGAAGAAGATTTTTTAAAGAAGTACCAAAAATTACCCCTTTTTGCCCCCTATTTGGGCCCTTTTGACCCCCAGAACCCCTATTTTCACAAACTTGAATTGGCATCCCCCATTGATGCTTTCTACCAAGTTTGGTTGAAATCCGCCCAGTAGTTCTTGAGAAGAAGATGAAATATTTAAAAGTTACCAAAAATTACCCCCTTTTGGTCCCCATTTTAGGGCCCCCTGACCCCCTAGCCTTTTTATTTTCACAAATCCAAATAACCATTACCAAATGATGCTTTTCAATAAGTTAGTTTGAAATTGGCTTTGTACTTCATCAGAAGAAGATGAAAATGTGATTTTTTTAACATGATGAACTTTGACCTCTGGGTGTGGCCCCATACATGACCCCAGGGGCATGAATTTCACAATTTATAATATACCTGTCCTAGTTGTCATGCACACAAAATATTTAAGCTCTGGCATAAACGGTTTATTAGAAGAAGATTTTTAAAGAAGTACCAAAAATTACCCCTTTTTGGCCCCTATTTGGGCCCCTTTGACCCCAGAACCCCTATTTTCACAAACTTGAATTGGCATCCCCCAATGATGCTTTCTACCAAGTTTGGTTGAAATCCGCCCAGTAGTTCTTGAGAAGAAGATGAAATATTTAAAAGTTACCAAAAATTACCCCCTTTTGGTCCCCATTTTAGGGCCCCCTGATCCCCCCCAGCCTTTTTATTTTCACAAATCCAAATAACCATTACCAAATGATGCTTTTCAACAAGTTTGTTTGAAATTGGCTTTGTACTTCATCAGAAGAAGATGAAAATGTGAATTTTTTAACATGATGAACTTTGACCTCTGGGTGTGGCCCCATACATGACCCCAGGGGCATGAATTTCACAATTTATAATATACCTGTCCTAGTTGTCATGCACACAAAATATTTAAGCTCTGGCATTAACGGTTTATTAGAAGAAGATTTTTAAAGAAGTACCAAAAATTACCCCTTTTTGGCCCCTATTTGGGCCCCTATGACCCCCAGAACCCCTATTTTCACAAACTTGAATTGGCATCCCCCAATGATGCTTTCTACCAAGTTTGGTTGAAATCCGCCCAGTAGTTCTTGAGAAGAAGATGAAAATGTATAAAAGTTAACGGACGACGGACGACGGACGACGGACGACGCACGACGGACGACGCACGACGACGGACAAACGATGATCGCAATAGGTCACCATGACCATTCGGTCAGGTGACCTAAAAATAGCAAAGCCCTCTGTCTAATTATTTTGGAGAAGATGTTTAAGGATTTCTCTTTTAATCCTAGGTATATTGATGATCCCACCATAAAGCACTAATTTCTTGAATATGCTTTGAAGTATAGACATCAATACATACCAAGTATAAAAGCTGTAAGCCTAATGGTTTAGGAGAAGAAGGCTTTCAAAGATATCATTATTTATTCCTAACTAAAATTAGGGATTGCACAGAAAAGGGATAATTTTTTTAAGTAATTTGATAGAGGGTCACTGGCTGATGATATGTACCAAATATCAAAGCTCTAGGCTTTATGGTTTGGGAGAAGAAGATTTTCAAAGATTTCCTTCTTTATTCATTTGTAAAATCAGGAATCGCACAGAAAAGGGCTAATTTTCAGAGTATGATAATTCTTTGAAGTATTTTGGTAGTGGGTCAATATATTATGATATGTACAAAATACCAAAGCTCTAGGCCTTATGGTTTGGGACAAGAAGATTTTTAAAGATTACCTTCTTTATTTCTATGTAAAATCAGGGATCGCCCTGAGAGGGCTAATTTTCAGAATACAGTAATTCTTTGAAGTATTTTGGTAGAGGGTCAATAGATGATGATTTTTACCAAATATCAAAGCTCTAGGCCTTTGGTTTGGGACAAGAAGATTTATAAAAATTAACCTTCTTTATTTCTATGTAAAATCAGGGATTGCCAAGAAGAGGGCTAATTTTCAGAATATGGTATTTCTTTTAAGTATTTTGGAAGAGGAAGATTTCCTTCATTATTCATTTGTAAAATCAGGGATCACAAAGAAAAGGGCTAATTTTCAGAATATAGAAATTCTTTGAAGTATTTTGGTAGAGGGTCAATAGATGATGATGTATACCAAATATCAAAGCTCTAGGCCTTATGGTTTGGGAGAAGAAGATTTTTAAAGATTTCCTTCTTTATTTCTATGTAAAATCAGGGTTTGCCCAGAAAAGGGCTAATTTTCAGAATACGGTAATTCTTTGAAGTTTTTTGGTAGCGGGTCAATAGATGATGATATATACTAAATATCAAAGCTCTAGGCCTTACCGTTTTGGAGGAGAAGATTTTTTAAGTTTTTTCATTCCGTTGCCATGGCAACCAGAGTTCTTCATGGATTTCAATTCTTTGAAGGATTTTGAAAGAGCATGACCTAAAGATCATTTCTGTGAAGTTTTGTTGAAATTCCATGGTTAGTTTAGGAGGAGAAGATTTTTTTGTAATTGTGAACGGACGGACGACGGACATTGACCGATCACAATAGCTTCCCCAGAGCACTTTGTGCTCAGGGGAGCTAAAAATGAAGAAAATTACACCTATGTCTAAAAGTACTGAAGACAAATACATTTTGCTCTCTGGAATCAGGCTTATCAACCAAAGTTATTACAGTCTAACAAAATAATTGTGTAATTTCACACCTTGTCAAAAGCAGACAAAAGCAACCATATTACGAAAGAATTTTAATCTCAATCATGTCTTTGTGAAATAGGGTGCACCTGGCAGCAGCTAGAGACTCTTTTCAAACAACTTTAGTATAGAGTCACCACATGATGCAAATACCACACTTCTAGGACTCATTGATTGTCAGGAGTATCTTTTTATTTAGCTCACCTGAGCACAACGTGCTCAAGGTGAGCTTTTGGTATCACCTTTTGTCCGTCGTGCGTCGGAAGGCGTCAACAATTCTTTAAACATCTTCTCCTCAGTAACCACTGGGCCAATTTCAACCAAACTTGGTAGGAATGTTCCTTGGGTTACCCTTCTCAAAAGTTGTTCGCAGATTTTTGATTGACCCCCAAATATGGGCATGGCAGTTTTTGACTTTGAAATCTTTAAACATCTTCTCCTCAGTAACCATTGGGCCAATTTCAACCAAATTTGGTATGAATGTTCCTTGGGTGACCCTTTTCAAAATGTTCGTGGAATTTTGATTTATGCCCAAATATGGGCGTGGCAGGGCGTGGCAGTTTTTGACTTAGAAATCTTTAAACATCTTCTCCTCAGTAACCATTGGGCCAATTTCAACCAAACTTGGCATGAATGTTCCTTTGGTGACCCTTTTCAAAAGTTGTTATTGGAATTTTGATTTATGCCCAAATATGGGTGTGGCAGGGCGTGGCAGTTTTTGACTTAGAAATCTTTAAACATCTTCTCCCTAGTAACCATTGGGCCAATTTCAACCAAGCTTGGCATGAATGTTCCTTCAGTGACCCTTTTCAAAAGTTGTTCGCAGAATTTTGTTTCACGCCAAAATATGGGAGTGGCAGTTTTTGATATTGAAATCTTTAAACATCTACTCCTCAGTAACTATTGGGCCAATTTCAACAAAATTTGGTATGAATGTTCCTTGGGTGACCCTTTTCAAAAGTTGTTCGTGGAATTTTGATTTATGCCAAAATATTGGCGTGGCAGTTTTTGTCTTAGAAATCTTAAAATATCTTCTCCTCAGAAACCATTGGGCCAATTTCAACAAAACTTGGCATGAATGTTCCTTAGGTGACCCTTTTCAAATCGTGTTTAGGAAATTGTGGCTGTTTCTTTATTTAGAAATCTTTAAATATCTTCTACTCAGTAAGCATTGGGCCAATTTCAACCAAACTTGGCATGAATGTTCCTTGGGTGAACCTTTTCAAAATTTGTTTGTGAAATTTGATTGACGCCCAAATATGGGCGTGGCAGGGTGGGGCAGTTTTTATTTAGGAATATTAAAATATCTTCTCCTCAGTAATAATTGGGCCAATTTCAACAAAACTTGGCATGAATGTTCCTTTGGTGACCTTATTCAAAAGGTGTTTGCAGAATTTTGATTTACGCCCAAATATGGGTGTGGCAGTTTTTTAACTTTGAACATCTCCTCAGTAACCATTGGGCCAATTTCAACTAAACTTAAATGGATATTCCTTTTCAAAAGTGTTGGTAAAATTTCGAATCATCTTACATTAGTCAGGTGAGCAATTTTAGGGCCATTCTGGCCCTCTTGTTTAAAAAGTTCTGTCTTTGTTTCAATATAAAATTGGATGCACTGAAGCAATGACAACCCATTATTTTAAGGACATCAGAAGAGCCACAAGATAAATGAAATGTCTATGACTAATGGGTTATGAGAAATCTTTTTAAAGATATCCTTCTTTGTTTTCTGTGTAAAACATTGTCAGCATTTCTGTTGCCATATTAATTAGGTTTTACTAGAATTAAATGTTACAAATTCTGTACAGCTTCACAAAACGAACATCCCTGCAAAGCTTGATTGGCTAACTGGTTTTTGAGAAGATTCTTTAAAGATTACGGATGGGCATATAGAAGAACAACTGACAATGATGAAATTGCAATTGCTCAACTCACACTTAGTGATTAGGTGAGCTTAAAATATACCTGTCAACTCTCAAAAATTTTAGCAAAATTACTGTAATACATCAACCAACTGTGCATGTAATATGAACAATAAGTCTTATATCAAACTTTCCTCTGAGGTAATAGGGACTTGACTCCATTCATTTAACAATCTTACCAAAAAATAAGTTATAACTCTAACACAACAAATCAAATATAATCCAACTACTACTTGTATTAGCCATGCAATGAAAATAAACTCCACCTATAATAGCCCTGGCTTTCTTTCTTTCATTTCCCACAATGTCTCTTACCAAGTTTTTAAAGTTTCTTCAACTTAAATCATCTTTTGCAACATTTTTCATTACTGACCAGTGCAAAATTTGTTGTGTGTCAATTAATTGGTTAAATACTATTTTTTTCTTTGAATCAACCAACAGTGCAAATCAATAGAAGCAACAATACTTTTTTCTAAGACGTAACAATCAAGAGAGATAATCTATTAATTCAACTTTTTTAGGAAATGATATGTTTTGTGTCCCTTCAATTAATTAAATACAGTTAAACTTCAGTGGCTCGAACACATCGAGGACTGGCTAGTTTGTTCAAGATTTTTGAAGTTCTACTGATCCGAAAATCAGATAAGGCAATATCATTTGTCTGAGGTACGAAGTGTCCGAAAATACCTTCACTTACTTGCTTGACATGTTTTGAATTTCATAGAATCCAACATACGTATAATTGTTTTCAAACCTTAACATGAGAAATTTACAGACGTTTTTTAAGAAATCATAAATTTTGCCAAATTAATTGCACTACACAAGCATAATATGTTTGGTTCGTTTTTAATGATTGCGGTTACAAACATGGCCTCATTTGCAAATTTAATATAAAGCATCAATAATACTACTCCTTTTTTGTCAACATGTTATTGTTATCTGAAAAAGGGCATTATGCATTTCAAGCACAATAAATGCCACAAATCTTCTTTCAAAGAGTATAGTTGTGGTCCTCGGCGTAGAATAACTTCATCATCAGATTCCAAAGGTGTTTTGGAATTGGTACGAAAAATTCTCCAAGAATGAAATAACCATCTTAGATATTTTTTGTTAATGAATATGCAAACATTCAATTACAATGTATAATTATTTCTTAATGATAGAAAAAATGTATTTTTTCACGTAACAGATTATTATTACACATGCTGCATCATTTGACAGTAAGTATGTATAAAAATTCATTAAACATATTAACTTATGATTGTCAACCAACTCTTTGTTCGACTGTTCCAGATAAAATATATAGTGATTTGAGGTTTGGGACTTTGATAAGAGTTCGAAAGTTTGACATTCGAGGTGTATGAGTTTTCCAAGGTCGGGGACCAAATTTCTTGTTGGAAATTTCCGTTGTGTTCAAGAATACCTGTGCTCGATTAAATAAAGTTTGACTGTACAATCCAACATTAATTTACACATGGAACAAGAGGACCACGATTGTCCTAAATCACTCTCCATAGGCATCTTCAAATTACAGTACTTTTTTTGTATAAACAAGAGGACCATGACGGTCCTAAATCGCTCCCCTGAGTATGAAGGTTCATGGCTTTATGATATAAACAAAATAGCAAAGCCCTCTGTCTAATTATTTTGGAGAAGATGTTAACAGATTTCTCTTTTAACCCTAGGTATATTGATGATCCAACCATATAGCACTAATTTCCTGAATATGGTAATGCTTTGAAGTATAGACATCAATACATACCAAGTATAAAAGCTGTAAGCCTAATGGTTTAGGAGAAGAAGGTTTTCAAAGATATCATTATTTATTCCTAACTAAAATTAGGGATTGCACAGAAAAGGGCTAATTTTTTAAGTAATTTGGTAGAGGGTCAATGGCTGATGATATGTACCAAATATCATAGTATGATAATGGGCCCCTACCGATATCCAGAGTTACTCCGCTTAGTTTTAGCATCAGAGTGACCTCCCTTAAATCTTTGGGTAGTTCCGGTGAAAAAATCGATGATATCGGTATCGAAAACATTAACAGGTTGTTGCCAGCTCTCTCTATGTGTCATCAATGTTGAAACCCTAGATGATCTAGAGACTACTTTATTGTAACCGCTGAGCTTAATTTTGAAAGCTAAATGACGTTTTACGTGTTTATAATCGTAAATGAGCCGGCATGAAAGTGTATTTTTCGGATATACCCTAATTCCGGATATACGTATTAATTACCATAAAAAGAGCTTTTTTGATCAAAATAAATACAATGATACTCACGGAAATACATTCTGTTATTTCTTTTTTTAAAAAATGGTTTCACACGTCAAGCGAGGCTTTGAATTTATAAGTTATTTGTCATTTTACAAACGGGAACTGTTACGAAGAAGCTCTCCATACCTCTTCATTTCCTTCATGACCATGGGAATTTACCAAATTCCCTTTTCATTGATGAATATGAAATTAATTTAATCAGAATTTCCCTGCATGATCCTCATCAAGCTTTGTAAAGTGTCTGGAGGCTTGTGGAAATGACTGTTGCCTCTGTAGGTCCTACCAAGATATATCATTCGTTTCTTACCAATGGCAAGTAAGATATATCATTAATTTCTAACCAATCGGCAAATGAAAAGGTCTAAGTAGGGTGAGCAGCTGGTGGGTCAGATGAAATGTCAGTTATGCTTAGTAACTGATTTAATGTTGAAAGTGGTGTTTAACCGATAACCGGAGGGCAAAATTTTAGAATGTGCCAAATTTAAAGGAGTTGCACATGACAACTTTAAGTTTATGGATTTGTAGATATTTTCATCTTTCTGGGCAGAAAACATTCGGAAAAATGAAGAAATTTCTCGTTACAAGCAATTTTGTAAATTTGTACAATGTTTTCTCAATTATTGTTCTAAAGGGTGCCTAAAAGCGTCATTGTGTGGGAATGGGTAAACCAATTTAATTCAATCAACCAGGACAAGCTTGAGCATCTGATATTAGATGTGTGCACAACATATAAAATTTATTCTGATTAACCCTGGTTTATACGTCCCTGTGGCTTTCAAATTGAGAATGCATTGTAGAATTTTTCCTCTTTCCACAGCATTTCTACTCTGCTGAATGTTTTTTTAATTTATTGTTCTATATATCATAACATGTATTTTAGTATTTGAGAAAAAGTGAGAAATAAAAAAGTGGAAATATAAAAGAGATGACCGTAAGAAGTGTTACAAAGATAGAACTAAGACAATCTTTTTGAACGTTTTAATCCATTTAGTTGATACCAAATTCTTATTACTATATTGAGATATATCATGCAATGGCATATATGATAAAATGTATATATACTAAATATTCAAATCTTTTTGTAAAAAAGTGATCTTAAACATGTTTTATTTTTCAATTTTTTTCTTTCTTAAACATTTTTTCAATTTTTTTCTAAATGAGAAACGTTTTATAATAGATTTCCTTTACCTCTTGCATTTATAATCCTATTTAAAATGTACAGATTCGTAATTTCCTTAGAATTAGAGGGAATAGCAAACGACTTCCTTTGTCACTTGTAATAAGGGGATATCGGGTGAAAATCAAAGCAAATAACCGATCATTATGAGATATATCCAGTGTATATCCAAAATACCACCCTTGGTCTATTACGCAATCAGATATACCGATCAGAAGCATGTAAGTTACTTGGATTAAAACAACAGTTTGTGAGATGACTTCGTTACCTTTCAAATTTGATTTACCATTTTAACCCTTTACAGAAAAAAATCTCAGAACGAAAGAGGATACGATAGCCATGTGTACCGAAAATAATGGATCTTTCTGATGTGGAGAAAATCGGCGTAGAAAGTACTCTTTATCGCAACATTGTTATTCTTGGTTGTTGTTGTGTGGTTTCTTGTTTTAATAAGTCTTTTAAAGTTAAAGAAGTAAACATAATGATTTTCTACAAAGGACGCCTTTGCTAATTTTTTTTTCGAAAATTGGAAGTAAAATATGAAAACTGGACGAGAATGAAATTGGTTCCTTGATAGGGAGAGTAAAACGATTAAAACGTGTCAATGTTAATATAAACTACCACAATAATTCCATATTCTAAGAGTATTTTAAGAGTACTCAACATTCCTCTGTATCAAATTCTGAAAAGTATCTGATTCTACGCAAAATAGGAGCATTTATTCTCTGATAGTGTACTTTTACTTAGGGACCCAACTACATCATTTTGCATATAATATATGGACAGAAAGATAAAACATTAATCAATCTTTAGAACTAGATAAATTCCAAATAATTAAAGTCAACCGACTCCCTTGTTAATTAGTCAAAAGAAGGACATCTGGGCAGTCGTGTGAAAATCAAAGCAAATAGCTGATCGTTATGAGATATATCCGGATACCACCCGTGGACTATTGCGTAATCAAAGATATCGATTCAAAACGTGTAAGTTACTTGGATGAAAACAGGAGTATATGGACGGACATCGATAACTTACCATTTGAACCTTTGTAGATAAAAAAAAAATCTCAGAACGAAATAGGATACAGTTTGTTTGAATGGGGTTTTACGCCGCTTTCAACAATCTTTCAGTTATATCGCGGCGGCTGGAGCACCTAACAATGGAATCCTGGTATTTCTCACACCAGTACTACCATTACATCCTTTCCTAGCCTCCAGCTGCTATCCCACATAGGTCTACAATTATCGACCCATTGGTGAGAGACAAATAGTCGGAAAGAATGAGTGCCGCCGTCGGGAATCGAACCCGGGACCTCTAGATTGAAAGTCCGATGCGCTACCAACTGCGCTATGACGGCCGCAAATAGGATACAGACGAAATATTAAAATTCATTTGTATCAAAAATAACGGATTGCTCAGATTTTGGAGAAATTCCTTGTAAAAATACCCCTTTTATCACAAAACTTTTGTTTCCCCCGTTGTTGTTTTGTCTGTTTGCATGTTTCAATAGATATTCTCAATCCAAGGAAATAAAAGCAACAATTCACCATGAAGGACACTTTTGCTAATTTTGTTTCGAAAATGAGAAGTAGAATAGGAAAACTGGATGAAACCATGACGGGAAGACGATTATAACGTGTCAACGTAAATAAAATCTACCAAAACATTTTCATAATCTATAAGTATTACAAAAGTACTTAATATTCTTAAGTGTGAAATGCCGAAAAAATAATTAATTATCTCCAAAACAGACGCTTTTAGTCTCAGCCCTTATATACTCTTTGTTGAAATTTAAACCGGAACTACCCAGTAGAATCAAGGGAGATAATTAAAGGGCAATTTTCGGGAGAACTCTGTATATCGGTAGGGGCCCATTCTTTGAAGTATTTTGGTAGACGGTCAATATATTATGATATGTACAAAATATCAAAGCTATAGGCCTTATGGTTTGGGAGAAGAAGATTTTTAAAGTTTTCCTTCTTAAATTCTATGTAAAATAAGGGATCGCCCAGAAGAGGGCTAATTTTCGGAATACGGTAATTCTTTGAAGTATTTTGGTAGAGGGTCAATAGATGATGATTTGTACTAAATATCAAAGCTCTAGGCCTTATAGTTTGGGACAAGAAGATTTTAAAAGATTTCCTTCTTTATTTCTATATAAAATCAGAGATCACAAAGACAAGGGCTAATTTTCAAAATATGGTATTTCTTTGAAGTATTTTGGTAGAGGGTCAATAGATGATGATTTGTACCAATATTAAAGCTCTAGGCCTTATGGTTTGGGAGAAGAAGATTTTAAAAGATTTCCTCATTTATTTCTATGTAAATTCAGGGATAGCCTAGAAAAGGGCTAATTTTCAGAATATGGTAATTCTTTGAAGTATTTTGGTAGAGGGTCAATAGATGATTATTTTTACCATATATCAAAGCTCTAGGCCTTATGGTTTGGGACAAGAAGATTTTTAAAGATTTTCGCCTTTATTTCTATGTAAAATCAGGGATTGCCCTGAAAAGGGCTAATTTTCAGAATATGGTAATTCTTTGAAGTATTTTGGTAGAGGATCAATAGATGATGATGTACACAAAATATCATAGATCTAGGCCTTATGGTTTGGGACAAGAAGATTTTTAAAGATTACCTTCTTTATTTCTATGTAAAATCAGGGATCACAAGAAAAGGGGCTAATTTTCAGAATATGGTAATTCTTTGAAGTATTTTGGTAGAGGGTCAATAGATGACGATATATACCAAATATCAAAGCTCTAGGCCTTACAGTTTGGGAGGAGAAGATTTTTTAAGTTTTTTCATTCCGTTGCCATGGCAACCAGAGTTCTTCATGGATTTCAATTCTTTGAAGTATTTTGAAAGAGCATGACCTAAGGATCATTTCTGTGAAGTTTTGTTGAAATTCCATGGTTAGTTTAGGAGGAGAGGCTTTTTTTGTAATTGTGAACGGAAGGATGGATGGACGGATGGACGGACGATGACCGATCACAATAGCTCCCCCAGAGCACTTCGTGCAAGAGCTAAACAGACACAGCTTGATTTTAAAAATAAGACAAGTATAAGACTTTGTGCATAGTACAAAGCTATTGAGTCATAGATAAATACAAATGCCTTTTGCTTCATAGTTTAATCCATTACCAAACTATCCCACATTTTTATGACCTCAGGTGAAAATTGGTTTTAAAAAAATATTGTCTCAATGTTAGAAAGGGAGAACTTAATAGTTTCAATTCTCCATTTATCACAATGTTTTCTACCCTAAAAACTCCGTGTATTTAAATTTCAATCAAACTTTAATGACTGTCTGCAACTTCTTTGAATGTGGACCAGAGTTAAGAGGAGAAGACTTTGAAATTGATTTAATTTAGCTTTTTACCAAACTTGGGGCCTTTGGGACGGGGGCAATTGACCCAATAGGTATTATTTTAGCAACCTTGGTAGAGAACAATCTGAATGAAATAGTGTTGACAAGGATTTTAAGGTCCCTCTTTTCATGTTTTTTGGAGGATTGGACTCAATTTCAAACGGAATGATCCTTATTGCACAATCATTCTATAAAGAGAATCTTCTTTAAAGAGAATAGGACAACCTACCCTTTTTCTATGAGTTATACATTCTTTTAGGTCCTCATACTGATCTTTACACCTTGTGGCAGAATTCTGTAGTCCAATCCTTGCTGAACATTGTAAAAAATCCTTATAAAAATCTGAACATCGTCTTTCTGTGAGAGGAAGGTAATCAAAGTGTTGGTTGTTGAATGGGTTCCACCACTGTCCTCCAGCAGGTTTATAATGAGTGGCAACCCTCTCCTTTTTCTCTTCTGCCATGGTCAGGAAAATCCTGTAAAGAAAATAAGACATTTTTATTGCAAGGAATTGAACACTTATTTAACCCTGTGAAATTTTCAACAGAATCCAATAATAATAATTATTGTGGACTTCATCACATACACAAGATTGTTTTGAGTAAAAATCTATAAGGCCCCTTTTCCTGTGTTTTCTGATTGATCCACTTCAATTCCAAAAGGTACTTTCCTTTCAATCCTACAATTGTCTTGTGAAATTTTAAAGGCAATCTGATAATAATTGGAAACTTCTGTTCATATAAATTAATTAAGAAAATTTTGAATGATAATTTGTATGGTCCTTTTTCCCTTGTTTCCAATGACACAAATTTTCCATGCATCTTTGAAGAGAATCTGATAACAAGAGGCCATGTAGGCCTGAGACACTACTTGGTATCAAGTTTCCATTTAAGTATATTTAAGGAAGTTAGTAGCTTAACCCATTACCAGACTACAACATTTTAGACTGATTCAAATTGAAAGGAGTCGCAGAGGAAGTTGATGAAATGCAATTCCTTCATTTTCCAAAATGTTTTCAATGTTTTACATTGAGGGGGCGCTTAACCCAACACTTTGTGGTAATGGGTTAAAGAAGAATGCATAAAATGGAAATAACAAATTGGACTTTATTCCCTTTATTATTTTGAGCAACAGTCCTTAAAGCCCCTTTACTCATACGTAATGATGGATCCACTCCATTTCCAAAAGGAAGTTTCCTTGTGACCCTACAATCAACCTGTGAAATTTTCAACAGATGTCGATAATAATTGTGGACATTATCACGTAACAGGATAGTTTTGAGTGAAAATCCATAAGGCCCCTTTTCCTGTGTTTCATCACGGATCAACTTTATTTCAAAAAGGAACTTTCCATACAATTCTACTTTTGTCCTGTGATCTTTGAAGACAATCTGATAATATTTGTGAACTTAATCACATAAGATAATCTGTAAGGCCCCTTTTCAAGTGTTTCCAATGCCACAATATTTAATGCATCTTTGAAGAGAATCCAATACAAACTGTGGACATTATTGTGTTAACAAAGATATTTCAATCAAGTTCTCCTAAGGCCCGTTTTCCTGTGATACATTAATGTTGGTTTAATCATTCTGTGAATATGATGAAATATGGGGACTTCATTATGTTAACTATAATATCATGTTACCTTTGGATTTTATTGTGTTAATGAGGATTTTATATTGAAATTCTCATAGGGCCCCTTTTCCCATAAAATGTTACACAACATACCAAATTTCATAAGGAACAATCATTTTCCCAACAAGAGGCCCATGAGGGCCTGAGAAGCTCTACTGGTTATCAAATTTTCTATGAAAGAAATCTGATGTTTAAGGAAGTTAATTGCTTAACCAATTCCCACTCAGTAAAACTTAGATGCCCCCAAGTTAAAAAAAATTCAGTAAAAATTGTGGAAAATGAAGAAATTGCTTTTTGCAAGCAATTGCTTCATTTTCCACGATTTTTTCTACTCAGAAAAGTGAAAAAATCCAAAATTTAATTCACTTTCAATTGTCGTCTGTAACTTCTTTAAATATGGGCCAGTCTGAAATTTTGTTGTGTGGGAATGGGTTTAAGATGAATGCATTAAATAAAAATAATATAATTGGACTTTGTCCCTTTATTATTTTGAGCAACAATCCTTAAGGCCCCTTTTCCCGTGTTTCATGATGGATCCAATCCATGTCCAAAAGGAAGTTTCCTTATGACCCTACAATCATCCTGTGAATTTTTTAATTTTTGAGTGAAAATCCAAAAGGTCCCTTTTCCTGTATTTTCTGATGGATCCACTTCATTTCCAAAAGAAACTTTCCTTACAACCCCACAATGAATTGTCCTGTGAAATTTTAAAACAATCTGATAATACTTGTGAACTTCATCATATAAACATGAATGTTTTGAATTATAATCTGTAGCTTGTACTTTTTCCAATGTTTCCAATGCCACAATTATTCCATGCATCTTTGAAGAGAATCTAATAAAAACTATGGACCTTATTGTGTAAAGATATTTCAATCAAGTTCTCATAAGGCCCCTTTTCCTGTGATACTTTATTGACCTTACCTATCTTAAAAAGATTATTTCTCAGGTAATACACTCATTCTGTGAAAGTTTGAAGAGAATTTGATGAAAACTTTGCATTTCATTGTGTTATTAATCTTTTATGTCCCTTTCCACTGGTTCTTGACTGATCAGATCAATTTTCAAAAAGATCATTGTTTAATCTTCTGTGAAATTTATAATCCTAATGATTGTTTAATCATTTTGTGAAAGTTTGAAGTGAATCCAGTGAAATTTCAGGGACATCATTGTATTAACCCTTTCCTGTTTTGCAAAATTTTAGACTTGTCCAAATTCAAAGGATTTGCAGACGGCAATACGAAATTGATTTTATTTGGAAAAATAATCATTCAATAGGGTTGAAAACATTGTTGAAAATGAAGAAATTGCTTGTTACAAGTAATCTCTTCTTTTTCCACAATGTTTTCTCAAGTATAAAACCACAGGGACGTAAAAACCAGGGATTGAACAGGAAAGGGTTAACTAGAATATTTCAATATGTTTTCATTATGATGGTACAATCAATCTTTGTAATCTGTGGACTTTATTGTGTTGATGATTATTTTATAGTGAAATTTTCATAGGGTCCCTTTTCCCGTGTAACTTTACAGAGCAAACTAAATTTCAAAAAGGAACAATTCAAATGAAGGTACAATCATTCTCTAAGAGTTTAACCATTTCCAGTTGTATGAAATTTTAAACTGGACCAAATTGAAAGAGGTTCCATTTGACAATGAAAATTGGATACAATTGAAAGGTAACCATCCTATGTGTTAGAAAATGTTGTGGGAAAAGGAGAAATGGCTAGTTACAAGCAATTTCTTCTTTTTCCACAATGTTTTCTCAAATATTGAATCACAGTGGCATAAAATCCTGGGTTAGTACAGGAAAGGGTTAAAGAAAAGCAAAGAAATCAGTCGATTGAATTGTGTCAAGAATTTGCAATAGAATTTTTCATAAGGCCCCTTTTCGTGTGGGACTTAACTAATCAGTCAAAGTATTTACAAAGTAACAATCCAAATGACGGTACAATCATTCTATTAAAGTTTGAAGAGAATCTGATGAAGACTGAGGACATTTTTGTGTCAATGAGAAATTTGTAATAAAAGTTTCATACAGCCCCTTTCCCCTCATACTAGACAGATCAAGCCAATTTGGGAAGAAACTATCCTAATGATGGTACAAACATTCTGTGAAAGTTTGAACAGAACCAGATTAAAACGGTGGCCTTTATTGTGGTACAAGGTTTCAAAATTAAATTACATAAGGATCCTTTTCCTATGATACTTGAAGGATCCAGTCTAATGTCAACATCAACAATGGTAATTATTGTATTATCATTCTGTGAAAGTTTAAAGAAAATCTGATGGAAGCTCTAGACTTGGTAACAAGGATTTCTGAATGAAATTTTCATAAGGCCCATTTTCCTGTGTTTTTTGACAGTTCAGACCTCATTTTGAAAAATGATCGTTTTGACCTTATTATCATTCTGTGAAAGTTTCAACAAGATTCAATCAAAGCTATGGGCTTTATTGCATTAACGGGGATTTTTGGATTGAATTTTTATACAGCCCCTTTTTTCCGATGTTACTTGATGGATCTGACCAAATTACGAATGGAACTATCCCTACAAAATTATAATCATTCTATAAAAGGACAACCCAATTAAATTCCTGGCTTTTATAGCATTAACCAAAATTTTTATACATGTAGTTAAATTTTCATAAAGCTGCTTTTCCTGTGTTTCTTAATAGATCAGACCAAATTTCAAAAGGAGAAATCCTTATGATGGTACAATCATTCTGTGAAATGAAACTGGTGAAATCTAGGGACATCATTGTATTAATGAAGATTTTTATATATAATTTTCATATGGCTCCTTTTTCTGTGATACTTGACTTGTCAGACCCAATTTTGAAACAAACAATCCTTACAATAATACAATCATTCTATAAAAGTCTGTAGAGAATGTGATGAAAACTGTGGACTTAGAAGTGTTAATAAGGATTTCTTAATCAAACTTTCCTAAAGCCCCTTTCTCAAGATACTTGAAGGATCAGACCAAATTTCAAAAGGAATGATCCTTATGATGGTACAATCATTCTGAGGAATTTTGAAAAGAACCATCCTTATGATTGTACAATCATTCTGTGAAAGTTTGAAGTGAATCCAATCAAAACTGCGGACTATAGTGTGTTTACAAGGATTTCTAATAGATTTTTTTAAATCAAATTTTCATGATGCCCCTTTCCCACATTTCTTGATGGAACTTTGTGTGCACATATACTTAATGCAGGGGTCAAATTAACAAAAAACAAGAGGTCCATGAGGGCCTGAGACGCTCTACTGGTTATCAAGTTTTCCTTTAAAGAAATCTGATATTTAAGGAAGTTAATTGCTCAAAGAAGAATGCATGAAGAAAAAAAAAAAGGGCTTTATCCCCTTTATCATTTTAAGCAACAAACCTCAAGGCCCCTTTTCCCATGTTTCATGAAAGATCCACTCCATTTCCAAAAGAAAGTTACCCTATGACCCTACAATCATTCTGTGAATATTTCATCAGAATCTGACAATAATTGTGGACTCTATCACATAAACAGGATTGTTTTGAATGAAAATCAATAAGGCCCCTTTTCCTGTGTTTTCTGATGGATCAATTTCATTCCAAAAGGAACTTTCCTTACAACCCGACAATTGTACTGTGAAATTTAAAAGACAACTTGTTAATGATTGTGATCTTCATCACATACACAAGAATGTTTTGAATGATAATCTGTAAGGCCCCTTTTCCTGTGTTTCGAATGCCACAATTATTCCATGCATCTTTGAAGAGAATCCAATAAAACTGTTGACTTTATTGTGTTAACAAAGATATTAAATTCAAGTTCTCATAAGGCCCCTTTTACCGTGATATTTTACTATTGGTTTTATCATTCTGTGAAAGTTAAAAGTGAATCCGATGAAATATTGGGAATTCATTATGTTTACTGGAATATTTGAAAAAAAAAAATCATATGGCCCCTTTTTACATGATACTTGATGGATTGTACCCAGTTCTGAAAAGAACCATCTAAGTATTTGTACAATCATTCTGTGAAATTTTGAAGTGAATCCGGTGAAATCAAGGGACATCATTGTGTTAACCAGAATATTTAAGAGAGTTTTTCATAAGGCCCCTTTTTATGTGACACTTGCCATAATCAGATCCACTGTCAAAATCAACAATTGGAATGATGGTACAATCAATCTGTTTAATCTGTGGTATTTATTGTGTTAATGAGTTTATAGTGCAATCTTCATAGGGCCCCTTTTCTCATGATACTTTACAGAACAAACCAAATTTCAAAAGGAACAATTCTAATGAAGGTAGAATCATTCTTTAAAAGTTAAAGAGAATCAATGAAAACAGTGGACTTAATTGTGTCAAGAATTTTTGTAACAAAATTTTCATAGGACCCAATGTACAAAGGAACAATCCTAATGATAGTTTGAATGATAAAGACTGAGGACTTTATTGTAATAATGATGTTTTGTAATAAAATTTTCATAAGGTCCCTTTTCTTGTGTCATTTAACCAACCAGACCTAATTTACAAAGGAACAATCCAAATGATGGTACAATCATTCTATTAAAGTTTGAAGAGATTCTGATAAAGACTGAGGGCATTGTAGTGTTTATGAGGATTTGGTAATAATTTTTCATACAGCCCCTTTTCCTATGATACTAGACAGATCAGGCGCAATTTTGAAAGAAACAATCCTTATGATGGTACAAACATTCTGTGAAAGTTTGAACAGAATCTGATGAAAACTGCAGACTTTATCTTTGTGTAGATTTTTTAGAATAAAATTTTCATAAGGCTCCTTTTCCAGTGATACTTGAAGGATCAGGTCTCATGTCAGCATCAACAATCGTGATTATTGTACAATGATTCTGTGAAGGTTTGAATAAAACCCAATGAAAGCTCTGGACTTGCTTACAAGGATTATAGATAAAATTCTCTAAAGGCCCCTTTTCCCATGATACTAGACAGATCACGCCTAATTTGAAAGGAAAGAATCCTCATGATGGAATAATCATTCTGTGAAAGTTTTAACAGAATCTGATGAAAACTGTTGACTTTATTGTGGTACAATGATTTTAAAATTAAATTTCATAATGCTCCTTTTACTGTGATACTTGACGGATCAGGTCTAATGCAAACATCAATAATCATTATTATTGTACAATTATTCTGTGTGAATGTTTGAAGAAAATCCGATGAAAGCTCTGGACTTGGAAACAAGGATTTATAAATGAAATTTTCATAAGGCCCCTTTTCCTGTGCTTCTTGACAGTTCAAACCCTGTTATGAAAAGAATGATAGTTATGACCTTCCAATCATTCTGTGAAAGTTTCAACAAAATCTGATCAAAGCTGTGGGCTTTATTGTGTTAACAGGGTTTTATTGAATTTTCATATAGCCCCTTTTCCCATGTTACTTGATGGATCTGAACCAATTCCAAAGGGAACTCTTCTTACAAAAGTATAATTATTCTGTTTGAGTATAAAGACAACCCCATCTCATCTGTGGACTTACAAGCATTAATTAAGATTTTTTTAATTGAATTTTCCTAAGTCCCCTTTTCCTATGTTTCTCAATGGATCAGACCCAATTTGAAAGGAACAATCCTTATGATGGTACAATCATTATGTGAAAGTTTGAAGTCAATCAGGTGAAATCTAGGGCCATTACGTGTTAACTAAGATTTTTTTTACTAAATTTTCATAGGGCCCCTTTTCCCATGTAACTTGATGGATCAAACCTGCTTACAAAAGGAACAATCCATTTAATGTAATAATCATTCTGGGAATGTTTGAAGAGAATTTGTTGAAAACTATGGACTCTAATGTGTTTACAAGGACTTTTTCAATCCAGTTTTAATCGGGCCCCCTTTTCCCGTGGTCCTTGACTGATCATACCAAATTTTGAAAGGAACAATTCTTATGATGGTACAATCATTCTGAGAAAGTTTGAAGGCAATCAGATGAAAACTGTGGACTCTAGAGTGTTAACAAAATCTTTGAATTAAATTTTAATAAGGCCCCTTTTCCTATGTTTCTTGAGGAATCATATCCGATTCCAAAAGGTACAATCCTTATGATGGTACAATCATTCTGTGAAAGTTTGAATAGAATCCATTGAAAATTGTTGGCTCTAGATTATTAATGAGAATTTTTTATTAAACATTTCATAAGGCCCCTTTTTCCTGTGTTTCTTGAAGGATCATACCAAATTTCTAAAGGACTAATCCTTATGATAGTACAATCATTCTGTGAAAGTTTGAAGGGAATCCGGTGAAAACTTTTGACTCCAGAGTGTTAAAGAGTATTTCTTAAAAGATTTTTCGATTAAATTTTCATAAGGCCCCTTTTCCCGTGTTTCCTGATGGATCTGACCAAATTCCCAAAAGAAAAATCCTTATTATGGTACAATCATTTTGAGAAAGTTTAAATACAATCTGATGAAAACTGTGGACTCTAGAGTGTTAACAAGAATTTTTAAATAAAATTTTCATAAGGCCCCTTTTCCCCTGTTTCATGACAGATCAGACCCATTTTCAAAAAGAACCGATACTTATGATTGTACAATCAATCTGAGAAAGTTTGAAGAGAATCCGATGAAAACTGTGGACTCTATCGTGTAAACGAGGATTTTTAATGGAGTTTTAATTGAATTTTCATAAGGCCCCATTTCCCATGTTTCTTGACGGATCATACCCAATTTCAAAAGATACAATCATTCTGTGAAAGTTTGAAGAGAATCCAATGAAAACTGTGGACTCTATCGCTGAACAAGGATTTTTAATGGAATTTTAATTAAATTTTCATAAGGCCCCTTTTCCCATGTTTCTTGACGGATCATACCAAATTTCGAAAGGAACGATCCTTATGTTGGTACAATCATTCTGTGAAAGTTTGAAGAGAATCTGATGAAAACTGTGGACTCTATCTCGTAAACGAGGATTTTTTAATTAAATTTTCATAAGGCCCCTTTTCCCATGTTTCTTGAAGTATCATACCCATTTTCGAAAAGTTCGATCCTGATGTTGGTACAATCATTCTGAGAAAGTTTGAAGAGAATTCAATAAAAACTGTGGACTCTATCACGTAAACAAGGATTTTTCATTGAATTTTAATTAAATTTTCATAAGGCCCCTTATCCCGTGTTTCTTGACGGATCATACCCATTTTTGAAAGGAACGATCCATATGTTGGTACAATCATTCTGTGAAAGTTTGAAGAGAATCTGATGAGAACTGTGGACTCTATCGTGTAAACGAGGATATTTTAATTAAAATTTCATAAGGCCCCTTTTCCCGTGTTTCTTGATGGATCTGACCCATTTTTGAAAGGAACGATCCTTATGATGGTACAATCATTCTGTGTAAGTTTGAAGAGAATCTGAAGAAAACTGTGGACTTTATCGCGTTAACAAGGAAAAGTTTAACGGACGGACAACGGACGGATGGACGGATGCCGGACGGGAAAAAGCCATCGCTATAGCTCTAGTGGCATCTAGTTTCATCATTTATTAACAAGAGTGCCATTGTCACAATATACGCCGCCACTTTTCTGCTGTTTCACGAAAATAATTGTAGACACTACCAAATTCAAAACATTTGCAGACTTCCTTTTTAAATTGTCAAGTTCAAACTGTTCTTTATGACTGATTGATTGAATGGGTCCAGAGACTAAGTGTCAAGGGGCATAACTCTTGCAAAAATCAATGAACCATAAAATCTTTGATTCATGTACACCTACAAATTATGGTGATGACATTGACCAAGTTTCATTTAAATCAAGACAAAAAGTTAGGAGGGGTTGCATTCACAAGGCTGCAATTTAAATAAGCCCAAGATACTAAGTTTGAAGAGGGCATAACTGAGGCAAAAATCAATGATTGTTTGTTTGAATGGGGTTTTACGACGCTTTCAACAATCTTTCAGTTATATCGCAGCGGCTGGAGCACCTAACAATGGAATCCTGGTGTTTCTAACACCAGTAATACCATTACATCCTTTCCTAGTCTCCAGCTGCTATCCCAAATAGGTCTACGATTATCGACCCATTGGTTGAAGACAAATGAGTGCCGCCGTCGGCAAAAATCAATGAACCATAAAATCCTTACTTCATGCACATCTACAAATTTAGGTTATAACATCCACCAAGTTTCATTTAGATCCAGCCAGAAACTTAGGAGGAGTTGCATTCACAAGGCTGCAATTTCATTAAGCCCCAGAGACTAAGTTTTAAGGCAAATGAGACAAAAATCAATGAACCATAAAATCCTTACTTTATGCACATCTACCAATTAAAGTGATAACATTGACCAAGTTTCAAAAAGATCCAACCAGAAACTTAGGAGCGATTGTGCTCACGAGAAAAGTGGACGACGTACTTACGTATGTACTTACAGACAGACAGGCGGAGAAGATGACCCCAATATACGACCGCCTCCAGCAGCGTATAAAAAGGGGGTATTTGTGATACAATGATTTCTGTTATTTTTATTCCAAGTCTTTACAAAGATACAGGGTTTAATTCAGATTTTACATTTAAATATTTCAACATTAATGCTATAAACCCTATGTTGTAGAAGCTCATTTGAATCGTTTCATCAAGACTATTCAAATAAGTTCCCATGACATGGGATTTCATTGAAAAATGAGGATTTTAGAATGCTACTACCCCCTATTACCTAGATCTCTGTTTAAGTCAAGCAAAAATTAATTTGAATAAGAAAAAGTATTGATATGTTGTTTAAGTCTCAGGTTAACTTGCACCTATGGATTCTTCCCCCTTTGGACTCTCTCAGGACCGTCTGAATGATCACTGGAGCTTCATGACTGTAATTGGAAAGACCCTTACATTGATGCAGTACAGGATTTTATTTAATATAATTCTCTCAGCTTTACTGTCTCTTGGCAAAATGCAGAGTTCTGCCAAGCTTTTGACCTTAGGGGGCCACTGGCCCATCTAAGCCAATAATATGGGGCCACTTTTCCAAAACATGGGGCCACTATACTATGAGGTCGGATATATGTGATTCCAATCAATGAGAAGAAATCTGGAGCAGGGTTTTCATTAGTTCCCAAAAGTCAAGTCGTTGAAGAGTCATTGACCCTTGAGCCAAAATTTCCAAGAGTCAAAATTGAAATCCGAAGAGTCAAAATGCAATTGCCCCCCACCCCCACCCCACCATGAGCAATTCAGAAAAAAAAGTTTATAACTTTTTAACCAATGGTGCCTTAGAATAAACTCTGTCTCAGATTGAACCATTTCTCCATTCTGAAACTATTCTATTTTCAATGTAATATAAATTTTAGGGAAAAATCAGTATGCATATCATTTATTATTAGTTTGAATCAGTTTTAGAAATTCTCAAGAGTACTAAGAAGATCAAATTATTTCTATTTTTCATAAAAAGAAGTGCCGATTTTATACGCGAAAACCAATGACATTTCTTGGAAAACATTTTCTTAGGTATCATTTTAGTTCTTGATTATATTTTGTGAGCTTTTTATAAAAGAAATAGCAAATAAGTAAATTTCAGTAGGATTAGAACTCTGAAAGTGGGTTTCATCATTAATTTCACAGGTGTCAAGTACCTGTCAGTTACGATCGCCGATGCATGTCCATCACTCAAGAGTGTTAATTACCAATCAAGGTTGGTGTTATCCTTGATAAAGGTGTATGTTTTCATAATCAATTAGCCATTTTCAAATAATTTTGGCACACTTATGATGACCCTTGACGCATGGCTGCTAATTTTCGAGAGTCAAAATGACGCACAGTGGTAAATTTTCAAGCGTCAAAATTGCTTCTTTTTGAATTTCTGTGCGTCAAAACCCGAGGTCTCGGGTCAAACGAAAACCCTGCTGGAGGGCTTCTCATTTCAAAATAAACAATATATTGAATTAAAGATACAGTTTTGAGCTGTTGGTGAATTATTTTCTTGTGCTTAATAAAAAGAGAACTTTACTTGAATCATGAGATAGCCACGAAAAGTCCGAGAGCCATTAAATTCTGGAACTGTTTTTCGTAGCTCGATTTAGCTGTTTCACGCCCGGATTCTGATTGAGATTCGACTGATTTTGAAGTCCCGGGATAGTATGGCCGATCATCGGCGCCAGTTCTTGCTCTCTTTGACTAAAGCTTAAGATTGTTTTTGTTTTCTTTTTTCTGCCATTGCGGCGACACAAAACAGCGAGTTTATGATGCAGAAGGAATATTTCGTTACATCAAACTTAAATTTGTTATTTTTATTACAACGCTATTGATTGGCTTATATGACCGAAAACGGAATTTACAGTGCACAGTTAACCAATCAGAGCGACCTTTTCAATCAATATTAATGCTCTGAATTACCAAGGGAAACGCCAGAAGTAAATAAAACCCCAGAGGTCTGCCAAGCCTTTGACCTTAGGGGGCCAGTGGCCCATTTAAGCCAAGAATATGGGGCCACTTTTCCAAAACATGGGGCCACTATATTACGAGGCTGTATATATGATGTGAACAGAATCAATGAGAGGAAATCTCAAGGGCTTTCTTCTCATTTAAAAGTAAACAATATAATGAATTTAAAATACAGTTTCGAGCCGTTAATGAATTATTTTCCTTGTGCGAATGGGTTAATACAAAAAGAACAAGTCATTGAGATTTTACTTGAATCATAAGATAGCAACGGAAAGTCCGAGAGCCATTTATTTTGGAACTTTTTTTCGTAGCTCGATTTGGCTATTTCGTCCCGGATTCTGATTGAGATTCGGCCGATTTTGAAGGCCCGGGTTCGTTTGGCTGATCATCGGCGCCAGTTCGTGATCTCTTTGGCTCACTCTGGCCACAGAAGCTCAAGATTGGTTTTGTTTTCTTTTTTTCTGCCATCGCGCCGACAGAAAACAGCGAGTTTATGATGCAGAAGGAATATTTCGTTACGTCAAATTAAATTTGTTATATTTATTTTAGCGCTATTCATTGGCTGATATGACCGAAAACGAAATATATAGTGCACAGTAAACCAATCAGAGCGACATTTTCAATCAATATTAACGCTCTGAATTACCAAGGGGAACCCCGGAAGTAAATAAAAACCCAAACATCCGCCGATTCGTCCCAAGGTATCTTCGTACCTACAGCGCACAGTTCGTAACTTTAACGCGCCGGTCGGCCCCTCGGTCATATTTTTTAGGGGCCATCTGTAATTTTTCTGCGCCGATCCCGCAATGGCGCGCCCTTGGCAGAACTCTGAAACCCCAAACATACGCTGATTCGTCCCAAGGTATCTTCGTACCTACAGTTCACGGTTCGTAATTTTAACGCGCCAGTCGGCCCGCCGGACATGTTTTTTAGGGGCCATCTGTAATTTTTCTGCGCCGATCCCGCAATGGCACGCCCTTGGCAGAACTCTGAAAATGCTGAAATCATTTTATTGTCCTACTTAGATGTTGTTACCTCTACGCTAAAGAGGATATATGAGCCCATGTGTGACATTTTCAACAATTATACATGTGCGCCAAGTAAAGACTCAGATCAGCCTGTGCATCTGCACAGTCTGATCAGAGTCTTCACTCTGCGCTCTGTAGATAGATACTGACCCAAAGCTTCTTCAAACAATCAGCGAATATTCTCTAATTGCCCCGAATGACTGTGCAGGGTGCTCAATGTGTGTGAGTCACGCACATGCGAAATTGTTGGAAATGTCACGCATAGGCTAATATCTTGTATGAACATTAATTAGCATGAAACTATGGGATAAAGAATCACCTGAAGTAGCCTTGAGACATGGGTTTTCACGCCCATAAGTCAAGATCACAAAATTCAGAAAAGGTAATGAAAATAAATAAATATTCTGTGGTGAAAAGTTACTTTACCTTAATTTTTATTATGATTAAATGGACAAAATGAAAATTGGTTAATTTTCCTTGTCATAATTGAAAGAGAAACAACAGCTCTTTGCCACTTCCATTTAATTGGCACTCATCTATTTTGACGCCCCTGATTAGTCAACTCTATAAAAACTCTGATGTTGTTGAAGTGTTATGATGGAACCATTGTTGGTTAGAACTTTCAATTTGGTATGGATATTTATTTACCTAAAGAGAAATAACATAATTATATTTCTTGAATTTTCCGCTTTCCCCTCAGATAGGGGTAGATTCAAATAGCCTGTAGTCTCCCATTTTCGATCACCTTAAGCTATAAATTTGCGCATGCGCACTTACAAAATGATAATTAGACTTCATGAACTAAACTGAAAGTAACATAAATTCAATTAGAATATTGCAGTACGAATGAAAAACAGATTTATGAAAAAAAATGCAACAAAAAATACTCTCTTTTTGTATCCATACACTGATCATGGAGATCCAAATTCAGTCTCCCATAATCGAGCACCTTAGAAATATACATCAAAGGATCAATGTCATACATGCAGCAGTGTTGAAACGGACTTGAAAATGTATTTTGAGTTATTTGCCATCTATCTACCCAAACTTCAAAAAGCATCTACATGAAAAACATTATTTGCAAGAAGAAAAAAAATGAA
Source organism: Fragum fragum (assembly GCA_946902895.1). NCBI lineage: Eukaryota > Metazoa > Mollusca > Bivalvia > Cardiida > Cardiidae > Fragum > Fragum fragum. Next base: position 8,641,728 of record OX336367.1, read on the forward strand.
CCCCAAAACATTTGTAAGGAATCATGACAAAAAATAGTATAAACCGGGTAATGCAAGAGTTTTAAGGAATAATTTGTATTTCTCTGATAAATTTCGTATATTGTCATTGATAAATGTTGATTTCTTACAATTTGCACATTGTTTGTAATACACAAATTAACTGCAAGTCAGCCGAAATGAAAATGATCGAATATGGGCGATTGCTCGAATACGGGAAACTCCAGTATAACTTCTTACTTAGGATACTTTTGTTTGGCCCCCTTCTCTCATCAAATAAATATATAACCCACCATCTTATAACAGTCGAATTTTAATTGTGAAAAATGCTAAAAGCTGTGTTTAACATCCAAAAGTCATGTTTTATACAATACAGTGATGAATAAACGCGCGTCAAAATAGATGAGCGTCAAAATACATGACTTGACGATAGGATATAAATTTTGTACATTAAAGTCACAAAATGGAAGCCAAAAACTCAAATCCATATTGTGTAATTTCTTGTTACTCTTTCTCCCGCAATCTAGGCCTTGCCTTATTTCGTATTATTAGGCACTTTGAAGAAATTTAAATCAGGACTTACTGTCAGGCAGCTCGTCCAAACCAAGGTCAAACATTAGATGCGTTTGTTTGGGAGAAAGATTGCGTTTTTATCGATCCTGTAAATTGTGTTCTATTGCGATAAATTAGGAAGAAGTAAATGAATTATATACACTTTTTATTAAAAAGTAGTGACTTGTTTACTGGAGATGATAATGATAATGAATAATGAGTGATGTAATGTTTTGTTGTATCTATTGTATAGGTAAGCGAACTACAAAATCAAGCAAAGTCATTCCAAGCGCCTTACGTATCACTAGATTTCGTGCTTTAAAACATCACCTTAAGTTATAAAATTATAGTTAGACTCCTTGAACTAAACTGAAAGTGACATAAATTGAAATATTGCAGTACGAATAAAAATAGATTTGTAACAAAAATTACACTCTTTTTGTATTCATATGCTGGTTTATATTAAGATCCGAATTCAGTTTCCCATAATCGAGGTCTTCTATCTATCTATATCTGTATATAGTGCCCAACTGCCCTTTCGGGTATTCCTGGCAGGTAATAGCAATATACATCCGATGATTAATGTCACACTTGCGGCAATGGTAACACAGAAAATGTATTTTGAGTTATTTCCCATTTATCTACCAGATTTTCAAAAAGCATCTACACAGCAACAGCATTTGCAAACAGATAAAAAAAAATTGAACACAAAGTATTTGTACGGAATGGACAAAAAAAAAAAATTACTCTAGTAAACTGCTAGTGCGCAGAAATGAAAGCAATCAAGTAAAGGAGACTGCTAGGATATGGGAAACTTGAACATGGATGAAAATTCCATCAAAGTAGGCACTTGGATTTAGGAAGTAATAACAGCATACAAAAATATGTCTTTCTATTAATAACATATTTTATCATATATTACAAGGTAGTGCAGGAATCCGGGTCGGTTTGCCCTAAAACATACATGTTCACCTTTTAGTACTTTTTGACCTAATTCCTGTTCGCCCTGGGTCCCTTGGCCCTAATTCCTGTTCGCCCCAGATCTGTTTGCCCTATATTTTATTTTTGTAGTAGATGTTCAGAAAAGTATGCTTATAAATATTTCTTAATACTTAGAGATATCTTTAGGTTTTCAAATCTGGAGCGTATTCTTTCTGTGTTGTTTAACCCATTACCAGAAAAGAAAATAAAGTAACAAGTTAGGGAATAAAACTAAGCAATGCATATGGACAGAAATCTATGACTGTATCTGGACGGATTTTGTTACTGTAAATGAATTATCGTTTTAGAGTGCCGTAATTAATCACCTTATATTTGGTAATTTGCTTGAATTTTGATAAAGGATAGAATGAATGTTAGCAACAATCAATTCTTAACCAAATACTTGAATGACAAGAAGTAATATACAAGTTATGTTTATTGAAATCTTGACAAGCCGTAAAACATCATTATCAAAGGTACTGGTGCTTATTGAATCAACAAATCAAGTGTTATCAAAATATATGAAACATGATATCAAATGATACTATCCAAATTCTGTAAAATGTACAAAAGGGGGCAAACAGGAAAAATTAAGGCAAAGTTTCGAATATATTAAGGGCAAACAAACCCAATACTGTAGTGCAGCTACCATTTTTTAAAGTCAAGAATGTTTTTATAAGTATCTCTTGTTCCTTGTTACTGCGGGAAATAGTTAAACCAGCCCCTCGTGAAACAGACCCCTGGTCTAAACCGGCACCAAACCGGTCAAACCAACCCTGACTAATGGTCAAATTGAACTTTCAAATTTGCGGAAACATAAATCATTTTAAAGCATCATATAAGGTTGCTGTATAAATCCTTTCAAGCGGATTAGCTCAGCTGGTAGAAAACTTGACTTCAAACCTCAAGATAAGGGTTTGAGCCCAGGGGAACCATATCAACTAACAAAACTACCGGGTAATTGTCTTTCGGATGAGATGTTTACCTGAGGCCCTGTGTGATGTTTGATTCATGGAGCACATTAAAGAATCAGGTTGAGCTATCCGCAGTTTGCACTATCCCTCGTAACAACTCACCGTCTTCTGGGGCATGTGCTATGGTAGTAACTATAATACGGAAATACAAACACCCTTTAGGCAGTATTGCCAGCTGATTAGCTCATTTGGTAGAGAACTTGACTTCAACATCAAGATTGGGTTCAAGCCTTGGTGATTTTCTCTTTTCCATACAATGTTCCTGTACATTTATTTTTACAATTATGACATTGTGTACTGTATTGATAACATTTTACATAAGTGCTTTAGATCTGCATGTGTTTCTTCTCATAAGTCTGTTAACATGCCTTGATTGTATGTATAAAAAAGTTCAAGGTCAAAGCTCAAGGTCAAACACTGAAATTGATATTCAAGATCAAGTTGATGGTCAAAACTTTGTGGGCTGGACAGCAGTTATCCTCGGACAACTGTCTAGTTTTGTATTTGTTTTTCCATGTCTGCATTGAAAAACATTTACAAAGGTTGTCATGTCCAAACATTCAATCACAATGATTTCTGTTTTTAGGCCAGTTTTGAGGTCCAATTCGACCGATAGAACATCGATCATGGTGACGGTTTGACCTATTTGGCGCTGGTTTAACCATTGGCTAGTTTGACAAGGGGCCAGTTTGATAGTAAGCGTTTCTGTCTGGGGATTGGTAATGATAGTAGGAATACTGAACCAGATATGCTTTTGCTTTTGAAAATGAAAAAATGACAGCTCCACAACTTAGTCTACCTTGTTGATATGTATTATGGGGAGATCTATATTTTTTATAAGTTGTTATCATATCCAAATCCAAAATTATGGAAAACTCTAAATATATCCAAAGTTAATTAGGTCGTTCCAACGGAATCCATCTTCCTTCACCAGAAATGTGTGGCATTTGTGCTGTATTATATGACACATGGCCACATTCATCTGAAGTCCATGTAAGTATGTACAGCAGAGGCCCATTTAGTATCCCATCTTCTTTTTCCGATTACTGAGCTGGACTCCTCTGGAGCATTGTCTCACAACTGTCACTGTGAACTATGTACATAGGAGACCAGAACGAAAAAAATTAAAACCAGGCTAAGAACATCACGCCCCAGAGTTACCAACTCAACATGCCCATTTCAGTCTTGAATAAAGATTCTCTTCAAACTTTCACAGAATGATTGTACCATTATAAGGATCAACCAATCCATCAAGAAACAGGAAAATGGGCCTATTGAAAATATGATTAAACTAGAGGCGCTTCAGCGCCCGTATCGCTCCACAGGCCTGGTCAGGTTAATGATGATTTTTTGAATTCAATATAAACCTAATTATATTCACTGGTCTAAAATACAAAACCAAATTTTTATTCACTGGTCTAGAATTTATTGTGTGGGAATGGGTTTAACATTAAGTGTTGAGTTAATTCAGTTGATTGAACTGTAAATATAAGAGTATTATTGCAATAACCATCTTTTGGTTTTCTAATAACTTATTCTGTATGTAGATACCTGAACCTAGGCTGTAATGTTTTAAAGGATCAAGGTTAGTAATAAACCTCAGATGAAAAGGTCACAAAATGAATTTAGAATTACCATCCTTGCTTTTAGAGTTTTAAACCTATTACCAGATGGCTAATTTTAGGCTGGTCGAATTTGAAAGGAGTCACAGATGATAATTTATAATTTATTTTCAACTTTCTGGGTAAGAAAACATTGTGGAAAATTAGGAAATTGCTTCATTTTACACATTTGATTCCCATATTGTTTTTCTGAAGGGGCGTCAAAAAGTGTCACTGTGTGGGAATGGGCTAAACTATAAGCTTAAAATCCACATTTGTTGCATTGCAATCCAGTTTATTGTAAATAACTGACTGGTGTAATCGGAGTTAGCAAAGTCTCTTTAAATTTGGGTGTTAATCAATCAGTCCATTCATGTATACATACACAAAAACCTTGAAGTCTCAGAAACTCACTATGAAATTCAAAACCCTTTAACACAGTTCACCCTACTAAGATGATTGTAAAAAATCTGTCATTCAAGAATAGCGGTTTAAAGATTCACTGGGTACAATATATGGATAGCCATGAACATAAAAGCCATATTTTTCAATTAATCAAAATTAAAAATGATAGAATCTGAAAAAAAGTCACGAGAAGATCATTTCAGTGAAATTTGGTTGAAATCCATTAACTGGTTTCTAATAAAAATATTTTCAAAGCAAACATATATTGAAACTAGCCCCTCCCATTTAACCCTTTCCTGTTGATAAAAATTTTAGAGTGGTCCAAGTTCAAAGGTTTTGCAGACTAAAATTTAAAGTGGATTATATTGAAAAATAACCATTGAGTAGGGTAGAAAATTTTGTGGAAAAATCAGAAATTGCTTGTTACAAGCAATTTCTTCTTTTCCCACAATATTTTCTCAAGTAAAAACAAGGGATTGTACGGGAAAGGGTTAAGCCATATTTTTCATCCAATCAAAATTCTTTGAAAGAATCTGGTAAAGGGTCATCCATTGAGCATTCCTGTAAAATTTGGTTTAAATCCATCATTTTGTTTCTAAGAAGATTTTTAAAGATTTCACCATATATGGAAATATATGGAGCCCAGGTTCAGGTACTGTATCTGCATACAAAATAAGTTACTAGAGAACCAAAAGATAGTTATTGCAATAGTACTCTCATATTACATTTCAAACAACTGAATTAACTCCAGACTTAAAATTAAACCCATTCACACAAAACAAAATTTTAGACCAGTCAAAATTCAAAAAAAATTATTTCACATGGTGAAAATGATTTGGTTTATAATGAATTCCTGAAAACATCATTTGCTTAATCAGCAAAATCAGGCCTGTGGAGTGATACAGGCGCTCAAGCACCTCTAGTTAACAGACTCTCATGAAAATTCTCAGAATGATTGTACCATCATAAGGATCATTCCTTTTGAAATTGGGTCTGAGCCGTAAAGAAACACAGGTAAAGGGGCCGTATGAAAACTTGATAAAAAATCTTTTGAAAATCCTCGTTTATGCGATAGAGTCCACATTTTTCATCAGCTTATCTTCAAACTTTCTCAGAATGATTGTATCATCATAAGACTTGTTCCTTTCGAAATTGGGTCAGATCTATCAAGACAAAAGGGGCCTAATTTAATTTTAAATTGATAAATCCTCGTTTTTGCAATAGAGCCCACAGTTTTAATTGGATTCTCATTAATTTCTCTCAGAATGATTGTATCATCATAAGGAGTGTTCCTTTTGAAATTGGGTCTGATCTTTCAAGAAACAGGAAAAGGGGCATATTGAAAATTTAATAAAAATTCTATTTAAAATCCTTGTTAACACTCTAGATTCCACATTTTTCATCAGATTCTCTTCAAACTTTCTCAGAATGGTTGTACTATCATAAGGATCATTCCTTTCTAAATTGGGTCAGATCTATCTAGAAACACAGGAAAAGGAGCCTTATGAATATTTAAGTAAGAAATCAATTTAAAATCCTTGTTCCTGTGCTAGAATCCACAGTTTTCATTAGATTCTCTTCAAACGTTCACAGATCGATTGTATCATCCAAAGGATCGTTCCTCCTGGAATTAGGTTGGATCCGTCAAGAAACATGAGAAAAGTGTCATTATGAAAATTTACCAAAAAAATCAATGAAAATTCCTCATTAAAACTCCAGAGTCTATAACTTTCATCAAATTCTCTTCAAACTTTCTCAGAATGATTGTACCATGATAAGGATCCTTCCTTCCGCCAAGAAACATGGGAAAAGGGGCCTTATGAAAGTTTGATTAAAAAATCTCTGTTAAAACATGTGAGTCCACAATTTTCATCAGTTTCCGGTCAAACTTTTACAGAATTTATGAACCATTTTTTGGTCACCTGACCTAAGGTCATAGTGTCCTATTGCAATTGTGTTTTGTCCGTCATGGACATAACTTTTTACACTTTCAACTTCCTCTTCAGAACCCTTGGGCGAATTTCAACCAAACTTTGCAGGAAGCATCCATATTGGAAGGCGCTTCAGATTTATACACATATAATGGAGTTATCTCCACTTGGGGCCCCATAAGGGGCAAAAAAGGGTACATCTTTAAAAATTTTCTTGTCATGAACGGGCTGTTGGATTGGATTCACATTTGGTATTTAGAGTCTTTAGGGCGAGGACTATCAAGTTTGTACACAAATAACCAACCCTGAGAAAGTGAAAAATGGCTATGCTGGGGGGGGGGGCAAAGTTTGTGTGGGGGTGCACAAGCTTACATAGTGACAACATTGAAAATCTTTTTCTACCAATCCAAAAGACCTAGAGCTCTGATATTTGGAATGCGGCATCATCTAGAGCACCTCTATCTATATTGCATAAATTATAACCCAACATTCAAAATTAGCCTGTTCCCAGATGTCACAAAAACATAGGCTTTTATAGTGAAAATTTCAGAAAACCATTTGGATGAATTTTAACCAAATATTTACCAAATTGATCCTCAGATGACTGTTTGTAGGATTCCTTAACCCATTCCCACACAATCCCTCCTTTTTACGCCCCTCAAGAAAAACACTTTGGAAAACATTGTGGAAAATTAAGAAATGACTTGTGACAAGCAATTTCTCCATTATTCTTGATGTTTTCTATTGAAAAAGACACAAACAATTATAAATCCGTCAACGCAAAATTGTCGTTAGCAGCTTCTTTCAATTTGATCCAGTCTAAAATATTGTTGTTTTGGAATGGGTTAATATGATTTTGCTTGGTTGGAAAGCTTGGATATTATGGTTGTGGCTTATGTCCATATATGGTATACAATAAAAAAAAATTAAATTGTGTGAGTACCTTTTCATCTTCCATATGTAATGCTTGTAAATTGTTTGTATTCTTATTTAGAGGCCCACATGGAAGATTGGGAAACCAAATGTGTAGCCTCATTAAATAAAGTCGTTATTATTATTATTATTATATTGAATTATACATAACTTAACTTGACTTTTGTAAATATTATGAAATGCTTCTATAGAACCATTTCAAAGATTTCAGTGACTTTAGATTCATTTTCCTTATATCAGTTTACATTGAATTTATGAACAATTTGCTTAATCAGTAAATTCATGTCTGTGGAGCGATACAGGTAGGTGCTCAGGAGCCTCTAGTTACATTTATATTTTTGTCAGAAATATATCTCCTACACAATAAGTGCTAGCAACTTCAAACTTTTTGCACTTATAGATCAAAATGTGGAGAAGTGTCATGTACAAGAACCGTTACTCTGCCACACCCATTTTTAGCTCACCTGAGCACGTAGTGCTCAAGTGAGCTATTGTGATCCCCTTTGTCCGGCATCCGTCCATCGTGTGTCATGCGTCGTCCGTCAACAATTTCTTTAAACGACATCTCCTCTTACACCACTGGGCCAATTTGAACCAAATTTGGCAGAAATGTTGCTTAGGTGGTCCCCTTCAAAAATTGCTAAAAGAATGGAAATCTGTTTAAAAACTCTGGCTGCCATGGCAACAAAAGTGAAATTTTAAAATAATTTTTAAAAATCTTCTCCTCCTGACCCAGAAGGCGTAGAGCCTTGATATTTTGCAAGAAGCATCAGTATATTGACCTCTTTCAAAATAGCTAAAATCATGATCCTCGGTCCCCAGGGGCGGAGCCCCAGGTTCGTGGGGTTTAAATAGAAATAAAGAACGATTTTTTAAATGACATCTACTCTCAAACCACTGGGCCAATTTGAACCAAATTTGGCAGAAATGTTGCTTAGGTTGTCCCCTTCAAAAATAGCTAAAAGAATTGAAATCTGTTAAAAACTCTGGTTGCCATGGCAACAAAAGTGAAATTTTAAAATAATTGTAAAAAATCTTCTCCTCCTGACCCAGAAGGCGTAGAGCCTTGATATTTTGCATGAGTATCAGTATATTGACCTCTTTCAAAATAGCTAAAATCATGATCCTCTGGTCCCCGGGGGCGGAGTTCCGAGTGGGAGGGGTATATAGAAATAAAGAACGATTTTTTAAATGACATCTCCTCTCAAACAACTTGGCCGATTTGAACCAAATTTGGCAGAAATGTTGCTTAGGTGGTCCCCTTCAAAAATGGCTAGAAGAATTGAAATCTGTTTAAAACTCTGGTTGCCATGGCAACAAAAGTGAAATTTCAAAATGATTTTTAAAAATTTTCTCCTCCTGACCCAGAAGGCGTAGAGCCTTGATATTTTGCAAGAAGCATCAGTATATTGACCTCTTTCAAAATAGCTAAAATCATGATCCTCGGGTCCCCAGGGGGCGGAGTCTAGGGGGGGGTATATAGAAATAAAGAACGATTTTTTAAATTTTGTCAAACAAAACTATTGTCATGGCGTTGTGTCTGTCTTGAGTGCATGTGTCCATCCATCCATAAACTTTTACTTTAAAAGTCTTCTTCTCAGAAAGTACTGATCAGAATTCAATCAAATTTCACAGAAATGATCCTTGGATGACCCTTTATCAGATTCCTTCAAAGAATTTTGATCGGATGAAAAACATGGCTTTAATTGGGAGGGCAAATTCCATATATGGTAAAACCTTTAAAAATCTCTTCTGAGAAAGTACAGAACGAAATTTAACCAAATTTCACAGAAATGATTCTTCGGTTACTCTTTATTAGATTCTTTCAAAGAATTTTGATCAGATGATAAACATGGCTTTAATGGGTGGGGGTATTCCTTGTATGGTAAAAGCTTTGAAAATCTTCTCATGAATTAAGAACAGATTTCAACCAAATTTTGGAGAAGATGTTTAAGGATTTTCTCTTTTAATCCTAGGTATATTGATGATCCCACCATATAGCGCTAATTTCCTGAATATGGTAATGCTTAGTAAGCTTTATTACGAATATAAACACTTACGGTAGTTTAGTGCTTAAACCATTTGATGTGATATGATTTAGTACGTTGATTGTTTCGCTAGTCAATTGGTTATCTTCCGTTGACTTCTGGTCATATGCAAATGAGGTCATGCGATGAAGACAACCGAAATTCAGTGATCTATAAATATCTATAAATAATCTGGAATTCTGCTGAACATTTCAATTATAACCACAAAAAGCCAATTTAAACCTATAAGATTATCTCCAAGACAATACCTGACTCAAATTTAAGTATTAAATGTTCTTTGGATCATGTGTTTGGACACTTTGCAATCTTTTCTAGATAAGGTTTGAGAAACATTGATACCTCCCTTTAACCCATTCCCACATGATAAAATTTTGGACAAGTCCAAATTCAAAAAGTTGCAGACAACAATTTCAGTTGATGAAATCGTCAAAATCTTTGCCTAATAGGGTAGAAAACTTTGTGGATAATGAAGAAAATGCTTGTAACTAGGAATTTCTTCATTATCCTCAATGTTTTCTAAAGCTCTCATATTGAGGGGCATTTAAAAGCATCATTGTGTGGGAATGGGTTAAACCAGAAGACCAAAAGCTTTGATATTTGGTATGCAGCACTTCTTAGGGGACCTCAATTAAGTTTATTCAAATGATACCCCTTTGGTCATATTTGGGCTCCACTTGGGCACACCCCATTTTACATCGAAACAAAGAAGGAAAACTTTTTGAAACTTTCTTCTCTTAAACCAGAAGACCGAGAGCTTTGATATTTGGTATGCAGCACCTCTTAGTGGGCCTCTATTATGTTTGTTCAACTGATGCCCCTTGAGTCATATTTGGGCTTTGCCCAGGCACACCACATTTTACATTGAAATAAAGAAAGAAAACTTTCAAAATCTTCTTCTCTGAAACTAGAAGACTGAGAGCTTTGATATTTTGTATGTAGCACCTCATAGGTTTGTTCAAATGATACCTCTTTGGTTATAGTTGGGCTCCACCCAGGCGCACCCCATTTTACACTGAAACAAAGAAGGAAAGCTTTAAAAATCTTCTTTTCTGAAAATAGAAAGCCTAGAGCATTGATATTTGGTATGCAGCATCTTATAGGGGACCTATATTATGTGTTTGTTCATGCCCAGGCTCATCCTATTTTAACATAGAAACAAAGAAGGAAAACTTTAAATATCTTATTCTCTTAAACAAGATAGCCTAGAGTATTGATATTTTCTATCTGGAATCTCCAAATCAATCTGTACAGAATTTGTTTATGCTTTACCCTTTGGATCAATTTTAACATAGAAACAAAGAAGGAAAAAATCTTCTTGTCTGAAATGAGAAAGCCTAGAGCATTGATATTTTGGTATGTAGAACCTCCTAGTGAACCTCTAAAAAGGTTTTTCATGTGTTTACTTTTTGGACATATTTGGGCTCGGTACAGGGCCACCCTATTTTTAGTCCTCTACCGGCGAAAGCCAAAGGGGACTATAGGTTTGCGCTCCATCCGTCTGTCTGTTTGTCCGTCCGGACATATCAGTTTTCCAGACTTTTTTTCTTAACCCTGGGAGATATTGAGCTGATTTTTGGTATGTGAGTCTACATTAATGAGTTACAGAACAAGTTCGAGTTTGGTTCCGGTCCATTGATTTTTGAGGAAGATATGGATGTTGGACTTAGAAAATTACCAGGAAATTTCAGTTTTCCGGACTTTTTTCTTAACCCTCAGAGATATTGAGCTGGGATTTTGGTATTTGAGTCTGTATCAATTAGTTACAGAACAAGTTTAAGTTTGGTTCTGGTCCATTGATTTTTGTCGAAGATACAGATGCTGGACTTAGAAATTACTAAGAAATTTCAGTTTTCTGGACTTTTTTCCTAAACCCATAGAGATATTGAGCTGATTTTTGGTATGTGAGTCCGCATCAACAAGTTAGAGAACAAGTGTGAGTTTGATTCTGGTCCATTGATTTTTGAGGAAGATACAGATGCTGGACTTAGAAAATTACCAGGAAAATTCTTTTTTCCAGATTTTTAGCTCACCTGAGCACAAAGTGCGAGGTGAGCTATTGTGATCGGTTGTTGTCTGTCCGTCTGTCTGTCGACAATTTCTTTAAAAATCTTCTCCTCCTAAACCAGTAGGCCAATCAAGCTGAAACTTTGCAGGGATGTTCCTTGGGTGAAGTTTTTCAAAAGTTGTTAAAAGAATTTAATTCTGTCAAAAACTCTGGTTGCTGCAGCATTAGAAAATGGGAATTTTTAGTAATTTTTTAAATATCTTTAAAAATCTCCTCCTCCTAAACCAGTAGACCAATCAAGCTGAAACTTTGCAGGGATGTTCCTTGGGTGAAGCTCTTCAAAAGTTGTTAAAGGAATTTCATTCCTTGAAAACTCTTGAAACCACGGCATATGAAAATGGGAAATTTTAGTAAATCTTTGTTGTTTTTTTCATAGACTACGAGACCAAAGGCCTTTAAATTTTGCATAGAGCTTAATCATATGGTTCTCTATCAATTTTTTAAATATTTAATCTCTGGGCTCAAAAATTGCCCCCCCCCCCGTCCGAAGTTTGGAAAAATGCTTTATTAGAGCAATTTCAAAAGACTTCTCCTCTTAAACTATAAGGTCTAAGATATTCATATTTGGTATTTAGCATAACTAGATGGTTTCGTACTTTATCACTAAAGTTTGTCCTCCATGAGTCAAAAACGGCCCTGCACTAGGGGTCCAAAAATTGGGAAAAACGCAAAATTTGAGTATGCTGAAAAAATCTTCATTTTAAGGCGGAGGGCATTTATATTTTGAGTGTAGCATAGCCTGGCTGTTATTTATCAGTTTTGATTAAATTATGCTTGTAGGTTAAAAAACACCCCTTCCCTGGGTGTCCAAAGTTTGTAAAAAATGCTCAATTAGACCATGTTCAACAGTCTTCTCCTCCCAATCTACAAAGTCTAAGGCATTCAAATTTGATATATAGCATAACCAGATGGAAAACACCCAATTAGAGCAACTTCAAAATTCTTCTCCTTCTGAAATATAAGATGAAGGGCATTCTCATATGGTATGTAGCATGACTATATAATTTTGTACTATGTTACAGGAAAATATGCTCTTAGGATAAAAAATGTCTCTGCTCCTGGGATTGAAAATTGTGTAAATCGCATTGAAAGAATTCTTCTTAAGTAGACATGGAGAAATTGCTTGTCACTCCCTTTCTCACAATGCTTTTTTAAACCTTAATCAATTAATCTATAAAGCCAAATGCATTCATTTTTATTGTAAAGCATTACTGGATTGTTTTGTACAGAGCCCAAAATCTTATATTTGTTTTATTTATTTTGCTCTAGTTGTGTCTTTTTTTATACAAAAAGGTACTGTAATTTGCAGGTGCATCAGGTGAGCGATTTAGGACCATCATGGTCCTATTGTTTTTCTAAGCCCTTTGTGATATGAAGGAGATTTTTGTTATATGAGTCAATATTGATAAGTTACAGAGAGATAGATACTTTAATAGACGTAAACTTTACAGTTTCTTGTCATAATACATGTACATACAAATAATTCAAAAGAAAACATGACTAATAAACAAATAATCTACAGTTTCTTTATACAACTTGGAAGAGAAGCTGAGCTGTTGAATATTTGTGTAAAGAAATAATATATATGTTAGGAAAGAGCGATACTATCCCAATCACATATAATTATGTAACTAATTGAAATTTTATTGCACTGTTTATGAGTTAACTTGGTTATCAAACCCTAAATTGGTTCTGCGTGAAAAGCCTTCCTTTATAAATCTAGCCAAATTTAAAAGAACATTCTTATTTTCTGTATTCATCAAAGTATTGAATTTAAGCATATTAGGACGTGTGTAAAAGTTCTTTTTCTAAAATGTTTTTCGAATTTCAGCAAAATATGGACAAACTAGCAAAAAATGGTATTCATCCTCTATTTCGTTCAAATTACAGGCCAAGCACAGACGCTGATTCCTTGTTATTCTGTTTTGACCGTATCTTCCAGTTTCTATTCGAAGGGAATGCGATGACAATCTAAATTTTGAAATAAATACTCTCCACTTTCGTGGTAGCAAATTTAAATATACAGCTATTTCGCTATACTCCTTTATATATTTATATGTACTAAGTACCTGGTTCGTATTGATTCCATTGTATAAATTCTGCCTAAATTCATCGATTAATCGTTGCTTAAAAACTTTGTAAAAATGTTTATGATTTACACAAAATGGATTATTCCATACGTAACCAAAACCATGCTCGGTTAACAATTTTTTAACGTTGTTACACCAATTATCTCCTTTACCATTAGATGAAAGCAAAGCATCATATGAAGATTTAATAATCACATTATCAGAGACTAAAATTTTACCCCAAAATTTGATGATTTTACAATATTTGTTTATGTATAATGGGTATCTACCTAACTCATGATAAACTGAAATCATTGATGTAGATCCTTTAACACCTAAAACCTTTTTGCAAAATTTCAGATGGGCTCTTTCAATGTTTTGTGATTTACAAAATCCATTTACCTCACAAGAATAGTTTAAAATTGATCCTACGAATGCATCAAATAATTGTAGTAGAGTTGAGACCTCAAAATCAAAGGCACTTGTTTTACTGTTAAGAATATTTAGTGCCTTCAGTGCCTTGTCTGATAGAATTCTACTATTATTACCAAATGACCCTGTGTGACCAAAAGTAGTTCCTGGGTAAGTAAAATCGTTAACAACTTCAATTTTTTCGTCATTATAAAACCAATTTTCATTTTCCTTTAATCCGCCTCTTCTCCTAAATACCAAAATTTTTGTTTTTTCGGTATTAACTTCAAGATCCCATTTTTTACAATAAACACATAACTTATTCAGACTACTCTGTAGGTCTTTTGGATCTTCACCCAAGATTACCATGTTGTCTGCAAATAGAAGAAGTAACACTTTAATGTCCCCAATGTTCAACCCACATGAAGTATCCCCTTGCAAATACAATTCTATGTCGTCGATGAAGAGGGAAAATAGAACAAGTGTAAGTTTTGTTCCGGTCCATTGATTTTTGAGGAAGATATGAATGCTTAACTTGGGAAATTACAGTTTTCCAGACTTTTTTCTTAACACTTGCAGGTATTAGGCTTATTTTTGATAGGTGAGTCCGCATTGATGAGTTACAGAACAAGTTCAAGCTCTGTTCCAGTCCATTGATATTTTAGCAAGATATGGATGCTTTTGCAAAATAAGTTATATATCAATAATATTGAGTTTAATTGCAGTCCATTGCCTTTCCAAGGCTTGTAAAGGATGTTAGGGTGGTACTGGTGAGAGAGATACCAGGAATACATTGTTAGGTGCTCCAGCCACTGTTATATTGACTGAACAAATTGTAAAAAGTGGTTGCATGAAGTGATCAAGGCAAAATATTTTGATAACCGAAAAGCATTCTTAATCCTAGACAGATTTTTGAAAGCTTTTGTTCAAAGTTTACATGGGAGGGTCTTAATTCTCTTGGAACAGATGACTTTATGAAGTATAATTTAGCTAACAACAAAAAGAGACTCTGATTTATAGCTCACCTGAGCACGAAGTGCTCAAGTGAGCTATTGTGATCACCTTTCGTCCGGCGTCCGGCCGTTGGCATTGTCCTTCAACAATTTCTTTAAACGACATCTCCTCCAAAACCACTGGGCCAATTTGAACCAAATTTGGCAGAAATGTTCCTTAGATGGTCCACTTTAAAAATAGCTAAAATAATTGAAATCCGCTAAAAGCTCTAGTTGCCATGACAACAAAAGTGAAATTTTAAAACAATCTTTAAAATTTTTCTCCTCCTGACCCATAAGGCGTTGAGCCCTGATATTTTGCATGAAACATCAGTATATTGATCTCTTTCAGAATAGCTAAAATCATGATCCTTGGGTCTCCAGGAGCAGAGCCCCAGAGGGAAGGGGGGTTATAAAGAAATAAAGAACAATTTTTTAAATGACATCTCCTCTGAAACCACTGGGCCGATTTGAACCAAATTTGGCAGAAATGTTGCTTAGGAGGTATCCTTCAAAAATAGCTAAAAGAATTGGAATCTGTTAAAAAATTCTGGTTGCCATGGCAACAAAAATGAAATTTCAAGATAATCTTTAATAATCTTTGCCTCCTGACCCATAAGGCATAGAGCCTTGATATTTTGAGTGAAGCATCAGTATATTGACCTCTTTCAAAATAGCTAAAATCATGATCCTCAGGTTCCCAGGGGCGGAGCCCCAGGGGGGGGGGGGGGTTATATAGAAATAATGAGTGATTTTTTAAATGACTTCTCCTCCCAAACCACTGGGCCAATTTGAACCCAAATTAGGCAGAAATATTCCTTAGGTGGTCCACTTTAAAAATAGCTAAAAGAATTGAAATCCGTTTAAAAACTCTGGTTGCCATGGCAACAAAGGTTAATTTTTTAAATAATCTTTAAAAATCTTCGCCTCCTGACCCAGAAGGCGTAGAGCCTTGATGTTTTGCATGAAGCATCAGTATATTTACCTCTTTCTGAATAGCTAAAATCATGATCCTCAGGTCCCCAGGGGGTTGGGGTTTATATAGAATTAAAGAGTGATTTTTTTAAATGACATCTCCTTCCAAAACACTGGGTCGATTTGAACCAAATTTGGCAGAAATATTCCTAAGTCGGTCCCCTTTAGAAATAGCTAAAAGAAATGAAATCCGTTAAAAAATTCTGGTTGCCCTGGCAACAAAAGTGAAATTTCAAAATAATCTTTAAGAATCTTCTCCTCCTGACCCAGAAGGCGTAGAGCCTTTATATTTTGCATGAAGCATCAGTATATTGATCTCTTACAAAATAGCTAAAATCATGATCCTAGGGTCTCCAGGGGCGGACCCAGGGGGGGGGGGGGTTATAGGCATGAAGCATCAGTTCACAGACTTCTTTTTTATTTCTGAAATAATAACCAATGGATCTGGAGGGAAGAAATTTTTTTTCCTTCTTTCAAATCAGCACTAAAGCCTTGAAATTTTTAATTGAGACTTTTGGATTCCGAGGTTCATACTCTTTATATGTAAGTGTGGCCCACTTGTTTCATAATCCTAACCTTAACATGAAATTAGACTGTTGAAAGAAAAAGAGCCTTCATCTCAGGTGAGCACCCCAGGGCCAACGGCCCACTTGTTTATGTTTGTGTATTTGTGTGTGTTTAAGAATTGCTCATAAAATCTGATACAACTGTAATATTTTGGAGGGGTAGTAATCCCTTTACCACCCAAAAAATATACCACTCTAGGGATATATATAAAGCCGGTAGGGGACTTGGTATTGCCATGCAATACTTCAGAATGCTTGTTTTACATAGAAACATAGTAGAAAATCTTAAAAAAAACAAGAAACCCCACACCCTATTTTAATTTACTGTCTAGTTCATTCACTCAAATCATCCTTGCAATGTACATGCTATTTTTCTGGCACACAAATCCTTAAGAATGTCTTTTTGTTTCTGATTTGGTACACAAGATTTGTTAAGAGGTGACATTTGGCTGAAATTTGGTCACTAGCGCTTTGATTACTATTGCAGTCAAGAGCTCAGGTGAGCTCTTTAGGGCCAATAGCCCTCTTGTTTGAGTTATTGCCCTTTGTTGTTTTAATTGTTATATTTTTTTGTCCGGGAGGACATATCTCCTAAACCATAAGTGGCAGCAACTTCAAACTTTATTCACTAATAGATCAAAATGTAGAGAAGTGTCATGTACAAGAACAATTACTCTGCCACACCATATCATGGATTCAATCCCCAGCGGCTGCACATATCCTTTCCAACGTTTGTCTCTCATTTACAGGTGGATAATCATATCATAAGTAGTATAGCAGCTGGAGGCTAGGAAAGGATGTAGTGATAGTAAAGGTGTGAAATACCAGGAATCCATTGTTAGGTGCTCCAGTCGCCACAATATGACTTAAATACTGTTAAAAAGTGGCATTAAACCGCATTCAATCAATTTAGACTAGGCCAAAGTTATAGCTTCTGCAGACAAATATAATTAAATAAAGAACATTTAAGTACAGAAAATATTGAAGAAAAAGGAGAAAATGTTAATAATCAGCATTTTCTTTTTACTTAATGTTGTCCTAAGTTACTCTTAGAGACATCAAAACCAGGTCTTGTTTGAGAAAAGATTAACTGTAAAAAAGACTTTATAATTCGGTGGGGGCTCCTGTATTGCATTGCAAAACATGCACTTGTTTTGTTAGTTTTGTAATCTCAGGGCATGAACCTGTAGTCTCAAGGTTAGAAGTGTTCTACAAATGGAGCTTATGGGGATGACATATGATGTTCATATTCATTTACATTTCATTTGTGGTTTCCACTTATGTATTTAACTTTGATTGGGAAATAAAATTTTGCAACTCAAATCACTTTGGACTCTACCTTGTACACGTTTTTCATAGCCAGTTTCTTGTCAAAATGTGGATTGTTGATTTAAATCTTGTATCTAGTGAAATTGTAAAGCATACTCAAGGTGAAAATCTGAATAAAGTTTATGGTCACTTCCTGAAACTTCATAAGTTGATATATGCTTATTAAAAAAACCTTAATGGTAAAAGTATAATCATCTTGTTTCTATTTTCATTTTCAGGATTTTGTAAGAAATCATTCTCGGTTATCACACAGAGGGCCAGATAAATCATACCAAACCAATATTCAACTTTCCAACGGCAGATATGGGATGTTAGCAGGGCATGTTCTTCACTTCCGTGGAAATCACCTGATACCTCAACCAGCATTTGATTGTAAAGGAAACCAGATTTTGTGGAATGGTGAAATTTTTGGAGGAATACAGGTATTTGTTACCTGACTGTCTGGAAATAGCGTAACTGTTTTCACTATTAAAGTTGTGTGTTGTTGTTAGTTATTTATTAAATCATCTGCAAAAAACGATTCTATTCTGATAAAAATGAGGTTGTATTGATCATAAAATGGATTCTTGTGCCCCCCACATCAATAAGATTGGGGTCATGTAACTTTACATGCACTGCTAATCAGGGAGCAATTATTGTAGATTATCTTTAAGTGAGATATTCAATTATGTCACTAATTTTAATGTTTTAGAACATGCAAACTCGGTACATTTTCCCATACATTGTGCATTAGAATTTTATTGTCATAACCCTGAAATCAATGTTAGAGAAAGCGATGCTGAGTCACATTTATGGAAAAAGTTTAAATGGAATTAGAGATTTAAAGACAATTTTCACAAAAAATTTACATGTAACTATGATTATTTCAAAACACAAGTAAATATCACTTTAGACCAGTCTGCAATTTCCTTGCTAAATGACTTTTTAAAACTTTTTATGATTTTGCTGTAAATATGATGTGTTACACCAAAAAATCACCTTGTTATTTTTCTTCTCCTCAATGGTAGGACAGAGTGTGTAGTATAGTGAAATATAAAAGGCTTTCTGCCCTACGTAAATTTAGGAGAACTAATTGTCATACAGATTTAACCCATTACCAGCCGGAAAAATTTTAGACTGGCCAAAATTGAAAGGAGTTGCAGACCACAATTTAAAGCTTATCAAATTTTGGATTTTTTCAATTTTCTGGGAAGATAACATTATGGTAAATAAAGAAATTGTTTGTGACAAGCAATTTCTTCATTTTCCACAATGTTTTCCAAAGCTCTTTTTCTTGGGGGAGTCTAAAAGCACCAGTGAGTGGGAATGGGTTAATTGATTATAAAATGTGTTTAAATCTCTCTGTAAGAAAAAAACCCAACAAGATTATTGGAAAAAAAAGAAGAATATAATTGGTTGAAAACAGAAATAACCCACGAAAGTTTTGGAGCATTCTTAAATCTGAGAAATATAGCAACAATGTTAAGTGCCATGTTAAGTCTGAAGATATTCTTAATTATTTTAAAAAGGTTTTATCTTTTGACTGTAGAATAAATTATACAAATGTTATCGATGACCAAGCAGAAAATATACAAGAAGATTCATTATCTAGTCTAAGCATGTCTTTTGATTGCTAAATTTTAAACTTACTGATTACAAATAGTGAAGTAGTCACTCAAAAGTGTCAAAACACTCTAGAATAATAAGTCTTTAAAATGATAAGGGACCAGATGGACTCTGTTCTGAATTTTACAAACATGCCTTCATGAAATTTTACTGTATTTGATTGCTTTATTTAATGAGATTTTTGATACAGCTGCTCTTCCTGCTAATTGTTGGAGAAGCATTATTACCCAAATCCATAGAAATGATAGTTAAGTTGAGCCCAACAATTGTAGGGATATTTCTTCAATAGATTGTTTTTCAAAAACATTTGTTAATATTCTTACCTCTAGATTAACAACCTGGTGCAATAACTTTGATATTATTGATGAATGATAATGCAAGCAGGATTTCGTAAAAATTACTCTACTTTTGATAAAATATTTGCTCTAATGGCTGTCATTCAAAAATACTTAACTAAAAAGATAGAAAGATTTAATTGTATTTTTATGAACTTTGAAAAAGCATTTGATAGCATACGCCATAAAAACTTTGGGACGCGTTCAAGAGAAAAGGTATCCGTGGCAAGTTTTTATCTACTTTTCAATCTATGCATGTCTGTTGAGAACTTGTGTTAAGGTCAGAAATACCTTAACACATTATTTTAATTGCAGTAATGGAACCTGTCAGGGTTATAGCGGAAGTCCAAAATATAAGCTTTATTTCTAAACAATGAAGCGGATTATCTTAGCAAATGCAAATCAAGAATCAGTATCTCCGAAATTGTCCAAAAACTTAATTATCTAATGTGTGCTGACAATGTGTCAAGTTTTGCTGATACTGTCGCTTGATAACAGGGTCAGATCAATGCTCTATCAGAATCATCTTCTCTAGTTGGTTTAAAAATCAACATTGATAAGACCAAAAGTAAATTCTTTAGGAATTGCAGCATTTTGAAACAAACTGAAAAATTGTTACTTGATAACAAATGAATTGCAATAGTCTCATCCTATAGCTATCTCAGACTTTACTTTACTCCTAATGCATTTATGGTCTAAATCACACAATAAGTTATCCTGCCAAGCCACTAAGGCCATCAATTACATTTTAAGCTCACCTCAAGGTGAGCTTTTGTGATCACCTTTCGTTCGCGGTGCGTCATCCTTCCTAAGGCGCCAACAATTCTTTAAGCATCTTCTCCTCAGTAACCAGTGGACAAATTTCAACCAATCTGAAGAAGTGCATTTTCGTTATTGTAAAAGAGTGTGTGGTCTGTTGGACAATATTTTACACATTGGCACTTGGAGAGTGTGCCAGATTTCAATATTGTTAATTAGTCCCCTACCGGCAAAAGCCGAATGGGACTTTAGGTTTGCGCTCCGTCCTTCTGTCCGTCTGTCCGTCTGGACATACCAGTTTTCCGGACTTTTTTTCTTAACCCTGGGAGATATTAAGCTGATTTTTGGTATGTGAGTCCGCATCAATGAGATACAGAACAAGTTCGAGTTTGGTTCCAGTCCATTGATTTTTGTGGAAGATACGGATGCTCGACTTAGAAATTACCAAAAAATTTCAGTTTTTCGGACTTTTTCTATTTACCCTCAGAGAAATTGAGCTGATTTTTGGTATGTGAGTCGGCATTAATGAGTTACAGAACAAGTTCAAGTTTGGTTCCGGTCCATTGATTATTGAGGAAGATAGGGATGCTGGACTTAAAAAATTACCAGGAAATTTCAGTTTTCCAGACTTTTTTTCTTATCCTCAGACATATTTAGCTGATTTTTGGTATTTGAGTCTGTACCAATTAGTTACAGAACAAGTTTAAGTTTGATTCAGGTCCATTGATTTTTAGGAAGATACGGATGCTGGACTAAGAAATTTCCAAGAAATTTCAGTTTTCCGGACTTTTTTCCTATACCCTCGGAGTTTGAGCTGATTTTTGGTATGTGAGTCCGCATCAACTAGTTAGAGATCATCATGCCGCCGTCATAGCGCAGTTGGAAGCGCGTCGGACTGTCAATCTAGAGGTCCCGGGTTTGATTCCCGACGGCGGCACTCATCCTTTCCGACTATTTGTCTACCACCAATGGGTCGATAATCGTAGACTTATGTGGGATAGCAGCTGGAGGCTAGGAAAGGATGTGATGGCGGTACTGGTGTGAGAAATACCAGGAATCCATTGTTAGGTGCTCCAGCCGCCGCGATATAACTGAAAGATTGTTGAAAGCGGCGTAAAACCCCATTCAAACAAACAAACAAACAAAAGTTAGAGATCAAGTGTGAGTAAATTGATTTTTGAGGAAGATATGGATGCTGGACTTAGATAATTACTAGGAAATTTCAGTTTTCTGGACTTTTTAGCTCACCTGAGCACAAAGTACTCAAGTGAGCTATTGTGATCAGCTTTCTTCCGGCGTCTGTCCGTCGTGCGTCGTCCATCAAAAATTTCTTTAAACGACATCTCCTCCCAAACCACTGGGCCAATTTGAACCAAATTTGGCAGAATTGTTCCTAAGGTGGTCCCCTTCAAAAATAGCTAAAAGAATTGAAATCTGTTAAAAACATTAGTTGAGGAGCCCCAGGGGGCTTATATAGAAATAAAGAACGTTTTTTTAAATGACATCTCCTCCCAAACCACTGGGTTGGTTTGAACCAAATTTGGCAGAAATATTGCTTAGGTGGTCCTCTTCAAAAATAGCCAAAAGAATTGAAATCCGTAATAAACTCTGGTTGCCATGGCAACAAAAGTGAAATTTGAAAATAATCATTAAAAATCATCTCCTCCTGACCCAGAAGGCATACTGAGCCTTGATATTTTGCATGAAGCATCAGTATAATGACCTCTTTCGAAGTAGCTAAAATCATGATCCTCGGGTCCCTAGGGGCAGAGCCCCAGGGGGGGTTTATATAGAAATAAAGAACTATTTTTTAAATGACATCTCCTCCCAAACCACTGGGCTGATTTGAACCAAATTTGGCAGAAATGTTCTGTAGGTGGTCCCCCTTAAAATTAGCTATAAGAATTGAAATCCATTTAAAAACTCTGGTTGCCATGACAACAAAATTGAAATTTCAAAATAATCTTTAGGAATCTTCCCCTCCTGACCCAGAAGGCGTAGAGCCTTGATATTTTGCATGAAGCATCAGTATATTGATCTCTTACAAAATAGCTAAAATCATGATCCTAGGGTCTCCAGGGGCGGACCCAAGGGGGGGGGGGTATAGGCATGAAGCACCAGTTCACAGACTTCTTTCTTATTTCTGAAATTATAACCCATGGAAAAAGTTTTGTCCTTCTTTCAAATCAGCACTAAAGCCTTGGAATTTGTAATTTAGACTTTTGGATCCCCAGGTTCATAGTCTTTATATGTAATTGTGGCCCACTTGTTTCATAATCCTAACCTTAACATGAAATTAGACTGTTGAAAGAAAAAGAGCCTTTATCTCAGGTGAGTGCCCCAGGGCCAACGGCCCTCTTGTTTTCTATACCCTCATAGATATTGAGCTGATATTTGGTATGTGAGTCCGTATCAATTAGTTCCAGAACCAGTTTAAGTTTGGTTCCAGTCCATTGATTATTGAGGAAGATACGGATGCTGGACTTAGAAATTATCAAGAAATTTCAGTTTTCTGGACTTTTTATCTTAACCCTCAGAGATATTGAGCTTATTTTTGGTATGTGAGTCCACATCAATGAGTTACAGAACAAGTTTAAGTTTGGTTCTGGTCCATTGATTTTTGAGGAGACTGAATACTGAATTGGACTTAAAAAATTACCAGGAAAATTCAGTTTTCCGGATTTTTTTCTAAATCCTTTGTGATATGAAGGAGGTTTTTGTTATGTGAGTCAATATTGATAAGTTACAGAACAAGTGTAAGTTTTGTTCCGGTCCATTGATTTTTGAGGAAGATATGGATGCTAGACTTGGGAAATTACAGTCTTTCCAGACTTTTTTCTTAACACTTGCAGGTATTGAGCTGATTTTTGATAAGTGAGTCAGCATTAATGAGTTTCAGAACAAGTTCAAGTTCTGTTCCAGTCCATTGATTTTTTAGTAAGATATGGATGCTTTTGCAAAATAAGTTATATATTAATAATATATATTGAGTTTAATTGCTGTCTATTGCCTTTCCAACGCTTGTAAAGGATGTTAGGGTGGTACTGGTGAGAGAGATACCAGGAATACATTGTTACGTGCTCCAGCCACTGTTATATTGACTGAACAAATTGTTAAAAGTGGTTGCATTAAGTGATCAAGGCAAAATATTTTGATATCCGAAAAGCATTCATAATCCTAGACAGATTTTTGAAAGCTTTTGTTCAAAGTTTACTTGGGCTTTAGGGTCTTAATTCTGTATTCTCTTGGAACAGATGTCTTTAAGAAGTACAATTTAGCTAACAACAAAAAGAGATGCCTATTTTTTATGTTTGTGTATGTGTGTGTGTTTAAGAATTGCTCATAAAATCTGATACAACTGTAATATTTTGGAGGGGTAGTAATTCCTTTACCACCCAAAAAATATACCGCTCTAGGGATATATATAAAGCCAGCAGGGGACTTGGTATTGCCATGCAATACTTCTGAACGCTTGTTATATCAAACATTGGTTGAAAATAGTACACATGAAAAACAGGAGATATCCAAAACATTGCTACTTCATGTTTAAGCAACTTGATGAAGCAGGTCAGGTTTGGTTATACATGGATAGCCTACAACGTTAGTAAGTGATTTGTTTTCTACAACTGATTTCACAAAGACTTATTGATTCATTTTTACTCAAAAATGGTCTTCTGATATACACAATACTTACAAATCATTCAGTTATAGATGCTTAAAAATCTTTTTACAACTTGAATTTTTCTTGTCTGCCCATACTCCTTATATCTACCAATGTTCCAATCATGAACATATGATGGAGAAGAGAAGGCATCTGGGGATAGACAGAAAAATGCTATTGCTCTCTGTGTATCAAATATAATTGATGTATTGTCCAAAACGAATATCACATATCTTTCAATGTAAAACAAATGAAAATTTAAGAAGGCTAATATTCCCAGGTCAATGGTTAAATATAAGAACCAAAATACTATTTCATAACATAATGAAGTTTAAAGATAAAGTTGTTATATTACAAAGTTCCAAGTTTCTTGTAGAAGCTTTCAAATTAAGAAAAGATACTCTAAAAAAGGAGAAGAATTTAAATATCTACATGATTTTGCCATATTCAATAATAACTGTCAATTTGTAACCCTTCCATACAATAAAATTTTAAGATTTTTCCCTGACAAATTCAATGCTTGTGGACATCTGAATTATGGTAACCCAGGATGCAATGCATTGGTTATATAGCGGCAGTACTTGCAAGTTACTCATGTTAGCTGAAATAAATCAATTACTTCCTTAGGAAACACTTTACTTGCTATCTACACGTATTTGGTATTGTCACTTGCATTTGCTTATTTGTTTGTATTGTGAATGTTTATGGGTCAAAGGTCACTTATGGCATCACTTTTTCAAAAAAAGGCTGTTACGTCGACATGGTGTTTATAAACACATCTTGTTTAGCCATTGTTTAACCCATTCTACCACAACAAAATTTCAGACTGGTCCAAATTGAAAGGAGCTGCAGACAACAATTAAAAGTTTATAGAATTTCAGATTTTTTCACATTTCTGGGTAGAAACATTGTGTTAAATGAAGATATTCCTTGTTACACAATGTTTTCCCAATAGTTTTTCTTTAGGGGCGTCCAAAGGTGTCACTATGTGGGAATGGGTTAAAGAAATATAACCCTTTTTTTGATATTTTGGTTGAAATGGTGTGATTGGCATAATAGATCATATCTCTTTATGTATTGATGCTATTTATTTGCATGCATATTCACTATCACAGGTGCATTTTTGCTCAAACAACCCTCTTTTTGTTAAAAAAAAAACACAACAAGATACACTGAAAATTGTAATGCTATGGGTGGGGTCCAAGATATGAATTAAAAGGAATCAGTGGAGATATTTGCTATAACAATGTCCCTGCCACCAACCCCCCGACCAGCGGTGACAATGACCCAAGGATCGGAACAGACACTGGGTAATTCTAAAATGATCCAATATTTAGACCAACAGATTTTACATTTATTATCAATAGGGTAAAAAATCTAAAAGCAATCATGTCTGTCCGTAAAATTTTACTTTCAAAATCTTTTTCTCAGAAAGCACAGTACGGATTTCAACTCTATTTCACAGAAAATATCTTTGGGTGACCCTTTGTCAGATTCTTTCAAAGAACTTTGATCAGATGTAAAACATAGCTTTAATGGGTGGGGCTCATTCAATATATGATGAAACCTTTTTATATTTTCTTCTCAGAAACAAGTGAATGGATTTCAACCAAATTTTACAGTAATGATCCTTGGGTAACCCTTTAATCAGTTTCCTTCAAAGAATTTTGAACGGAGGAAAGACATGGCTTTGATGGGCAGGGCTAATTCCATATATGGTGAAAGCTTTGAAACTTCATAGACAGCAGTTGATGGATTACAGCCAAACTTCACACAAATGATCCTTGGATGACCTTTTTTAACAGATTCCTTCGAAGAATTTTAATCAGATGAAAATTATGGCTTGAATGGGGTGGGGGGTGGGCTTATTTCCTTATATGGTAAAAGCTTTAAAAATCCTCTTCCCTAAAAACATTGGATCAATTTCAACCAAATTTTACAGGAATTATCCTTGGGTGACCCTTTATGAGTTTGCTACTCCAAACCAATAGGCTTATCAAGTTGAAATATTCAGAGATGTTCCTAAGGTGAAGCTCTACAAAAGAATTTCATTCCCTGTTTTTTATGTCCCTGTGTTTTCATACTTGAGAAAACATTGTGAAAAAAGAAGAAATTGCATATCACAAGCAATTTCTTCTTTTTCCACAATTTTTTCTACCCTACTGAATGATCATTTTTCATATAAAATCCACTTTGAATTGTCGTCTGCAAATCCTTTGAATTTAGACAGGTCTAAAATTTTGAAAAAAGGTAAAGGGTTTACTACATGTATTTGGCCTAGGGCATTCAAAATCAGTATGTAGATCAGGTAGATGGTTTCAGAGATTGTTATTAAAGGTTAAGTCTTTTGGTTAAAAAATGCCACACCTTTGAGGTCCAGCATTTGGTAAAAAAGTCTTCTTCTTTTAGAATACAAGTCCTCTGGCTTTCAAATTTGGTACATTTACTATTATTAGCAGATTAATCAAGTGAGTGATTTAGGACCATCATGGTCATCTTGTTTTCTCAAATGTCTTCAAACTTTGTCAGAAAGATAATCTCCATGATATCTCAGCTAAGTGTTAATTTGGGCCACATAAGGTAAAAAACTAGGTCAAATTTTAAAAAGCTCTTAGAGCCCCAATTATTTGCTCAGTTGACTTGATACTTGGTCAGAATGTTTGTCTCCTTAACCCTTGTCATGCTGTATAAACTAACTTACTGAATTGCTGTAAAATCAAAGGGCTGAAAGCACTGATATAACTTGTTGAAAAATCAATATTTCTTTTGGAAATCAATTTTATAAAACAGCTCTTACAGGAAAATTATAAGCAGGAGGTGTAGACCAAGATCAGACTGCACTTTTGTGCAGGTTGATCTTGGTCTACATCTACTGTCAAAACCGGAATATTCCGGGTTCAGCATGACATGGGTTAATATCTCAGCTAAGTTCAAATTAGGGTTAATTAAAAAAGTACATGTCTAGGTTAAATCTTTGAAAAACATTTATGTGTACTCTACAGCTCTCATTTTTGGCTCAAATGTCTTGATATTTGGCCAGAATATTTGTCTCCATTAGAGCTGGTGTGAGAAATACCAGGAATCCCAGGTGTGCCAGCATCCGCGATATGACTGAAATTCTGCTGTAAGTGGCGTTATTTAAACCCATTCAACCAGTAAAGATGATTCTTAAACAACATTTCCTCCAAACCCACAATTTGAACCAAATTTGGCAGAAATGTTCCTTAGGTGGCCCCCTTTGAAAGTAGCTAAAAGAATTGAAATCAGTTTAAAACAAAACCCACAATTTGAACCAAATTTGGCAGAAATGTTCCTTAGGTGGCCCCCTTTGAAAGTAGCTAAAAGAATTGAAATCAGTTTAAAACAAAACCAAACTTTTGAAGTAATCTTTAAAAAAGTTCTCCTCCTGACTCAAAAGGCGTAGAGTCCTGATATTTTGCATGAAGCATCACTATATTGACCTCTTTCAAAATAGCTTAATCATTACCCTCAGGTCCCAAGGGGCCGAGCCCAAGGGGTGAGGTTTATCTCCTTCCTAACCACTTGGCTAATTTGAACCAAATTTGGCAGAAATGTTCCTTAGGTTGTCCCTTAAAATAGCTAACACTTTCACCAAATTAAAAATTTGAGGCAAAAAAAGAAATGGTTTGTCTGCTTTTATGACTCATGAAATTTCTGTCACATTTTGATAAACCACCCCTTTTACTATCAAAAGTTCATCAAAATTTTCTTCTTATTACCCATAAATGCTGATTCGTTGTTCTAGCAAAGAATCACGGTAGCGGTGCCGTGATTAGAAACTGACTGAAACTGTCAGCAGAAATATAAGAAAATATGACTGGATTCGGCATTTGTATTCATCAGGAAAAGGCAAATGATGGCCAGTTTAATTACACTTTTCTTAAAGAGAGGCAATTTATGGGTGATAATTTAGGTCAACTAATATGTAAACCGATAGCTGTCATCTGAAGTTTGATCTGATCATCCCTAATACTAAGTAAGTTGCGGCCGCCGTCATAGTGCAGTCGGTTGCACGTCAGACTCCTAATTTTCAATAATGGGATGTCATGGGTTCATTCCTCGTCGGCGGCACATATCCTATCAAACATTTGTCTCTCACCAATGGGGGGATAATCGTAAACCTAATTGGGATAGCAGCTGGAGGCTAGGAAAGGATGTAGTAATAGAACAGGTGTGAGAAATACCAGGAATCCATTGTTAGGTGCTCCAGCCGCAATGATATGACTGAAATACTGTTAAAAGTGGCGTTAAACCTTGTTCAACCAACCAACCTAATACTAAGTCACACCAACAATGCAAAATCAAAACGACCCACCAACCAATGAGCGCATTTCATTCATTTGATTTACTGTAATTAAATTGTGTCAGACTCGATGACATAATTGACCCAATATACAAGCCTTCGAGCAATAGACCTTTTCATGCAAAGTGTCAGATGACTGAAAAGTCTGTATCCTTTAGACGCTTTCAAAGAAAAAACAACAACAACAATTTTCCATGATGTGGAGGATTTACTTCCTGTTTTGTTTTTCGAAAGCCTTACAATTGCGTCCAGTCATTTTAGCTTCTTTTCTCGAGTTTTTACAATGAAAAGTATTTGGCTAAATGATGTAGATAATGTTGGAAATGTAACATCTGCTTGCTACAGTATTTTTTTCTACGTTGTCCCAGTAATGTTCTTCAGAACCATTTAAAAGTACCCCATTTTATCAACCTTAACAATTAAATGATGGGTGTTTTGTTTCATGATCTATTTTTACCATGTACAATAAATTGTATGATAATTCGGGATATTGTATAAGTTGAAACAAATGCCTGTAATGTATGAAGATGAATGCACCATGGAAAGGTCATTAACCTTTTTGTATCCTGCAACCCCAAGAAAATCCAACACTCATGTTCTTTGCCCTGGAAATATTGAAGTTATGATAGTTTGTGTGAGGAAAGATGAAATTAAAGATCAATACAGTTCAGACATTGTATTGTCTTTGGGTGACCAAAATGTTATACTACATATTATCTCAAATTGTTTTTACGACCTTTTGGTAGCCCATCGATTATATTCTGGTTATAATGATCATATTGGCCCCTGGATCTACTGGTAAGGCTAGATTTTCAAATATTTAAGCTAGATATTTTAAAATGAAAGCCAACCTTGCAATTCATCCTCCAGCAAAAAAAACAAAACAAAATGAATCCATTCAATGACAATAAGAGTATTCACTTTATTTGATGCTTTTAAAAGATTAACACCATGTCATACAACCGTGTCGATTGAAATAGTGCCCGGTCGCATCCTTTTATCAACAAGTAATTAGTATTTGGAGGAATATTGGCTGAAACATAAAATTTGTCTCATCAAATCATAAATTTGACCAATTTAATGTAAGAGAACTGTTTACATCAAGGCTGTTAACAGATCATTCATCTGATCAGATATTTCTTATCTTAATTATTTTTATTTTTCATACTTTTCTTCGCACTTTTAACATCGTCATCATCAATACGATCTATGCCATTCATTAATTGTCAGAATAATGCTCCCTATTTTCACATTACAATATATTCTTTCTAATTCATTGTATGGCATTTCTTACGTAAAGTGGAATATTTATATCAAGAAAATGTTTCCCCCTTTTCTTCAAAATTTCTATTGTTACAATGATGCGAATTTAAAAAAAAACCCAACTGACATGCTGTAGTGCTGGAATGTTTCATATTAAGAAATGAGAGAGAGAGAGATCTACATTGGTGGAACCACAGACAGAAACAAATACACACGTATTTCAATAAATAGCATGCCTGCTTTGTTCTTATTTAATTTCATAATGTTTCAGTTTATACACTTAAACTTTGTAACAAGGGAAATTTTTATGCACTTTGGTTAAGACTTTATGAGATTGATACCAAAATGGCATATCTAAAGCAAAATTTTATCTTTATCATCCAAAATAAGGTCACTAGTATTTAAATGCTTTAAAAATAAACATAAAATTTAGTCAATCATGTCAATCAGGATTATTGTCACTTGTGAAGGGTGGGGTTTGCAATGAATGACGTGCCTATGATTGATGCATATTCGCAAATTTAACCATTTAGTATGCTGGAAAAATTGGGATTGCTTGTGTGTGTGATAAATATAAAAAAAAATCATTGATTTCCGGCACAAATTACTTATAGTAGTTTGTTGAATATAATAATTCATCCAAGTGATCATTCAGTGTTTTTACTGAGAGTTTATCTGTATCTCTATATTTTTTCCTTTCTTGTATGTGCTGATGGATGGGGATAATTTTTTTTCAAAAAATCTTATTACAATGGAAATAGTATTGTTGAATTCTTGAAACATTTTTTTGAAAATATTGCTTCAGATGATTGAGTTCATTTTTTTATGGAGATTAAATAGTGATGCCTCCAGTGTTAACCCATTCCTACACAATAAAATTTTTGACCAGTCCAAATTCAAAGAAGCTGGAGACAAAAATGTTAAGATAATGACATATTGAAAATAGTAGTTTGGATTAGAAAACATTTGGGAGATTGCTGGTAACAAGCAATTTCTTCATTTCCACAATGCTTTCCAAAGCTTATATATTGAGGGGTGTTTATAAGCATTATTGTGTAAATTAAAGAATAGTAAATTTCTGTAGCATTATGAACTTCATGATGGTTCAGCAATTCAGGTGCTCCAAGGGCGTCTAGTTCTTGAAAAAATTAATTTTGAAATATTCTACACTGCAACTCTATTATAACACTGGGTCCAGGAAATGAAACTGCAAAAGAAGTAGAATTATTATGCTGTAACACTGAGTTAATTAACACAGAGTTTCAAGATACCAGCGAGGCCAATGTGATATTAATGATTCTTCAATAAAAAATACATAATGAACAATTCACTTTACGAAAAAATGTTGTTCTTTCTTTGGTTTAACGATTAATAGAATCCCTTGCATATCACTCTTACAATACAAGAAGATCATAACTGCATTATGTGGCAAATTGTTATGACATTTCGGTATATTAAGTCAAATTTTGAGTAGATTGTAAATTCTTTTTTTGTCATTATGTACAGTCATTTTGGAATAAAATGAAAAAACTGGGATTATTAAGATTGAAAGTTAAACAAAATCTGCCCACTTTAATAGTGTGTGTATTAAATTTGCCAAGAGATAAAAAGTAAAAGGTCAGTTAGAAGAAAACTGTCGTAATTCTAATCATGGTATCAGCCAGTTTCAAAAGTTTTTCTATGGCCTGTTTGACTTGAGGTAATTCTGTAATTGACAAATTATCATCTTACATTATCATCTGAAAATTCACATTGGCTACGCGTCTAGCATGTGTCAACTTCGGAAACTCTCCCATAAATAGCTGAACATTTGGTTGTGCAGACATTGATCATCTTTCCTCAATTATAGTTAAATAAACTGTACCTGAAAAACCTTAACTTCATATTTGTCAAGGAGATATTTTTTTGTGTGTTTGAACAGACAGCATGGAAATAAATTTTCAGATTATTGAAAGAAACTTGGAAAAATAACAGTATTATATTTTAATCTACCAATGTTATCTATTCCATTTTGGATGAGAAGTAAATGATTTTGTGACAGTTACAATTAAAATTCACGCATTTTCTGCATTCAGCAAAAAACGCCATAACTACGACTAATTGTTTTCTAAGCATATCATAGTGATTTTATTTTTATTTGTTACGACTGAAGCCTAAACCCTCTGTGAGCTATGGATACAATTAGGTTCAAGTAAATTTGTCTAATTTCAAGGTTGCGCAATTCTTTCAGAACGGGTCCTATCTGGGAATGAAGAAAATTAAGAACCATGAGAGAGAACCCAAATGTGATATTTTAATAGTTGCAGTGTTTGAAATTTGTTATTGCCAAAGCTCTATAAACAGTTATGAAAATAGATAATTTTGTAGGTAAAGAGGACAGAAGACACTGTTGAAATTTTCTTTATTCCAATTTAGAC
The DNA here is from genome assembly GCA_946902895.1 of Fragum fragum. Classification (NCBI taxonomy): domain Eukaryota; kingdom Metazoa; phylum Mollusca; class Bivalvia; order Cardiida; family Cardiidae; genus Fragum; species Fragum fragum. The sequence goes on from OX336367.1 coordinate 8,673,921, forward strand.
AACCTAGATCATATTTCACATTCTAGCTATAACACAATATAATTAGTAATTATACCACCTATGACGTAGGTGACTGTTTTTTCTGTAATAATATCTAATAACTAATTGATCTACAAATATAAAACTTCATAAAATTGTTTCCAATGATCAAAGGAAGTGTCCAATCATTTTGGGGTGATGCAGGTCAAAGGACAAGGTCACAGATGAACTTTATTTAAACTGGTTTCTATAGACTAGCTCACAGGTCATTTGAACCTGGACCTTAAAATTCTATACAAATGTTAAACCATGACCCAAGGTTGTGCCCTATTGATTTTAGGTAAAGTAGGTCAAACGTCATCTTTGCTACTTGCGTGACAGAATTCTAGTAGGGTCATAATTAGTGTGCTTATCAACAATTATCATCATTCTAGTGGACCCGACATTTGATCATCATGGTACCTATCTAATTAGGTGTTGATTAAAATTTTTGAATCATTAGAAAATAGAAATTATTAGTCCCCTAAGCTGAAGGGGACAATAGGTTTGCGCTCCTTCCATCTGTCCGTCTATCTGTGTCCGTCTGTCAGTCCGGACAAATCAGTTTTTAGCTCTACTGGCTGAAGGCCACTAGAGCTATAGCGATGGCTTTTTCCCGTCCGTGCGTCCGTCTGTTAAACTTTTTCTTGTTTACGCAATAAAATCCACAGTTTTCATCGGATTCTCTTCAAACTTTCATAGAATGATTGTACCATCATAAGGATCGTTCCTTTCGAAATTGGGTCAGATCCGTCAAGAAACACGGGAAAAGGGGCCTAATTAAAACTTAATTAAAAAATCTTCGTTTACGCGATAAAGTCCACAGTTTTCATCGGATTCTCTTCAAACTTTCATAGAATGATTGTACCAACATAAGGATCATTCCTTTCAAAAATGGGTATGATCCGTCAAGAAACACGGAAAAAGGGGCCTTATGAAAATTTAATGAAAAATTCAATTAAAATTCCTTGTTTAAGCGATAAAGTCCACAGTTTTCATCTGATTCTCTTCATACTTTCTCAGAATGATTGTACCATCATAAGGATCGTTCCTTTCGAAAATTGGTATGATCCGGTAAGATACACGGGAAAAGGGGCCTAATGAAAATTTAATTAATAAATCCTCGTTTACGCGATAGAGTCCACAGCTCTCATCAGATTCTCTTCAAACTTTCACAGAATGATTGTACCAACATAAGGATCTTTCCTTTCGAAAATGGGTATGATCCGTCAAGAAACACTGGAAAAGGGGCCTTCTTAAAATTCATTTAAAATTCAATTAAAAATCCTCGTTTACGCCATAGAGTCCACAGTTTTCATTGGATTCTCTACAAAATTTATCAGAATGATTGTACCAACATAGGGATCGTTCCTTTCGAAAATGGGTATGATACGTCAAGAAACACAGGAAAAGGGGCCTTATGAAAATTTAATTAAAATATCCTCGTTTACGAGATAGAGTCCAGTTTTCATCAGATTCTCTTCAAACTTTCACAGAATGATTGAACCAACATAAGGATTGTTCCTTTTGAAATTTCGTATGATCCGTCTAGAAACATGGGAAAAGGGGCCTTATGAAAATTTAATCAAAATTTCCATTAAAAATCCTTGTTTACGCGATAGAGTCCACAGTTTTCATTGGATTCTCTTCAAACTTTCTCAGAATGATTGTACAATAATAAGGATTGTTCCTTTCGAAAATGGGTCTGATCTGTCATGAAACAGGGGAAAAGGGGCCTTATGAAAATTTAATTAAAAAATTCTTGTTAACACTCTAGAGTCCACAGTTTTCATCAGATTGTATTTAAACTTTCACAGAATGATAGTACCATCATAAGGTTTGTTCCTTTGGGAATTTGGTCAGATCCATCTGGAAACACGGGAAAAAGGGCCTTATGAAAATTTAATTGAAAAATCTTTTTAGAAATACTCTAGCTTTTAACACTCTGGAGTCAATAGTTTTCATCGGATTCCCTTCAAACTTTCACAGAATGATTGTACTATCATAAGGATTATTGCTTTTGAAATTTGGTATGATCCTTCAAGAAACACAGGAAAAAGGGGCCTTATGAAATGTTTAATAAAAAATTCTCATTAATAATCTAGAGCCAACAATTTACAACGGATTCTCTTCAAACTTTCACAGAATGATTGTACCATCAAAAGGATTGTACCTTTTGGAATCAGATATGATTCCCCAAGAAACATAGGAAAAGGGGCCTTATTAAAATTTAATTCAAAGATCTTTGTTAACACTCTAGAGTCCACAGTTTTCATCTGATTGACTTCAAACTTTCACAGAATGATTGTACCATCATAAGAATTGTTCCTTTCAAAATTTGGTATGATCCGGTAAGATACACGGGAAAAGGGGCCTAATGAAAATTTAATTAATAAATCCTCGTTTACGCGATAGAGTCCACAGCTCTCATCAGATTCTCTTCAAACTTTCACAGAATGATTGTACCATCATAAGGATCGTTCCTTTCGAAAATTGGTATGATCCGGTAAGATACACGGGAAAAGGGGCCTAATGAAAATTTAATTAATAAATCCTCGTTTACGCGATAGAGTCCACAGCTCTCATCAGATTCTCTTCAAACTTTCACAGAATGATTGTACCAACATAAGGATCTTTCCTTTCGAAAATGGGTATGATCCGTCAAGAAACACTGGAAAAGGGGCCTTCTTAAAATTCATTTAAAATTCAATTAAAAATCCTCGTTTACGCCATAGAGTCCACAGTTTTCATTGGATTCTCTACAAAATTTATCAGAATGATTGTACCAACATAGGGATCGTTCCTTTCAAAAATGGGTATGATACGTCAAGAAACACAGGAAAAGGGGCCTTATGAAAATTTAATTAAAATATCCTCGTTTATGAGATAGAGTCCAGTTTTCATCAGATTCTCTTCAAACTTTCACAGAATGATTGAACCAACATAAGGATTGTTCCTTTTGAAATTTGGTATGATCCGTCTAGAAACATGGGAAAAGGGGCCTTATGAAAATTTAATCAAAATTTCCATTAAAAATCCTTGTTTACGCGATAGAGTCCACAGTTTTCATTGGATTCTCTTCAAACTTTCTCAGAATGATTGTACAATAATAAGGATTGTTCCTTTCGAAAATGGGTCTGATCTGTCATGAAACAGGGGAAAAGGGGCCTTATGAAAATTTAATTAAAAAATTCTTGTTAACACTCTAGAGTCCACAGTTTTCATCAGATTGTATTTAAACTTTCACAGAATGATAGTACCATCATAAGGTTTGTTCCTTTGGGAATTTGGTCAGATCCATCTGGAAACACGGGAAAAAGGGCCTTATGAAAATTTAATTGAAAAATCTTTTTAGAAATACTCTAGCTTTTAACACTCTGGAGTCAATAGTTTTCATCGGATTCCCTTCAAACTTTCACAGAATGATTGTACTATCATAAGGATTATTGCTTTTGAAATTTGGTATGATCCTTCAAGAAACACAGGAAAAAGGGGCCTTATGAAATGTTTAATAAAAAATTCTCATTAATAATCTAGAGCCAACAATTTACAACGGATTCTCTTCAAACTTTCACAGAATGATTGTACCATCAAAAGGATTGTACCTTTTGGAATCAGATATGATTCCCCAAGAAACATAGGAAAAGGGGCCTTATTAAAATTTAATTCAAAGATCTTTGTTAACACTCTAGAGTCCACAGTTTTCATCTGATTGACTTCAAACTTTCACAGAATGATTGTACCATCATAAGAATTGTTCCTTTCAAAATTTGGTATGATCAGTCAAGGACCACGGGAAAAGGGGCCCGATTAAAACTGGATTGAAAAAGTCCTCCTAAATACAATAGAGTCCATAGTTTTCAACAAATTCTCTTCAAACGTTCCCAGATTGATTATTACATTAAATGGATTTTTCCTTTCCGAAGTAGGTTTGATCCATCAAGTTTCATGGGAAAAGGGGCCCTATGAAAATTTAATGAAAAAAATCTTAGTTAACACATAATGGCCCTAGATTTCACCTGATTGTCTTCAAACTTTCACATAATGATTGTACCATCATAAGGATTGTTCCTTTCAAATTGGGTCTGATCTATTGAGAAACATAGGAAAAGGGGCCTTAGGAAAATTCAATTGAAAAAATCTTAATTAATGCTTGTAAGTCCACAGATGAGATGGGGTTGTCTTTATACTCAAACAGAATAACTATATGAAAATTCAATTAATAAAACCCTGTTAACACAATAAAGCCCACAGCTTTAATCAGATTTTGTTGAAACTTTCACAGAATGATTGGAAGGTCATAACTATCATTCTTTTCATAACAGGGTTTGAACTGTCAAGAAGCACAGGAAAAGGGGCCTTATGAAAATTTCATTTATAAATCCTTGTTACCAAGTCCAGAGCTTTCATCGAATTTTCTTCAAACATTCACAGAATAATTGTACAATAATAATGATTGTTGATATTTGCATTAGACCTGATCCGTCAAGTATCACAGGAAAAGGAGCATTATGAAATTTAATTTCAAAATCATTGTACCATAATAAAGTCTGCAGTTTTCAACAGATTCTGTTAAAATTTTCACAGAATGATTATTCCATCATGAGGATTCTTTCTTTTCAAATTAGGCGTGATCTGTCTAGTATCATGGGAAAAGGGGCCTTTAGAGAATTTTATCTATAATCCTTGTAACCAAGTCCAGAGCTTTCATTGGATTTTATTCAAACCCTCACGATTGTTGATGCTGACATGAGACCTGATCCTTCAAGTATCACAGGAAAAGGAGCCTTATGAAAATTTTATTTTAAAAATTTTACACCAAGATAAAGTCTGCAGTTTTCATCAGATTCTGTTCAAACTTTCACAGAATGTTTGTACCATCATAAGGATTGTTTATTTCCAAATTGGGCCTGATCTGTCTAGTATCATAGGAAAAGGGGCTGTATCAAAAATTATTACCAAATCCTCATAAACACAACAATGCCCTCAGTCTTTAGCAGAATCTCTTCAAACTTTAATAGAATGATTGTACCATCATTTGGATTGTTCCTATGTAAATTAGGTCTGATTGGTTAAGTGACACAAGAAAAGGGACCTTATAAAAATTTTATAACAAAACATCATTATTACAATAAAGTCCTCAGTCTTTATCATTTTCTTCAAACTATCATTAGGATTTTTCCTTTGTACATTTGGTCTGATTTGTTAAGTTTCACGGAAAAAGGGGCCTTATGAAAATTTTGTTACAAAAATTCTTGACACAATTCAGTCCACTGTTTTCATTGATTCTCTTTAACTTTTAAAGAATGATTGTACCTTCATTAGAATTGTACCTTTTGAAATTTGGTTTGTTCTGTAAAGTATCATGAGAAAAGGGGCCCTATGAATATTTCACTATAAACTCATTAACACAATAAATTCCACAGATTAAACAGATTGATTGTACCATCATTCCAATTGTTGATTTTGACAATTGATCTGACTATAGCAAGGGTCACATAAAAAGGGGCCTTATGAAAAACTCTCTTAAATATTCTGGTTAACACAATGATGTCCCTTGATTTCACCGGATTCACTTCAAAATTTCACAGAATGATTGTACAAATACTTAGATGGTTCTTTTCAGAATTGGGTACAATCCATCAAGTATCATGTAAAAAGGGGACATATGATTTTTTTTTAAATATTCTAGTAAACATAATGAATTTCAAATATTTCATCGGATTCACTTTTAACTTTCATAGAATGATAAAATCAACAGTAAAATATCATGGGAAAAGGGGCCTTATGAGAACTTGAATTTAATATCTTTGTTAACACAATAAAGTCAACAGTTTTATTGGATTCTCTTCAAAGATGCATGGAATAATTGTGGCATTCGAAACACAGGAAAAGGGGCCTTACAGATTGTCATTCAAAACATTTTTGTGTATGTGATGAAGATCACAATCATTATCAAGTTGTCTTTAAAATTTCAATGGACAATTGTCGGGTTGTAAGGAAAGTTCCTTTTGGAATGAAATTGATCCATCAGAAAACACAGGAAAAGGGACCTTATTGATTTTCACTCAAAACAATCCTGTTTATGTGATTAAGTCCACAATTATTGTCAGATTCTGATGAAATATTCACAGAATGATTGTAGGGTCATAAGGTAACTTTCTTTTGGAAATGGAGTGGATCCGTCATGAAACATGGGAAAAGGGGCCTTGAGGATTGTTGCTTAAAATGATAAATGGGATAAAGCCCCTTTATTTTCTTTATGCATTCTTCTTTGAGCAATAAACTTCCCTAAATATCAGATTTCTTTAACGGAAAACTTGATAACTAGTAGAGCGTCTCAGGCCCTCATGGGCCTCTTGTTTCTAATCCCTCAGAGATATTGAGCTGATTTTTGGAATGTGAGTCTGCATCAATAAGTTACAAAACGAGTTCTAGTTTGGTTCCAGTCCATTGATTTTTGATGAAGATACGGATGCTGGACTTAGAAAAATACCAGGAAATTTCAGTTTTCTGGACTTTTTTCTAAACCCTCAGAGATATTGAGCTGATTTTTGGTATGTGAGTCTCTATCATTTAGTTACAGAATGAGTTTAATTTTGGTTCCAGTTCATTGATTTTTGTGGAAGATATCGATGCTGGACTTAGATTACCAAGAAATTGAGTTTTCCGGACTTTTTTTCTTAACCCTCAGAGATATTGAGCTGATTTTTGGTATGTGAGTCTGTAGCAATTAGTTTCAGAAAAAGATTAAGTTTGTTACCGGTTCTATGATTTTTGAGGAAGATACGGATCCTGGACCTAGAAAATCACCAGGATATTAAGTTTTCCAGACTTTTTTTCTTAATCCTTAGAGATATTCAGCTGATTTTTGGAACGTGAGTCCCTATCAATTAGTTGCAGAACAAGTTTAATTTGGTTCCTTTCCCTTGATTTTTGAGGAGGATACGGATGCTGGACTTAGAAATTAAGTTTTCCGGACTTTTTTTCTTAAGCCTCGAAGATATTGAGCTGATTTTTGTTATGTGAGTCTGCATCAATGAGTTACAGAACAAGTTTAAATTTGGTTCTTGTCCATTAATTTTTGAGGAAGAAACGTTTGCTGGACTTAAAAAATTACCAGAAAATTTCAGTTTTCTGGACTTTTTTTCTAAACCCTTTGTGATATGAAGGTTGTTTTTGTTATGTGAGTCAATATTGATAAGTTACAGAACAAGTGTAAATTTTGTTCCGGTCCATTGATTTTTGAGGAAATTATGGATGCTAGACATCAGATATTACAGTTTTTCCAGACTTTTTTCTTAACACTTGCAGGTATTGAGCTGATTTTTAGTAAGTGAGTCAGCATTGATAAGTTACAGAACGAGTTCAAGTTCTGTTCCAGTCCATTGATTTTGAGCAAGATATGGATGCTTTTGCAAAAGAAGCTACATATTAATGATATAGAGTTTAATTGCAGTCCATTGCCTTTCCAAGGCTTGTAAAGGATGTTAGGGTGGTACTAGTGAGAGAGATACCAGGAATATAGTGTAAGGTGCTCCAGCCAAAGTTATATTGACTGAACAAACTGTTAACAGTGGTTGCATGAAGTGATCAAGGCAAAATATTTTGATAACCCTATGTCCAAAAAGCATTCATAATCCTTGACAGATTTTTGAAAGCTTTTGTTCAAAGTTAACATGGGCTTTATTTAGGGTCGTAATTCTCTTGGAGCAGATAACTTTATGAAGTATAATTTAGCTAACAACAAAAAGAGACGCCTATTTTTCATGTTTGTGTGTATATTTAAGAATTGCTCATAAAATCTGATACAACTGTAATATTTTGGAGGGGTAGTAATCCCTTTACCACCCAAAAAATATACTGCTCTAGGGATATATATATAAAGCTGGTAAGGGACTTGGTATTGTCATGCAATACTTCAGAACGCTTGTTGTTTTGATCACTTAATTTTGAAGGTTTATTCCTATGCAAAGATTGCTCAAAGAGGAGAAAAGAAATGTGTTGTTTTTCTTTTCAAAAATGTCAATTTATTGAATGTCACACCACTCTTGTATGTTGTTTTGAAGTCAGGAACTAAATTTCACAATTTCACAAAGGATTTTCAATACAATTATTTCTTTGAAGATTTGTCATTTGAAAAATTGCATCAAATATATTTTCTATGAAGGAAATATACTTTTTGTTGAGCCTGCTTGTGGTGAGCAAGACATAGTTGTCATTATGACAAGTCGGTGTATGTGCATTAGTGCGTTAGTCTGTATGTGAGTCCGTCCATCTGTCTGTCTGAATATGTCCAGACAATTACTCCTAAATTTATAGATGGATTTCAAAATAAATTGGCACAATTATTCTCCATCATGAGTAAACGTGCAATTTGAAAGAATTTTTGGGATAGTTTTAATGTCAAGGTCACAGCTCAAGGTCAAACAATAAAATTGTGTTTTCTGGACAGATAATCCTACATTTATCGATGGATTTCAATATAACTTGGCACAATTACCATCAAGAGTAGATGTGCCATTTGAAAGAAGTTTTGGGATAGTTATAATGTCAAGGTCAAAGCTCAAGGTCAAACACTAAAAATGATGGTCAAGGTCAAGTTGATCGCAAAACTTTGCGGGCTCAACAGAAGTTGTCCTGGGACAACCATCTAGTGAATTATAATTTTTATTAGGTGTGTATTGTTGAAATTTAGATTAGATATACTATTCCATGAATTGTGAATTCATGCAAAAACTTATATTTTCCGAAAAATTCTAAAAACAAAAATACCTGTCTAAAATTTTCTCTTGTGGAAACGGGTTAAGTAGTTATCGTAAATTGAGTTTTATAAGCGAGGGCTTTATTTTCACTAATATTTGCAAGACAACGAGCAGGCAAATTCAAGATTTAATCCTGCTGAAATTGGACCATTTTATACAGAAAAATTCGTAGAGGTCTGAAATAAGCCAGGGACCGACGATGAACAAATGACAAAATATTTACCTATTTTGGCTTCATCCCAATTCATTTCATTCAATTTGGGATTATCACCTTCTAGGCGTAAAAAACAACACCAATGAGTAAATTAGTTTTGAGAACAGGATAAATCTTCAGCAAACCACATATTTTTTTATTCTGCCAAATTAGTCCACACAGTGTTTTGAACACAGCTATACAAATATAACAATGGAAAGTAGACAAGGTAATAAAATTCTATGCGACTGAAATTAGAAAACAAAGGGCAAAAAAGTTATAACTGATATAAATCAATTTAAAACAAATAATTTCACCTGACTCGTAATATACATGTAATTATTTTGCCTATGACAGTTTGGAAAGACTATTATAGTTTTGATAATTTGATGGGTCTGTGCTCTAAGGTATAAATATTACTACATTTAACCCCTTTTTCAGCTCCTTCCAAAATTGAAGTTTACTTACACTTTAACGCATAATTTGCGATCTTAGAACGATTTCAGAAGAGAAATTGTTATTCTATGCGAATAAAGAATAGGGGAAAAATGTAATGAATTACCAGTAATCATTCTATTCATTGGTTGGTATCGAATCGGAATGTGATGGTATATCAATTGTTTCCGATGTATGTTTTTTGTTGATGTATTACCGGAGATACTTTTTGGCTCTCGTAGAGACAAAATCTCTGAATGAATCTTTAACTATTCGTTAAACTTGTATAAAAACTACTCAATCAATAATTTCAGATTAGATTACATTTTTGATAGCTTTGCCGAACAGAAAACTAAAAATATCTTTCAAAATTATCATACAGCCTACCTGCAAAGTAGAGGGGAGTATATTGGTTTCACCGTGTCTGTCTGTCTGTTTGCCCATCGGACCATATACTTTTTCGTTTCTGTACTCTTACTCAAGAACCAATAGACCTTTTCACGCAGAACGCCAGATGACTAATAAGCCTGTATCCGTTTGGCGCTTTCAAAGAAATACAACAACAACCTTACATTTCATTTTTCGATGTTTTACAATGAAAAGCATGGGCTTAATAATGTAGATAACATTTTTGGAAAAATGAAACATCTGTATGTAACCATATTTTTAGCTCACCTGATCACAAAGTGCTCATGGTGAGGTATTTTGATCGTCCTCTGTCCGGCTTCCCTCGTGCGTAGTATCTCGTGTGTCGTGTGTTAATATCTTAAAAGACATCTCCTCCCAAAGGGCTGGGTTGATTTCAACCAAATTTGGCAGGAATATTCCTTGGGTGGTGCCCTTTAGAAATTGCTAAATGAATTGAAATCCGGGGCTTATAAAGAAATAAAGAAGGACTTTAAAAACGACATCTCCTCCCAAACTGCTAGGCGGATTTCAACCAAATTTGGTAGGAATGTTCCTTGGGTGGTGCCCTTTAGAAATTGCTAAAAGAATTGAAATCTGTTAAAAACTCAGGTTGCCATGGAAACTGAAATTTTAATAAAAACTTTTAAAATTATCTCTCCCTAACCCACAGGGCCTGGAATCTTGATATTTTGCATGAAGCATCAGTACATTGACCTCTTTCAGAATCGCTAAACCTTTGGGCTGATTTCAACCAAAGAATATTATCAGTTGAAAACTCTGGTTGCTATGACAACAAGAATAAAATTGAAAAAAACCCTTCTCCTCCTGACCCAGAAGTTATAGAATCTTGAATTTTGCATGAAGCATCAGTACATTGACCTCTTTCAAAATTGATTAAATGTTAGAGCCACAGGGTGATTAGGCTTGAATAGAAATAAAGAAGGCAACCCTTTCAAACTATTTGGCAAATTTAAACCAAATTGGGCAGAAACACGTTAGTTTGCCCCCTTTTAATGATTACTGAAATATTTGAAAACTGTTGAAAGCATTGGTTGGTATGGTAACGTAAGTTGATTTTAGTTAAATGTTAAAGGAGGTCTTCTCCCGACGCAGTTTGTATTAGGCCTTGAAGAAAAAAAGGGCCTTATCTCGGTAGAGCGCCAGGGCCACTGGCCCTCTTGTTTTCTCTGTTGTCCCAGTAATGTTCTTCAGAAGCATTAAAAGTACTCTATTTTGTCGACCTAAAGGAATAAATGACAGGTGTTTTCTTTCATGATTTATTTTTAGCTAAACTGGCTGAAAGCCGGAGAGCTATTGTCGTTGCATTGTATCCGTTGTTTGTATGTGCTTGCGTGCGTCCGTAAACTTTTCCTTTTAAAATCTTCTCCTCACAAAGTACTGAACAGATTTCAACCCAATTCCACAGAAATGATCCTTGTCCGACCCTTAATTAGATTCCTTCAAAGAATTTTGATAGGACAAAATAATTGCTCTAATGGGTGGGGCTAATTTCTATACAGTCGAATACCTTTACCTCGAACGTCCCTAAGCCGAAGTTCTCTCTTCGTCGAAGTTATTTTAAAGTCCCGATCTTATTACTCTTTACTTCTATGTATTTGAACCTCCATACGTCGTTCTCTTTATCTCGTAAACTACCCCTACGTCGAATCAATTGCAAAGTCCAATCACTATTGTTTGCACATATTCACACCTCTTTAAGACGAACCTTAATCATTAAGTTCGATTTTTGCAACAAACTAATTTTTTCACACATTTTACGTGTCAACGCAGTTAAGAGATAGTTGCGTTACAGAATTGTTTGTTTGTCTACGATCTGATAATTTGAAAGATTGGGTGAAGTGGAGACAATGTTACAAAAGAATTATACAATGAATAAAGAGGCATCTTACGCCCATACCACGCAGGACTTGTATGGTGCCGGACCTGGTCTACCAAGGGGATGGCCAGCAACTTCGACCGACGTGACGCGCTAAAGGAAGAACCCTGTAACCAATCCAGATGGATACTTGGGTATTTCGACAGGAAAGTGAAAATACATGTAGTCAAACTACGCAATCGACACGAAGAATAAGCAATAATAGAAGAAGAAAAACAAACAAAACAACAAAAAAGCATAGTCTAAACAAAACTTTAGCTACGAGTGACAATAATAGGAATATTAATAAAAGATATTACGATAAATACATCGTCGTTATATATTTCGTTCGATTAGATAATCATACTAGTACAAATCATTTGTAGCCTTATTTGCCTACGGTATTTCGTCACCATTTTGGTTGTACATAGAAAATATTCGATTATCTACACGTCGAACTATCTCTACGTCGAAGTTTTCTCGTAAGTCCCCTGAACTTCGAGGTATAGGTATTCGACTGTATATGGTAAAACCTTTAAGAATCTTCTTCTCGGAATCCATTTAAATGGATTTCAACCAGATTTTACAGAAATGATTCTTGGGTCAACATTTATTGGATTTCCTCAAAGAATTTTGATAGGATAAAAAATATAGCTTTAATTGGTGGGGCTAAATTCCATATATGGAGAAAGCTTTGAAAATCTTCTTCTCAGAAACCAATTGATGGATTTCAACCAAATTTTACAGGAATGATCATTTGGTGATGTTTTTTCAGATTCCTTCAAATTTTGATCAAATGTAAAACATGGCTTTAATGGTCGGGGCTAATTTCCATATTTGGTATAAAACTTTCAAATTCTTTGTCTCGGAACCTGATGGATGGAATTTAACCATTTTATAGTTCCACTGGCTGAAAGCCAGAGAGCTATTGTCATGGTGTTGTGTCTGTTGTGCTTGCGTGTGTCGGGTTGTCCGTCCGTCCAATTGTAATATTTTACATTGAAAATCTTCTCCTCAGAAAGTACTGAACAGATTTCAACCAAATTTCACAGAAATGATCCTTGGGTGACCCTCTATTCCTTCAAAGAATTTTAATCAGATGAAAAACTGCTTTTATTGGCAGAGCTAATTTCCATATATTATAAGCTTTGAAAATCTTCTTATCAGAGACCGGTGGATGGATTTCAACCAAATTTCACAGTAATGATCCTTGGGTGACCCTTTATCAAATTCCTTCAAAGAATTTTGATTGGATGAAAAACATGGCTTAAATGGGCGGGGCTAATTTCCATATGTGGTGAAAGCTTTGAAAATCTTCTTCTTAGAATCAAGTTGATTGATTTCAACCAAATTTTACTGGAATGTTCCTTGGGTGAACCTTTTTCAGATTCCTTCAAAGAATTTTGATCGAATAGAAAACATGGCTTTAATGCACGGGGCTAATTTCCATATATGGTAAAAGCTTTGATAAGTTTGTGGATTTCAACCAAATTTGACCGGATTGATCCTTGGGTGACCTTTTATCAGATTTCTTCAAAGAATTTTGATCAAGTGAAAAATATGGCTTTAATGGGCAGGGCTAATTTCCATATATGTTATGAAAACTTTGTAAATTTTCAGAAGCCTGTGGATGGATTTCAACCAAATTTCACGGGAATGATAACCAAATGACTGTTTGTCAGATTCCTTCATATAATTTTGATTGATTGAAAAACATGGCTATTATGGTGGTTGATTATGTCCATATGTGGTATACAGTGAAAATTTTACATTATGAATTTTACAAAACTTGACTTGATTTTTTTAAAAACAATGAAAAGCTGGAAATGGTTCTCTAGAACTATTTCAAAGATTTCAATGATTTAGATTTATTTTCATTATATTCAGTTTACTTTAAACTCATGGAAAAGTTTGCTTAATCAGTACATTCATGCCTGTGGAGCTATACAAGTGCTCAAGTGCCCCTAGTTACCAAATTGATTGTTTAGTGACTCTTTATCAGATATTCAAAAAGAATTTTGATCATAAGAAAAATATTTAAGAAAAAATAAACTTGCAGGGCTGATTTTCTTATATGGTATATAGTGAAAATGGACTGTTGATGGATTGCAACCAAATTTCAAAGGAATGATCCTCAGATGACTGTTTGTCGAATTCCTTCATATAATTTTGCTTGGCTGAAAAGCTTAGATATTATGGTTGTGGCTTTTTATGGTATACAATGAAAATTTATAAATTTTGTTAATACCTTTTCATCTGCCCCAGTGAATGAATTATACATAACTAAACTTGATTTTTGTAAAAACAATGAAAATTAAAGTGCTGTAAGCACTGTAATTGGTCTACACTGAAAAATTGGACAGATCGTTGCAGTGTTGTGCCTAGGGTAGAATTTTTGGGGGACACAGGTGTCCCCCTACCTAAATTTCAAGGGGACAATGGGGAATTTTTGGGGACAAACTAAAACAACTAATTCTTACCTGTTATTGATAAATAGTCTAATTTGAATATAATTTTCTGTTCATGCTAGATTCTTTTGTAATAAAGTACACTATTTCCATGAGTTTTGTTATGGCTTCATTTTTTTTCATTGAATGAGTGATCTATAGCAAAGGCCACGTCATATTTCAAACGCAAAGCTACAACTGCGTGTACATAATAAGCCCAATTTTGTTAGGGTACTTGAGCGCATATTAGTACTCAAAGTGTCTGTAGCAAATGGGTTGGCTAATTTTAGTTTTGATTCCAAACAGGTCTTACATCTCTGGCTGTCACCCGATTCTCACAGCTAAGGAAATTTTGACAACCAATTCTTTTGGAAATTTCGTTCCTTCCGTTTTTTGTCTCTGAGGAAGAAGGAGATGACATGGAAATTTCGCTGTCTGCATCAGCAGATGTAGACGCGACTGGATTGGGGGTTTTAGCAGCCGTCTCCGTTGATTCAACATCGTCTGTTACCTTTCTACATTTTCCTGACAAAAAGTCAGTCAGGCGCATCTGTCGTCTAGCCATAACAATTCCGAGACCGGTTCTCGATTCTTTATATTAAAATCGGCTAAATCAAATGGAAAATTGTGGGTCACAGCCTAGTTTTTGCAGGTGTGCAACTGGTTCATAATATTTTACATCAAAATTTGCAGCATCGAAAGATAAATTTCGGGTTACAGTCAAGTCTTTGAGTGTGCACCGTGTACGTGTAATAATATTCAATGCGTAAATAATACTATCATAACAAATGTAAACACCGATCGAGCATGAATTTTTTTGTAATAAAAGATCATGGAAATTTGAGCGCGCCCGAAATCCCGTGATGGCTCAGATTTTAGGGGACATTGGGAATAAATTTGCGATGCCGCGGCATAGGCACAACACTGTCGTTGCATTCTGACTTTAATACTACTTTTACGACACATAGGTTTAATCCTAGTGCACCATATTTTCGTAAATGTTGATTAGAAATGAGCTTATTTTTACAAGAACACGAGACCCCGATTCGAATTTTGTCAAAGTCCCGTGGAAATATAGTATTCTTTAACATTTTCCAGCACAATCCTTTGTTTTAATTTCGCTGTGGTTATAAATTTTAGAAACATTTTTGGAAAAGAAGAAATTGCTTGTAATAATCAATTTCTTCTTTCCAACGATAATTTTTTTTTAACCTGTAGGTTGCTTACTTTTAAAAAATACATTCAAATTCTTTCAAATTGGTCCAGTGTATAATTTTCAAACGATATGAAACTGTTAACCAAGTCTTTTAAGACTGTTATGGTAAGATCATCCCTGCAAGCTTTAGTATAAAGTCAAAACAGAAAATTTATGGAGAAAACTCTCCAAATCTTTACACAGTGCTGTATATAATCAAAGGAAAACAATTAATACTATTCTTTGAACAAATTCTTTAGACAGCTTGAAAGCATAACAGTAAAATTTGCTTTCTAATAGAACTTTCATTACTTGGATTAATTTATGGCTGGAAAATAATTATGTGGCAGTATCATCCATTTTGAAGATGCTTGTTTACACCATGATATGGTTGGTCAGACGCGAAAATCACAGTAGCCTGTTTAAATTATGTGACCGTCCTGTTTTCCTTTACTCCTTTTAATAATAATAAACTTGTAAAATGCAATGATATTTTGCTGTGTTCAAGTCAGAATAAACGTCAAGTTGGGCTAAAGGCAGTTTTGGTAAATTGCTGCGACACAATTTTGAGTTTATGGTTATACAAATTGGTCTCCAACCAATCAAAAATGAAATGCTTCTCTAGAACTATTTCAAAGATTTCAGTGACTTAGATTTATTTTTCTTATATCAGTTTATTTCATACAATTATTGCCACTGATCAAAGGAAGATCTCTGTTCAAGTGTTGGTTTTGGTCACACCGGGTTTAAGGTCACTATTGTACTTTGATTGGAAACTGGTTCAATGCCCTAACTCATAGCCCATTTGACCTAGGACCTTGAAGCTCTATATTCATGCTATCCTTGACCCATGGAGGTGCCCAATTGTTTTTCTGTAATGTAAGTCACAGATCAACAGTGCTACTTGAGTAACTATGTGTTGGTGGGGGTATCAGAGTGGCTTTGCGATGATTCTAATTTTATGTTGGTAACATAAATTAAATTGGAAAATTATTTTTGTTTTCTGTTAGATAAAGCTTTCCATAACTGGCTTGAAAACTATTCTGAAATTATTGATAGAGTGGTCTATAAACAATTTACGAAGATTCCAGAATTACTTTTAGCTTATAATTTTGTCTCTATGGGAGCTATTTTGAAAATTTCAAGTGATTCAGAGCCTTATCTCATGTTTCAGATAG
This sequence comes from Fragum fragum, assembly GCA_946902895.1. Taxonomy (NCBI): domain Eukaryota; kingdom Metazoa; phylum Mollusca; class Bivalvia; order Cardiida; family Cardiidae; genus Fragum; species Fragum fragum. Next base: position 8,690,436 of record OX336367.1, read on the forward strand.
AACAAGATGAGTGTGATACAACTCTACTGTTGGACATGTTGGGAAGAGATGAATCTGATGAAAATATGATAATCACAATGTCTAAAATTAAAGGTCCATGGTCCTTCATTTACTGGCAGGTAATTTATTAAGGGATCTCAGTGCCCTGTTTATTTACAGTAAAACCGACAAATTTTGTATTTGAAACCATCATTCAAGACTCACTTTTGGTATAGGAAAAAGTTTGGAGTTTTAAATTTCAATGCTAATGTGAGAACTTGAGGACATAGCTGAATTTAAAATTTTGTTTTTATGCAGTAGAATTACAACTGTTCGAGCGATCCTGTATAATTTAATTGTTAGTTTCATCTACCAAAAACGAGAATTCTGATTGGTCGAAAAAATTAATTCATACCTCCATGAACAAAATTTTGAGCACACACCCATTTTGTATGCTTCCGCACAAAATAGTTCCATACAAAAAAGTATCAGAATTTGTAAAGTTTTTTTTCTTTTTTCGCTCGATGCTATTAAATTATAAGAAATGAAGAACCGAAAAACCTAATCACACCATCTATGAATCTGCTACGCATATTCATACAATGTGATTAGGTCTTTCGGTTCATACCTCCATGAAAACAAAAAATATTCTCTTCATTTCTTAATTAATAAAAAAAGACAACAAATTTCTAGATATTTCCAATACGAATGAGTCACAGAGGGCTATGTCAACAACATATATTGAAAAATAAGTAACATTTCAGTTTCAAAGAAGTATTGTGAGAGAAGGAGAATTTGACCGAAAAGTTAATTTACTGCTGCAGATTTTTATTTCACAAAACTTTAGTATGGTAGACATTTTGTAGTCAGATGTATTATTGGTGTCTGTTTAATGAGTTAAGAAATGCATGTTTTCAACAGCTTCAAATATTGTAACTGCAACCTACTCAATCAGTTGTTCTTATCATTGGAATCGGTTTAAAGGTATGTTATAACAGATTATATTCAAACAGATCACCCAGGTGTGAAAATCAAGTTAGGTGTTGATTTGTGACACATTGTTAGTCCATGATAGGATCCCACCTACGAATTAGACATAGGAGTTTGTGTTATAATCATACTTTCGGGACTTGAAATAGCCTACAAACTACGAACCACTGACGTTCGAATTAGTCAGAGTTTTCTAACAAAGATAACGAAGGAAAAAGATCGGGACCACGTAAAGTATACGAATAAACACATACCAACAAACTGATGTATACGAATAAACACATACCAACAAAATGACATTCGAATTACTGAGGTTCTACTGTAATTCCTTTTATTTTTTTGTGTGAAATTGTTATCATTACAATTGATGTTCTTTGAAATAGTAAATATCATCAAAGCACTTAAAGTACTGATGATGAATGTCTGTGTTGGCATAGTAGAGTGATATGCCCATTTTGGTGTATAAAATGGCAATTTTCATTTAAATAATCTTCTTAGCTCACCTGAGCACAAAGTGCTCTGGGGGAGCTATTGTGATCTGTTATCGTCCGTCCGTCCGTCCGTTCACATTTACAAAAATTTTAACTCCTCCTAAACTAACCATGGAATTTCAACAAAACTTCACATAAATGATCCTTAGGTCATTCTCTTTCAAATACTTCAAAGAATTGAAATCCATGTAGAACTCTAGTTGCTATGGCAACTGAGTGAAAAAACTTGAAAAATCTTCTCCTCCAAACCCATAAGGCCAAGAGCTTTGATATTTGGTACAAATCATTATCTAGTGACCCTCTACCAAAATACTTCAAAGATTTACCATATTAAGAAAATTAGCCCTTTTCTGGGCGATCCCTGATTTTACAAAGAAATAAAGAAGGTAATCTTTAAAAATCTTATTCTCCCAAACCATAGGGCCTAGAGCTTTGATATTTGGTATACATCATCATCTATTGACCCTCTACAAAAATACTCCAAAGAATTACTGTATTCGAAAAAATTATCCCTTTTCTTTGTGATCCCTGATTTTACATAGAAATAAAGAAGGTAATCTTTAAAAATCTTCTTCTCCCAAACCATAAGGCCTAGAGCTTTGATATTTGGTATACATCATCATCTGTTGACCCTCCTCAAAATACTTCAAAGATTTACCAGATTATGAAAATTAGCTCTTTTCTCGGCGATCCCTGATTTTACATAGAAATAAAGAAGGTAATCTTTAAAAATCTTCTTCTCCCAAAGCATAAGGCCTAGAGCTTTGATATTTGGTATACATCATCATCTATTGACCCTCTACCCAAATACTTCAAAGAATTACTGTATTCTGAAAATTAGCCCTTTTCTGGGTGATTCCTTTTTTTACATAGAAATAAAGAAGGAAATCTTTAAAAATCTTCTTCTCCCAAAGCATAAGGCCTAGAGCTTTGATATTTGGTATACATCATCATCTATTGACCTTCTACCCAAATACTTCAAAGAATTACTGTATTCTGAAAATTAACCCTTTTCTGGGTGATTCCTTTTTTTACATAGAAATAAAGAAGGATATCTTTGAAAATCTTCTTCTCCCAAACCATAAGGCCTAGAGCTTTGATATTTGGTACAAATCATCATCTATTGACCCTCTACCAAAATACTTCAAAGAATTACAGTATTTTGAAAATTAACCCTTTTCTGGGCAATCCCTGATTTGACATAGAATAAAAGAAGGAAATCTTAAAAAATCTTCTTCTCCCAAATCACTAGGCCTAGAACTTTGATATTTGGTACAAATCATCATGTATTGACCCTCTTTCAAAATACTTCAAAGAATTACCGTATTCTGAAAATTAGCTCTTTTCCGGGCGATTCCTGATTTTACATAGAAATAAAGAAGGAAATCTTAAAAAATCTTCTTCTCCCAAATCACTAGGCCTAGAGCTTTGATATTTGGTACAAATCATCATGTATTGATCCTCATCCAAAATACTTCAAAGAATTACCGTATTCTAAAAATTAGCCCTTTTTTGGGCAATCCCTGATTTTACAAAGCAATAAAGAAGGAAATCTTTGAAAATCCTCTTTCCCCAAACCATAAGGCCTAGAACTTTGATATTTGGTACATATCATCAGCCATGGACCCTCTACCAAATTACCTAAAAAAATTAGCCCTTTTCTGTGCAGTCCCTAATTTTAGTTAGGAACAGATAATGATATCTTTGAAAACCTTCTTCTCCTAAACCATTAGTCTATAGCTTTGATATTTGGTATGTATTGATGTCTATAGTTCAAAACATTACCATATTCAGGAAATTAGTGCTATATGGTGGGATCATCAATATACCTAGGATTATAAGAGAAATCCTTAAACATCTTCTCCAAAATAATTAGACAGAGAGCTTTGCTATTTTGTTTATATCATAAAGCCATGAACCATCATACTCAGGCCAGGGAGCGATTTAGGACCATCATGGTCCTCTTGTTTAAGCAAAGCATCTCGCCTAGCCTTGTTTGTTTAATAGCTATTCATGTAATACAGGATGTTTCTATTCTAGAGTCCTGAGCTTGATCGCAAGTTCGAAAAAAAAATCCCATTGTTACACATGTCATTTGTCTTTCATATGGAAATATGATAAGTGATTTGCCTGTTAAGTTGTAATGGCCAAAATTTATTGTTGCTCATCTTACTGGTGTGAAAAATGACAGGAAGCCATGGTTAGGTGCAACTACCGAAAGTGTTTTGACTAAAATACCTCTAAAAGTCATGCTAAATGAAATTCACTTGATCGCAGTGTGACTAGCTTTCAAGATCAATACTTTTTTTTAACTTTTCACAAATAATTAAGATATCATTTAAGAAATTCAGACAATATTAGATTAGTAGTATTCATTGAGAATTATTATCTGTAAGAAACAAATGAGAAATTTTGTGTATCTTTTAAACTTTCCGTGATCCAGTAGAAGCACAACTCATTCCCACACAATCATGTTTTTTTATACCCCTGAAGAATTGTATTAAAGAAAACACTGTGAGAAAAGGAGAAGTTGCTTGTTTCATAATGTTTTCTTCCCTATCTTGGCCTTAGTTTTCTATCTCTAAGCCATATGAAATGTCGGTTGTTACTAGTCCAAAATTTTGTCGTTTGGTAATAATAATAAACATCTTTAATTATATGTAACTGTATAGCTGCGGTATACAACTGGTATGCTGAGTTAGGCAAATTACACACTTTATAACTGAAAGTCTCTGTATTTTTGAAACAGTGACTGCATCTACACTAAGGGGTTATTGGGAGGTGTTTTCTTATTTAAGATGAGTCTTAAGGCATTCTACAAATTATATAGAATCCTTATTTTAAGTCATTTTCAAATGTACATTTGTTTTTGGGAGACTGGTTTTGAACAATAATAAATCCAATTTAACTGGGCACTACTTTTCTTCTAACAGTAACTTTCAAAACTTGGTTACACTGATAGAAGGCTACAGAGTCCATTAAAACATTGATACTTACTGTACTCTTATTTATATCTTTTCAATGCTTTTGAAGTGTAGTAGTAGCCGCCGTCATAGTGCAGTTGGTAGCGCATTAGACTCCTAATCTTCAATAATGGGATGTCACAGGTTCGATCCCCAGCGGCAGCACATATCTTTTCCAACATTTGTCTCTCACCAATGGGTGGTTAATGGTAAACATAAGTGGGATAGCAGCTGGAGGCTAAGAAAGGATGTAGTGGTAGCACTGGTGTGAGAAACACCAGGAATCCTTTGTAAGGTGCTCCAGCCTTCAAGATATGCCTGAAATACTGTTAAAAGTTAAACCCCATTCAATAAATCAATCAGGTGTAGTAGTAGTAGTTAATAGGGAAAGGGAGATAAATAGAAAAAATACTGTACAAAGATTTTTATAGGTTACTTCCCTTTAATTTGAAAAGAAGGAATCCTATAAGTGTAATAGTCCATGACAAATAACCTTATCTAAGTTATCCTGTTTTCATCATCTATGTTTAACCCTTTCCTGTTGTTTCAAAATTCTAGACTTGTCCAATTTCAAAGAAGTTGCAGACCACAATTAAAAGTGAGTGCAATTTGAAAAGTAACCAACCTACAGTGTAGAAAATATTGTGGTATAAGAAGAAATTGCTTGTTACACCACAATATTTTCTGAAGTATAAAAACTCATTAAAACTCGGAAAATCCAGGGATTAACCAGAAAAGGGTTGAGTTGAATGTTAAAAGTTTATTGCTCTCCAGGGTTTGCCCCATCTTTACCATTATTCGTGACTATAATGTTACAGAGAATATGAGCCAAATGGAATTCTAATTTTCTTTTTATTATTCTATTTATATACACTATAATAAAGATCAGATTTCCATGAGCTCTAGCATGATTTTCCTATAGAGACTCCCTAAAAATTACAATTTATGTGGCCTTCTGAATTTTGATGAATTTTGTTTCCTTTATTCTAAAAGGTATTTAATTTTGACTTTCTTAAAACTTTTTCATTGTGTTTTTTGGATAACCTGAACTTATGATATAGTGATGTACTTGAAATAGTCATACCCAAATTTAGTTATTTTCATTCAAAGCCTTTGTATTTTACTTATTGTATATGTAAACATTTATAACATCTGTGAAACTTATCTTGAATTCCTAGCCTAATTAGGTAAACATAATACAGTTAAATTAACTTAAAATTTGGATATCTTATAAAAATCATGGCGGCATTCAGGACCTTCAGTCCTTTGGTAAGTAAATAAGGACAATGTAGAGAAAAGTCTACAAATACTATCTTTTTTACCACATTTTTTAAGAAAAGATGTGTTGAATGTGATGTCAATTTGCAATTTTGATGCATGGATGAGTGAAATTTCAAGTGAAAATCCCAAGATTTTCTTGTTCATGCCTTGAACAACCATCCTAGAGTCTTGATTGCTTAAAGAACACTTGCCAAAATATTGTTATTAAACAACATAGTCCCGGATCATGCATTCTTATATGGACAGTCAGTAAATTAGCTTTATGTGAATTAGACATGAATGGATCAAGCCTTACAAATTCAATAGTGATTGAAAGGATATGCTAGAAAATAGTGTCCTTTCTGTCTACCTCTGTGATTTAAGAAATATTGCAGCTTCTCTCAATTTGGACCAATCGAATACTGTTAAACCTAGGCATTCAAATTTTAGACCAGTCCAAAATGAAACAAGTTACAAATTCAAAATACATATTGATTAAAAAAACTAGTTCCAGATAGGGTGAAAATCACCCTTTCCTGCAATACTTTTGCTGAAAGACTTGTAAAAAGTCAGGATTCTATGAGGAAGGTTTATAAATTTATGAAAGCCATTGTGATTGATTTATATCAGGCTAGTATAGAAACAGCTTTGATAGGCCATTAGGGCTTTGTGTAGAAGGAGAAGTTTACTGTGGTGTCCATGATATAGGTTAATATATAGTTGCGTAGTAATGGAGTAAACTGTACATTTTTGCAATGTGATTATTTCATATCAGGCAAAGACTGAGACTTTGTGGTTTGGAAGAGACGTATTTGGAAGAAGAAGTTTATTGTGGCAAATTCCAGAGAATGATTCTGATCCATTCATAATCTCATCAGTGAGGATTGCACCATGGGTGGGTGTTTTAACCTCTTACACAAGTCATTTTAACTTATTACACAAATTAACCCATTCCCACACAATGATGCTTTTTGATGTCCCTCAAGAAATATTGTGTAAATGCTTGCAACAAGCAATTTCTTCATTTTCACAATGGTTTCTACCCAGAAAGGTGAAAAAAATCTAAAATTTACTAAACCATTGTCATCTTCAACTTCCTTCAAACTTGACCAATCCAAAATTTTCTTGTGTAGTAATGGGTTCAATTGAATAAGGCATTGAAGTGAGTTGAATGCATGATTTACTTTAAGTTGCTTTTGCTTTTCTTGAAGTAAAAGCCACATTGCACAGTTCCTGTAATGATTCATTTACCTTTTCTAACGTAAGGATGAGTTGAGAAGAGGGTGGCCATGTACTTATTTTACCCACAAGATCTGTCCATTTCCAAGCTTAGAACTATTCAACCATTACTAATGGAAAACATTCTATGGGAGTAACAAATGCTGTATGCTGTCCACCAAACTGTATATTACAAGAAAATAATCATGGGCAGAGTTCTCCCAAAAGCCGGCATATAAGTACCGATACACCTTCATAAATTTGACAAGTTGCTGTTACACTTGGGAAGGCTATACACTTAAAATTTGGTCACCGATACAGCTTAATTTCAAGCTTAACAAAGGGTTGAGAAAGCCATTATATTTGAGGGTTGCAGAAGCGTGGACATAATTGCACAATCAGCACAAAAGCTGCATAATTTTTAGAAAACCGCAGAAAAGCTGCGTATTTTCTAAAAAGCTGCAGTAAAGCTGTGTATTTAGGTCTGGAACTGTACAAAAGCTGCGTTGTTAAAGAAAGAGCTGCAGAAAACCTGCACTTAATAGCTCACCTGAGCAAGAAGTGCTCATGGTGTGCAATTCTGATCGCTGATCCTGCATCATCCTGCGTGTGTCATTAATCTTAAATTGACATCTCCTCTCAAACCGCTGGGGGGATTTAAACCAAATTTGGCAGAAATGTACCTTGGGTGGTGCCCTTTAGAAATTGCTAAAAGAATTGAGATTGGTTAAAGACTATGGTTCCAATGGCAACAAAACTGAAATTTTAATGAAAACTTTGAAATTATCTCCTCCTGACCCAGAAGGAGTAGAGCCTTGATTTTTGGCATGAAGCATCAGTACAACAACCTCAGGATTGCCAAAATCATCACCCTCAGGTCCCCAGGGGGGTGGGGCTTATATATAAATAAAGAAGGATTTGTAGAATGACATCTCCTCCAAAACCACTGGGTGGATTTCAACCAAATTTGGCAGGAATGTTCCTTGAGTGGTGCCCTATTGATATTCCTCAAAGAATTGAAATCGGTGAAAAACTCTGGTTGCCATGGCAACAAAACTGAAATTTTCATGAAATCTTTAAAAATTAAAACCTCCTGACCAAGAAGGCATAGAGCCTTAATATTTGGCATGAAGCATCAGTACAATGACATCTTTCAGAATTGCCAAAATCATCACCCTTGGGTCCCCAGGGGCAGAGCCCCAGGGGGGTGGGGTTTATATATAGATAAAGAAGGGTTTTAAGAATGATATCTCCTCCTAAACCACTGGGTGGATTTCAACCAAATTTGGCATGGAATGTTCTTTGGGTGGTGCCCTATTGATATTCATCAAAGAATTGAAATCAGTTAAAAAAAATAATTCATATTATCACTCTATAATCAACCCATGCTGTATTATGTGGAATTCTGGACCTTTTATATTGATCAAAGGACTGAAAGTACTGAGAAGTTGGAATGCGCTGAAAGGGTCATTACTGTGGAATTCGGTTCAAATTCATTTATTACTTTCTGAGTCAGCCTCCCTCCTTTAAACTTAAACCAGCATTCCCATTCGTGTACATATGTGTGTGAATAAGGCACAAAAACATAAATCCGCATACAGAAATAAAAAACTAGCATTGTCTTAACCCATTCCCAGACAGTGACGCTTTTAAATGACCCTCATTATTAAAGCTTTGGAAAACATTGTTACAAGCAATTTCTTTATTATCCACAAAGTTTTCTGTCCAAAAAGACCAGGATTTTAAAGACTTCATCAACTTACAATTGTCATCTGCTACCTCTTTGAATTTGGACTGGTCTAAAATTTTATAGTGTTGGAATGGGTTATAAACTCGTGTCACGCACAGCAAAATTAGAATTTTCAAGCATAACATTCTCCTTTTGATCAACTGTAATATGTGATATCCTTTTAGAATCTTGAAAACAGAGAATATCAGCTTATACAGTACAGTAAGAAATCAATGACCTCAATTATTATTTGACCCTCATGATCATACTAAACTCACGTAGATTTTCACTTCAAGTTTATGAGTATACGCTGAAATTTGCGGAAATGCCCGGAAACTTGTTTCAAGGTGATCGATTTGAAATACCGGTTTAGACTAAGGAAAAAAGAATATTTAAAGCGTTGTGAGTAAAATTCAAAAGAAAAAAAGACGTTAGCGTTATTGTAATGTTAATTTTTGGTAGTTTTGCCCTTTTCCTAAAAATTCCTATAATATGATGAAGATAGTATCAAATTATCTTCAGCACCCTCTAGTCCCGCGATTTCCTTATTCGCTATAGGGCTTTAGAACTGTAAAAAATGTTATGTAAAAAGGACCAAGCTGAAAGCCATATGACACTTGTTAAAGGTTTGATGTGTTATTATTGATTTAGACTTGTAAATAACGACATAATAAAGCATAATTATTTAGTAAATAAGTAGAAACCATAAGTTGATATGTTTACATTCTAATTTTCAAAATCTTCTACTTTCCCTTTGGATCTATTTGATTTTTTAGCTCTACTGGCCGAAGGCCACTAGAGCTATAGCGATGGCTTTTTTCCGTCCGGCGTCCGTGCGTCCGTCCGGCCATCATCCCTCAGTTAAACTTTTCTTTGTTTATGCGATAAAGTCCACAGGTTTCATAGGATTCTCTTCAAACTTTCACAGAATGATTGTACCATCATAAGGATCGTTCCTTTCGAAATCAGGTCAGATCCGTCAAGAAACACGGAAAAAGGGGCCTTATTAAAACTTAATTAAAAAATCTTCATTTACGCCATAAAGTCCACAGTTTTCCTCGGATTCTCTTCAAACTTTCTCATAATGATTGTACCATCATAAGGATCGTTCCTTTCGAAAATGGGTATGATCCGTCAAGAAACAGGGGAATAGGGGCTTTATGGAAATTCATTAAAAATTCAATTTAAAAATCCTCGTTTACGCGATAGAGTCCTTTCGAAATTTGGTATGATCCGTCAAGGAACATGGGAAAAGGGGCCTTATGATAATTTAATTAAAATTCCATTAAAAATCCTCGATAGAGTCCACAGTTTTCATCGTATTCCCTTCAAACTTTCACAAAATGATTGTACCATCATAAGGATCATTCCTTTTGAAAATGGGCATGATCCATCAAGAAACATGGAAAAAGGGGCCTTATGAAAATTCAATTTAAAACTCAATTAAAAATCCTCGTTTACGCGATAGAGTCCACAGCTTTCATTTTGATTCTCTTCAAATTTTCTCAGAATGATTGTACCATCATTAGGATCGTTCCTTTCGAAAATGGGTATGATCCGTCAAGAAACACGGGGAAAGGGGCCTTATGAAAATTTAATGAAAAAATCCTCGTTAACACTTTAGAGTCCACAGTTTTAATCAGATTGTATTTATATTTTCACAGAATGATTGTACTATCATAAGGATTGTTTCTTACAAAATTTGGTATGATCTGTCAAGAAACACAGGAAAAAGGGGCCTTTTGAACATTTTAATAAAAAATTCTCATTAATAATCTAGAGCCAACAATTTTCAACGGATTCTCTCCAAACTTTCACAGAATGATTGTACCATCATAAGGATTGTTCCTTTCGGAATCGGATATGATTCCTCAAGAAACATAGGAAAAGGGACCTTATTAAAATTTAATTCAAAGATCTTTGTTAACACTCTAGAGTCCACAGTTTTCATCTGATTGACTTCAAAGTTTCACAGAATGATTGTACCATCATAAGAATTGTTCCTTTCAAAATTTGGTGTGATCAGTCAAGGACCACAGGAAAAAGGGGCCCAATAAAAACTGGATTGAAAAAGTCCTCATAAACACAATAGAGTCCATAGTTTTCAACAAATTCTCTTCAAACATTTACAGAATGATTATTACATTAAATGGATTGTTCCTTTCGGAAGTAGGTTTGATCCATCAAGTTTCATGGAAATAGGGGCCCTATGAAAATTTAATAAAAATCTTAGAGATCCCTTTGGAATTGGTTCAGATCCATCAAGTAACATGGGAAAAGGGACTATATGAAAATTCAATTAATAAAACCCTGTTAACACAATGAAGCTCACAGCTTTGATCAGATTTTGTTGAAACTTTCACAGAATGATTGGAAGGTCATAACTATCATTCTTTTCATAACAGGGTTTGAACTGTCAAGAAACACAGGAAAAGGGGCCTTATGAAAATTTCATTCATAAAACCTTGTTACCAAGTCCAGAGCTTTCATCGGATTTTCTTCAAACATTCACAGAATAATTGTACAATAATAATGATTGTTGATGTTTGCATTAGACTTGATCCGTCAAGTATCACAGGAAAAGGAGCATTATGAAATCTAATTTTAAAATCCTTGTACCACAATAAAGTCAACAGTTTTCATCAGTTTTCATCAGATTTTGTTGAAACTTTCACAGAATGATTATTCCATCATGAGGATTCTTTCTTTTCAAATTAGGCGTGATCTGTCTAGTATCATGGGGAAAGGGGCCTTTAGAGAATTTTATCTATAATCCTTGTAACCAAGTCCAGAGCTTTCATTGGATTTTATTCAAACCTCAGATTCATTGTACAATAATCACGATTGTTGATGCTGACATGAGACCTGATCCTTCAAGTATCACAGGAAAAGGAGCCTTATGAAAATTTTACTCCAAGATAAAGTCTGCAGTTTTCATCAGATTCTGTTCAAACTTTCACAGAATGTTTGTACCATCATAAGGATTGTTTATTTCCAAATTGGGCCTGATCTGTCTAGTATCATAGGAAAAGGGGCTGTATGAAAAAATTATTAACAAATCCTCATAAACACAACAATGCCCTCAGTCTTTAGCAGAATCTCTTCAAACTTTAATAGAATGATTGTACCATCATTTGGATTGTTCCTTTGTAAATTAGGTCTGATTTGCTTATGTGACACAAGAAAAGGGACCTTATGAAAATTTTATAACAAAACATCATTATTACAATAAAGTCCTCAGTCTTTATCATTTTCTTCAAACTATCATTAGGATTGTTCCTTTGTACATTGGGTCTTATTTGTTAAGTTTCACGGAAAAAGGGGCCTTATGAAAATTTAGTAACAAAAATTCTTGACACAATTCAGTCCACTGTTTTCATTGATTCTCTTTAACTTTTAAAGAATGATTGTACCTTCATTAGAATTGTTCCTTTTGAAATTTGGTTTGTTCTGTAAAGTATAATGAGAAAAGGGGCCCTCTGAAGATTTCACTATAACCTCATTAACACAATAAATTCCACAGATTAAACAGATTGATTGTACCATCATTCCAATTGTTGATTTTGACAATGGATCTGACTATGGCAAGTGTCACATAAAAAGGGGCCTTATGAAAAACTCTCTTAAATATTCTGGTTAACACAATGATGTCCCTTGATTTCACCGGATTCACTTCAAAATTTCACAGAATGATTGTAAAAATACTTGAATGGTTCTTTTCAGAACTGGGTACAATCCATCAAGTATCATGTAAAAAGGGGCCATATGATTTTTTTTTTTAAATATTCTAGTAAACATAATGAATTCCCAATAATTCATCATATTCACTTTTAACTTTCACAGAATGATAAAACCAACAGTAAAATATCATGGGAAAAGGGGCCTTATGAGAACTTGAATTTAATTTCTTAATAATATTGGATTCTCTTCAAAGATGCATGGAATAATTGTGGCATTCAAACACAGGAAAAGGGGCCTTACAGATTATCATTCAAAGCATTCTTGTGTATGTGATGAAGATCACAATCATTATCAAATTGTCTTTTAAATTTCACAGGACAATTGTCGGGTTGTAAGGAAAGTTCCTTTTGGAATGAATTGATCCATCAGAAAACACAGGAAAAGGGGCCTTATTGATTTTCATTCAAAACAATCCTGTTTATGTGATAAAGTCCACAATTATTGTCAGATTCTGATGAAATATTCACAGAATGATTGTAGGGTCATAAGGTAAATTTCTTTTGGAAATGGAGTGGATCTATCATGAAACATGGGAAAAAGGGCCTTGAGGATTGTTGCTTAAAATGATAAAGGGGATAAAGCCCTTTTTTTTTCTGTATGCATTCTTCTTTGAGCAATTAACTTCCTTAGATATCAGATTTCTTTAACAGAAAACTTGATAACCAGTAGAGCATCTCAGGCCCTCATGGGCCTCTTGTTTATAAATGGTTTGTTGGTGACATTGTCGGTGGACATCCATTAAGTTGTATCTATAATCTAGTTGAAAGGATTAAAGAATGATATATTTTTTACTTTTTCAGCACTTTCAAGAAGTTCCATCAATTGGAATCTATAAAATGAGGTTTACAGATGAACGATCCAGTCAATGTATCTACAACATAAATGTGATACCATGGCAAGGTGTTGTATGGCCTGGAACCCTAGATCTGGTTGAAAATGATGAAGAGTTTAGACATAGATTATATTCAGGTATTTTCATAGAACTGTTGAATACAACATATGTCTCTCACCAACGGGTCGCCGTCATAGCGCAGTCGGTAGCGCGCCAGACTCCTAATCTTCAATCATAGGTGTCATGGGTTTGATCCCCGGCGGCGGCAAATATTCTTTCCGACAATTGTCTCTCACCAATGGGTTGATAATCGTAAACCTAAGTGGGATAGCAGCTGGAGGCTAGGAAAGGATGTAGTGGTAGTACTGGTGTGAGAAATACCAGGAATCCATTGTTAGGTGCTCCAGCCGCCGGGATATGACTGAAATACTGTTAAAAGCGGCGTTAAACCCCATTCAATCAATCAATCAATCTCTCACCAACGGGTGGGTAATCATAAACCTAAGTGGGATAGCAATTGTAAGCTGTAAAGTGTAATGGTAGTGCTGGTGTGAGAAATAACAGGAATCTTTTCCCTTGAATTTGTAGTGGAATCTTCCTACTTTCAATAGGGATCATCTTTATGGCCTTATAATTAATTGACTGAATGGAGTTTAACGTCACTTTTAGCAGAATTTCAGTCACATCATGGTCGCTGGAGTACCTAGCAACGTAATGACTATCTTTATTTACACTCTAGGGTCCTATCTTGATGAAACTGGGTCAGATTGATTGTTAGGTCATAAAGTAGGTTCCATTTGAAACCCAGGAACTAGGGGCCTGAATTGCAGTTCCTCTTTTTGAGTTGTGGCAGACTGAAGGTGTGGATCTCATGTATTTCTCCGAAGGCCTGGGACAAATCACCACCCTGACAGTCTTGTTTCTTAAATAGGCTCATTCTGTGTTATCAGGCCAAATTATGACTTTCTGAACACTTTTATAAAATGTGGCTTCATTTTGAAAGGTTTCAATACATTATGTACAAAATTATCATAAATTCTTCCAAACTTGTAATTTTAAATGCCAACTACATTCTACGCGTAAATAGCAACGCTACATGCTAACAATTAGATTGTCAGTTTTGATTAAAAGACCATAAATTCGAAAGGATAGTTTGTATCTTCACATCATTTTGTATTTCTTAGAAATAAATCTTCAAATGCAGTATAAATCTCATGTTGGTTATCTTTGATGAAACAAATTATCAATGATGAAATTGAGCTTTAATACATATTATACCTGAAACACACCGTATGAGTTATGGGGCCGTACGGCGCTGTACATAGTAAATGGGTCTGTAGGAAATTGTATTGGTGATATTCACTTATTTTGGTATTTTTGACTATAAAATGCTATAATCTGTCATTAATGTATTGAATATTGATTTTGGGAGTTTTTTGTGATTTGAAATCTAGGGGGTCAGAAAGAGATGCATATGAAGGGGCCATACATGTTCAAAAAACACTTCCTTGTATTTGAAGATAGTTCTTTTCATTAAATTGGAAATAGTTTTTTTAAAACTATTTCATTTAATTCAGAAATACAGTTAATGGATTTCTCGGATTTGCAGTCCTGTTTTAGGAAATATTGGCATGCTTCGATACCATCTTGATGTGGTATGTTACTATATAAAGAGCTCACATCTAAAGTGACAATAAAGCTATCTTTGGGTATTTGGGGAAGATGTTTAGTTCTATTGATAAAATCAGTAGTATCTTTCATTTATAAACAGTAATATGAATTAATGAACAGACATTAAAATTTGAAATACAATGAGCAATGTAGGCCAATCTTGGCCCTCTTGTCCTATCAGTGACAAATAACACGCATCCATACATAATAATACAAACTAACAATGTTGACTGATCTAGAATAACTTGACTCATAGGATTATGCAATATACTTAATTTGTTATAGGAAAGTTTACCAAAAATGTTACAATTGGTTTAGAAAAAGGGCAGAATGTAAAGTCATATATGCCAGATATATGCAAAATCTTACCACCAGCTGAATATAAGCAGCCTGAACTTGGGAGAGATCAAACATTGGATGAGTTCTTGAAGGTAGGCTAGAGGTTTTCTTGCTTGAATTTATGTGTAGCCCTGCTGTTTAAGGGGAAAACTTCAGTATTGATCAAAGAAGGGCTAGAGGCTTCCTTGCTTGAATTTATACATGGCCCTGTTGTTAAAGGGGAAAATTTCAGTATTGATCACATCTCTTTTAATCATGAAGAATTTTACTTAAATTTAACTCTATATCTTAACCAAAACCTAATCCTGCTTTTTTACACCCAAGTGAACAAAGCTTTTAAAATCATTGTGGAAATGAAGAAATAGCTTGTAAAAAGCATTTTTATATGCCGCCAGAGGCAGTCGTATATTGGCGTCATCTTCTCTGTCCATCTGTCCATCCATCCGTCCGTTTGTCCGTCGGTACATACTTCGACTTTTCTTGTGAGCACTACTCCTCCTAAGTTTCTGGTTGGATCTTTTTAAACTTGGTCAATGTTATCACCTTAATTGGTAGATGTGCATGAAGTAAGGATTTTATGGTTCATTGACTTTTGCCTCAGTTATGCCCCCTTAAAACTTAGTCTCTTTGGCTTATTGAAATTGCAGCCTTGTTAATGCAACTCCTCCTAAGTTTCTGGCTGGATCTAAATGAAACTTGGTGGATGTTATAACCTAAATTGGTAGAAGTGTGGTTAAGTAAGGATTTTATGGTTCATTAATTTTTCCCTGAATTATGCCACCTTAAAACTTAGTATCTGTTGCTTATTATCCCCTGCTGTTTTGGTGAAGGGGATATAGTAATGGTCTCTGTCCGTCATTCAGTCCTTCCATCACCATACTTGTCCGAAGCATATCTCTGAAAGTATAATTGCTATCAACTTAAAACTTCATAGGTCGATTGATCTCTTTGAGGAGAAGTGCAGTGCACAAGAACCACACCTCTTGCTTGCATAATTTTGGAGTTATTGCCCTTTGTTGATTTAGAGACTTAGATTTTGTCCAGAGTATATCTCTAAAAGTATAATAGTTAGTAACTTGAAACTTCATTGGTGGATAGATCTTGTGAAGGAAAAGTGCAGTGCACAAGAACCACAACTCTTGCTTGCATAATTTTTGAGTTATTGCCCTTTGTTGTTTTAAAGACTGAGATTTTGTCCGGGGCATATCTCTGAGAGTATAATAGCTATTAACTTGAAACTTCATAGGTGGATAG
Source organism: Fragum fragum (assembly GCA_946902895.1). Lineage (NCBI taxonomy): Eukaryota > Metazoa > Mollusca > Bivalvia > Cardiida > Cardiidae > Fragum > Fragum fragum. The sequence goes on from OX336367.1 coordinate 8,706,903, forward strand.
ATCTTGTTGAGGAGAAGTGCAGTGCACAAGAACCACAACTCTGCTTGCATAATTTTGGAGTTATTGCCCTTTGTTGTTTTAAAGACTTTAATTTTGTCTGGGGCTTATCTCTAAAAGTATAATAGCTATTAACTTGAAACTTCATAGGTGGATAGATCTTGATGAGGCAAAGTGCAGTGCACAAGAACTACAACTCTTGCTTGCATAATTTTGGAGTTATTGACCTTTATTGTTTTAAAAATTTTGTCCAGAGCATATCTCTGAAAGTATAATTGCTATCAACTTGAAACTTCATAGGTGGATAGATCTTGTTGAGGAGAAGTGCAGTGCACAAGAACCACGAGTCTTCCTTGCATAATTTTGGAGTAATTGCCTTTGTTGTTTTAAAGATTAAGATTTTGTCGGGGGCTTATCTCTGAAAGTATAATAGCTATTACCTTGAAACTTCATAGGTGGATAGATCTTGATGAGGCGAAGTGCAGTGCATAAGAACCACACCTCTTGCTTGCATAATTTGGAGTTGGGCCATATCTCTGAGAGTAAAATAGCTATTAACTTGAAACTTCATAGGTGGATAGATCTTGTTGAGGAGAAGTGCAGTGCTCAAGAACCACAACTCTTGCTAGTATGATAGCTATTATGGAATTCATTGAGAAGAAATGCAGTGCACAAGAAGCCTAAATCTATCTTTCTTTAGTTTACTATCAAGCTTTTACAGCGGGGGATGGCCGTCTCCGACATTGCTCTTGTTGAAATTGCAGCCTTGTGGACGCAACTCCTCCTAACTTTTTGCCTTGATTTACATGAAACTTGGTCAATGTCATCACCATAATTAGTAAATGAACATGGATCAAGGATTTTATGGTTCATTAATTTCCCTGAATTATGCCCTCTTAAAACTAAGTATCTGGGGCTTATTGATATTGCAGCCTTGTGAATGCAACTCCTCCTAACTTTTTGTCTTGATTTAAATGAAACTTGCAAATGTTTTGAATTTAGTTCTGTCAAAATAATTTTTTGTCTACCATTATTTTCGTGAAACATCAGCAAAGTGGAGGCGTATATTGTGTCTATGGCACTCTTGTTTTTATGCCCCCCAAAGGGAGGCATATAGTAATTGAACTGTCCGTCTGTCAGTCAGTCTGTCTGTCCATCCTTCCCCCTTTCCTGTTCGCTCTGTAACTTCTACATGCAATAGTGGATTTCAATATTACTTTGCACAAATGTTCAGCTTTAAGACAACGAGTAGCGAAAAAGACCCAGGTTCCTATCTCAAAGATCAAGGTCATAATCTGGAGTCAAAGGTCAAGAATGGGGACTTTTTGCCGTGTCCACTCTGTAACTTCTTTAATCATGCACACAGGTACAAATTTATTTCATACAAATGTTAACCACCTTCAGATGACGTGTTGCAAAAAATACCCAGGTTCCTATCTCAAAGGTCAAGGTCACAATCTGGGGTCAAAGGTAAAAAATTTGGCACTTTTTGCCTTGTCTGCTCTGTAACTTCCATAATCATGCACGCAGGTACAAATTTCTTTCATACAAATGTTAACCACCTTCAGACAATGTGTCGAGAAAAAGACCCAGGTTCCTATCTCAAAGGTGAAGGTCACAATCTGGGGTCAAAGGTAAAAAAATCAGCACTTTTTGCCGTGTCTGCTCTGTATTTTCTATAATCATGCAGGTAGGTACAAATTTCTTTAATACTTATGTTCACCATCTCAGACAACATGTCGCAAAGACTCAGATTCCTGTCTCAAAGTTCAAGTTCACAATCTGGGGTCAAAGAGCGTCCAAAATGGTTAAATTGCGTCCGGAATAGTTAAATTGTATTTACTCTCTTATTCTTCAATGGATACCCCCGAAGGCGGCACTCATCCTTTCAGACTATTTGTCTCTCATCAATGGGTCGATAATCGTAGACCTATGTGGGATAGCAGCTGGAGGCTAGGAAAGGATGTAATGGTAGTACTGGTGTGAGAAATACCAGGAGTCCACTGTTGGGTGCTCCAGCCGTCGCGATATAACTGAAAGATTGTTGAAAGCAGCGTAAAACCCCATTTAAACAAACAAACAAATTCAATGGATTGCTGCCATATTTAGACAGATGCTTAATTGGGTGGACCATTTTACATGACCTTGACCCAGTGACCTTGACCTTTGAACTACTTTGACCTCAGAAAAATCTGTCCATAATGCATTTCTCGATTTCATTCTGTATTTATAGAAATTATTATATGTATTAAAATTTCATTTATTAAAAACCCAGACGTATAGATTACAAATGCATGTGGTTGTGTTTACAAAACAAATCAAAGAGCCACATGCTTGACCCTGTCCTTTGGGGGCATTTGTCACATGACTTTGACCAGCTCTTGTCTTTATTAACAATAAGTTTTACCCAGGTAGACAATGTTTTTTAAAATTTCAAATTTTTGTCTACAACTTCTGTGAATAAATAGACCTAATTTTTTGTGTGTAATGGGTTAAATATCAAAAGATCAATTAACACAATGTAATAAGATAACCTCCATGCTTTCTTTGCAAGAAATGGACTCCCTTATCAATTTTTTTTTTTAAGTTCACCTGAGTGTTCACATGAATTACAAACACACTTAGTGACATCATCTGTAACTGTGATCCCACTGATGTGACATCCAATAGTGAGAAAAGGACAGTAGCACTGGGACAAACTCCAATAACAAAATTTTGGAGAGTGGACAAACCCCTATGCTACCCACTTTTTAGAATGCACAGAACTCTACACCACCCCCTTTTGAAAGGTAGATAAATCTCCAAATTAACCATTTTAGAGTGAAAACAAAACCTCACTCTTATAATATCTTCTTAACAAAATTTCAAACACAATGAAGGAATTTAAAAGATTTATGTACTCCCAATCATAAATATTTCCAATTTGGTATCAGTTATGCCGTTCAGAGCACCTACCATAAAGCCATGTTTTACATCTTATCAAAATTCTGGAAGGAATCTGTTAAGAGTTAGTTTAAAGGATTTTTCATGTAAAATTTGTGTTGCCATCAGGACTTTATGATAACCTCCTTTAAGTTTTTATACGCCTGCCAAAAGACTGACATATTATCGGACCACCCATTACGTTCAGGTGGGCAGGGGTGACCAGATCTGTGTCCAGGGCATATCTCTGGAACCTTATGTCTGATTTGAAACTTGGCAGTTGTATTCATTGCTTGATTACAGAGTGCAGTGCACAAGAACCACAACTCTACTGTTCTTACTTTTTGAGTTATTGCTCTTTGTTGCTTTTAGCTCACCTGAGCACGAAGTGCTCTGGGGGAGGTATTGTGATCGGTCATCGTCCGTCCCTCCGTCTGTTCACAATTACAAAAAAATCTTCTCCTCCTAAACTAACCATGGAATTTCAAAAAAACTTCAGAAATGATGTCAAAGAATTGAAATCCATGAAGAACTCTGGTTGCCATGGCAACGGAATGAAAAAAAACTTAAAAAATCTTCTCCTCCTAAGCCATAAGGCCAAGAGCTTAGATATTTGGTACAAATCATCAAATATTGACCCTCTACCAAAATACTTCAAAGATTTACCGTATTCTGAAAAATAACCCTTTTCTGGGCGATCCCTGATTTTACAAATAAATAAAGAAGGAAATCTTTAAAAATCTTCTTGTCCCAAACCATAAGGCCAAGAGCTTAGATATTTAGTACATATCATCATCTATTGACCCTCTTCCAAAATACTTCAAAGAATTACGGTATTCTGAAAATTAGCCCTTTTCTTTGTGATCCCTGATTTTACATATAAATAAAGAAGGAAATCTTTGAAAATCTTCTTCACCAAAACCATAAGGCCAAGAGGTTTTATATTTGGTACATATCATCATATATTGACCCTTTACCAAAATACTTCAAAGAATTACCGTATTCTGAAAATTAGCCCTCTTCTGGGCAATCCCTGATTTTACATAGAATTAAAAAAGGAAATCTTTGAAAATCTTCTGCTCCCAAACCATAAGGCCTAGAACTTTGATATTTGGTAATCATCACCTTTTGACCCTCAACAAAATACTTCAAGGAATTACCGTTTTCTGAAAATTAGCCCTTTTCTTTGTGATCCCTGATTTTACATATAAATAAAGAAGGAAAACTTTAAAAATTTTCTTCTCCCAAACCATAAGGCTAAGAGCTTTGATATTGTGTACATATCATCATATATTGACCCTTTACCAAAATACTTAAAAGAATTATCATACTCTGAAAATTAGCCCTTTTCTGTGCGATCCCAGATTTTACAAAGGAATAAAGAAGGAAATCTTTGAAAATCTTCTTCTCCAAAACCATAAATCCTAAAGCTTTGATACTTGGTAGATATCATCAGCCATTGACCCTCTCCCAAAATACTTAAAAAAATTAGCCCTTTTCTGTGCAATACCTAATTTTAGTTAGGAATAAATAATGATATCTTTCAAAATCTTCTCCCAAACCATTAGGCCTAGAGCTTTTATACTTGGTATGTATTGATGTCTATACTTCAAAGCATTACCATATTCAGGAAATTAGTGCTATATGGTGGGATCATCAATATACCTAAGATTAAAAGAGAAATCCTTAAACATCTTCTCCAAAATAATTAGACAGAGGGCTTTGCTATTTTGTTTATATCATAAAGCCATGAACCATCATACTCAGGGGAGCGATTTAGGACCATCATGGTCCTCTTGTTTAGGCTTGAATTTTGTCTGGGACATGTCTCCTGAAGTATAAAAGGTATGATCATGAAACTTTATGTTGGAGGTAGATCTCACCAAGGGGAAGTGCAGTGCACAAAAACCATAACTCTACAATATTTATATTTGGAGTTATTGCCCTTTGTTTATTTTGTCAGTAGCATATCTCTGAAAGTATAATAGGTATGATCATTAAACTTTATATGTGGATAGATCCCACCAAGGTCAGCTGCACAAGAAAATCAAATCTGACATACTTATTATTTGATACTCCCAATCCCATCAATAATGGGGTGTTATAAGTTCTCTGTGCAGCGGCACATATCATTTTCAACAATTGTCTCTCACTAATGAGTGGATTACATAAACCTAAATGGGACAGCAGCTGGAGGATAGGAAAGGATGAAATTATGGTACTGATGCCAGATATACCAGGCATCCATTGTTAAGTCCTCCAGCGATATGTTTTTAACTTCATTCAAAAAACTTATTTTTTGAGGTAAAACCCTTTGATGATCTTTGGACTTGAATTTTGTCCAAAGAATATTTCTGAAAGTATCATAGCAATAATCATGAAACTTCATAGTCTCAATAATATGCTAAAGAACCATAACTCCACCTTATGAGTTATCTCTTTCCTATTTTTAGCTTTAATGACTGTAGGCCACTAGAGCTATTGCGATGGCTTTTTCCTATCCAGCGTCCGTCCCTCTGGTGTCCGTCAGTTCACTTTTCCTTGTAAACACTCAACAGTTTTCATCGGATTCCCTTCAAACTTTCTCAGAATGATGTACCATCATAAGGATTGTTCCTTTCGAAATTGGGTCAGATCCGTCAATAAACACGTGAAAAGGGGCCTAATTAAAATTTAATTGATAAATCCTCAATAATATACTCCAGACTCTACAGTTTTCATAGGATTCTCTTCAAACTTTCTCAGAATGATTGATCTATCATAAGGATCGTTCCTTTTGAAATTGAGTCAGATCTGTCAATAAACACGGGAAAATTTCAGTTAAGATCCTCATTAAGACTCTAATGTCCACAGTTTCCATCAGATTCTCTCCAAACTTTCACGGAATGTATCATTGAACCATCATAAGGTTTGTTCCTTTCAGAATAGGGTATGATCCGTCAAGAAACACGGGAAAAGGGGCCTAATTAAAAATTGATAAAAAATCTTTTAAGAAATCCTTGTTAACACTTTAGAGTCTACAGTTTTCATCGGATTCTCGTCAAACTTTCACAGAATGATTGTACTACTGTAAGGATTATTCCTTTATAAATTGGGTATAATCTGTCAAGAAACACGGGAAAAGGGGCCTAATTAAAATTTAATTAAAAATTCCTCATTAATACTCTACAGTCAACAGTTTTTATCAGATTATAATAAAACTATTTACAGAATGATTGTTCCATCATAAGGATTTTTTCTTTTCATTTTGAGCCTAATCTGTCTGGTATCATTGGTAAAGGGGCCTTTTGAAAATTTCATCTTTAATCCTTGTTACCAAGTCCAGGACTTTCATTGGATTTTTTTTTTCAAACTTTCACAGAATAATTGTAAAATAATTATGATTGTTATGTTGACAATAGACCTGATATGTCAAGTTTCACAGGAAAAGGAGCCTTATGAAGATTGAAAGTCAACAGTTTTCATCAGATTCTGTTCAAACTTCCATAGAATGTTGGTACAATCATTAGGATTGTTTCTTTCTAAATTAGGCCTGATCTGTCTCGTATCACAGGAAAAGGGGCTGTATGATAAAATTATTACCAAATCCTCATTAACACAAAAATGTCCTCAGTCTTAAAAATATCAGATTCTTTATAAACTTCAATAGAATGATTGTATCATCATTTGGATTGTACCTTTGTAGATTGGGTCTGATCTGTTAAGTGACACAAGAAAAGGGGCCTTATGAAAATGTTATTGCAAAAAATGTCATTATCACAATAAAGTCATCAGTCTTTATCATTTTCTTCAAACTATCTATCATAGGGATTGTTCATTTGTAAATTTGTTCTGATTTGTTAAGTTTTGCAGGAAAAGGGGCTTTATGAAAATTTAGTTACAAAAAATCCTTGACAGAATTCAGTCCACTGTTTTCATTGATACTCTTCAAACTTATACAGAATGATTGTCCCTTCGTCAGAATTGTTCCTTTTGAAATTTGGTTTGTTCTGTAAACTATCACAGGAAAAGGGCCCTATGAAAATTTGACGATAAACTCATTAACACAATAAATTCCACAGATTACACAGATTGATTGTACCATCATTACAATTGTTGATTTTGACAGTGGATCTGATATGGAAAGTATCACATGAAAAGGGGCCTTATGAAAACGTTCTTAAATATTGTGGTTTAAACACAATGATGTCCCTAGAGTTCACTGGATTCACTTCAAAATTTCATAGAATGATTGTACAATCATAAGAATGGTTCTTTTTAGAACTGGGTACAATCTATCAAGTATCATGCAAAGATGGGCAAAATGAATTTTTTTTAATTATCCCTATTTCATCAGATGCACTTAAACTTTCACAGAATGATTAAACCAACAATAAAGTATCACAGGAAAAGGGGCTTTCTGAGAACCTGATTTAGATATCTTCCTTAACCCATCCCCAGACAGTAAAATTTTAAACTGGTCCAAATTTAAAGGACAGACCACAATTTAAGGTTTATGGAATTTCAGATTTTATCCACTTATTTAGTTGAAAACATTGTAGAAAATGAAGAAATCACAGAATGATTGTACTATCATAAGGATTATTCCTTTCGAAATTGGGTATGATCCGTCAAGAAACACAGGAAAAGAGGCCTTATAAAAATTTAAATAAAAAATCCTCATTAATAATCTAGTGTCAACAATTTTCAATGTATTCTCTTCAAACTTTCACAGAATGATTGTACCATCATAAGGATTGTTCCTTTTGGAATCGGATTTGATCCGTCAAGAAACATGGGAAAAGGGGCCTTATTAAAATTTAATAAAAATCTTAGAGATTCCTTTGGAATTGGTTCAGATCCATCAAGTAACATGGGAAAAGGGACTATATGAAAATTCAATTAATAAAACCCTGTTAGCACAATGAAGCCCACAGCTTTGATCAGATTTTGTTGAAACTTTCACAAAAGTTGTGAATGAATGGAAGGGCATAGCGATCATTCTTTTCATAACAGGGTTTGAACTGTGAAGAAACACAGGAAAAGGGGCCTTATGAAAATTTCATTGATAAATCCTGATTACTAAGTCCATCGCTTTCATCGGATTTTCTTCAAGTATTCACAGAATAATTGTACAATAATAATGATTGTTGATGTTCGCATTAGACCTGATCCTTCAGTATCACAGGAAAAGGAGCATTATGAAATCTAATTTATAAATGCTTGTACCACAATAAAGTCAACAGTTTTCATCAGATTCTGTTTAAACTTTCATAGACTAATTGTTCCATCATGAGGATTCTTTCTTACCAAATTAGGCGTGATCTGTCTAGTATCATGGGAAATGGGCCCTTTTGAGAATTTTATCTATAATCCTTGTAACCAAGTCCAGAGCTTTCATTGGATTTTCTTCAAACCTTAACAGAATCATTGAACAATAATTAGATTGTTGATGCTGACATGAGACCTGATCCTTCAAGTATCACAGGAAAAGGAGCCGTATGAAAAATTTATTTTTATATAAACTTTACACCAGGATAAAGTCTGCAGTTTTCATCGGATTCTGTTCAAACTTTCACAGAATGTTTGTACCATCATTAGGATTGTTTCTTTCCAAATTTGGCCTGATCTGTCTAGTATCATAGGAAAAGGGGCTGTATGAAAATTTATTACCAAATCCTCATAAACACAAATGTCCTTAGTCTTTATCAGAATCTCTTCAAACTTTAACAGAATGATTGTACCATCATTTGAATTGTTCCTTTGAAAATTAGGTCTGATTGGTTAAGTGACACAATAATATTCTCTTCAAAGATGCAAGGAATAATTGTGGCATTGGAAACACAGGAAAAGGAGCCTTGCAGATTATTATTCAAAACATTCTTGTTTATGTGATGGAGTTAACAAGTTTATCAGATTGTCTTTGAAATTTGACAGGACTATTGTCTGGTTGTAAGGAAAGTTAAATCAGAAGTGAAATGGATCCATAAGAAAACACAGGAAAATGGGCCTTATGGATATTCACTCAAAATAACCTTGTTTAAATGATTAAGTCCATAATTATTATCAGATTCTATTGAAAATTTCACAGGATGACTGTAGGGTCAAAAGGAAACTTCCTTTTGGAAATGGAGTGGATCCATCATGAAACAACGGAAAAGGGGCCTTAAGGATTGTTGATCAAAATAACGAAGGGGATAAAGTTCAATTTGTTATTATACACCTGAAGGGTTGTATTATGCTATGGCCCCGTTCGACCCTTCGTCCGTCTGTCCATCCCTCTGTCCATCCGTCTGTCCACTTGTCTGTCTGTCCGTCCATTAGCAATTTTTTGTGTACGCAACTTCTCCTTAACTATACTAAGGGAAAAAAGTTTAGCATTTTTTTCGACCTACATTATTTTTCAATGTAAATGTATTAACCTTATAAAATCAGTCTGGTTTGCAATTTTTAAAAAGTAACTAACTAATTATTCATTAAGAGCATGTTTTCCTCGCTTCTAAAGGATGTCTGACGCAATTTTGCTGAAACACGTTCTGCACATGCTTCCACATGTACATGAAGTCTATATCCACAATATCTATCCCAGTTTATTGGTTAGCATCAATAACAAGATAACTCATTAAAACATTTAAAAAAATTCAAATGGGACGTCGCCCAGGGCTTAACTTAGACCAACAGAACGTAGCCATGGGTATGCTGGCTGGCGGTATGATGGTAAAAGAACTGGCTCAACATTTTGGCGTGAGCCAAAGTTCCATTTCAAGACTTAGAACAAAGTAACGTCAATAAGGCACCATCAAAGACAGGCCACATTCAGGCAGGCCACGTAAGACTACCCAAGGTGAGGACAATTACATCATGACGAGTTCACGGCTTAATCGCTACCTCAATAGCATTCATATGGCTAGTTTGGTCTGGAATGCAACGGGAACACGGGTCTGTGCTCGTACTGTAAGAAACAGACTTCGTTCGGCACATTTAAGCGCACGTCCTATTCATAGACAAATCCCATTTTAATTTGATGTTTGCGGATAGCAGGGTATGTGTTTGGAGGCGTGATTGCAAAAGGATGGTATATCATACTGTGGCAAGACTGACTTGGTAGCTATTTGGGGAAACTTAAATGCCGTTCAATACTGCACCGAAATTGTCCAGCCAGTGGTATTGCCGTACTTGCATCAAGGGCTTGCTACCATTTTTCAGCAAGATAATGCCCGCCCACATGTTGCTCGGCACCCGTTGGACCTTTTACAGACTAATAACGTTGATGTGTTGGATTGGCAAGCCAAATCACCGGATCTGTCTCCCATCGAACACCTTTGGGACCATCTGGGTAGGAGAGTAAGAGACAGGAATGATGTTAATAACGTCAGAGACCTGGATGGTGTTCTGCGTCAGGAATTGGGTCGTATCCCTATGGCCATTAATGGTAGGCTCATTTCCAGCATGAGAAGATGCTGTGATGCCGTTATTGGCGCAAACAGTGGACACACAAGATATTAAATCTTTGTGTTACTTTTACTTAACTTACTAGCTGTACAACAAACAAACACGTATGACCTTGATATAATCTGATTTTTTTAAATACTGTGGCTAACACATAAAAGATCGATGTGTGAAAATATGGTTTGAATCCAAAGCTAGACACCGGAGAAATTGGCTGTAACGTACGAAATTGCTAAACTTTTTTCCCTCAGTATCTCAATGGGAATGAGCTGAAACTTTGCACAGTTACTCCCTATGATGTCTAGGTGTGCATAAGACCTTCGAAATTTGAATCACTCCATTTGTTCTTGAGTCATCTTGAATTATCTGCCCTTGTATTGAATGAAAATCACTGTATTTCTTGTGAGCACAACTTCTCCTACATTCTGAATGGGAATTAACTGAAACTTGCTACAATGACTTAGTGTGATGTTTACTTGTCCTTAGGACTAGAATTTATTTGAAATGTCAAGTTGTTCCTGAATTATCTGACCTTGATTTAACAAAATAGCTTCAATTTACATTTAATTTTGTACAAAACTCCTACAATTTACATAGAATTTAACAGAAACTGGCCACAATGTATCTCTATGATTTTAGTCTGTCTGTCCGTCTGTCTGTCCGTCTGTTAGCAATTTTGTGTGTGCGCAACTTCTCCTAAACTATCAATGGGAATGAGCTGAAACTTTGCACAGTTACTCCCTATGATGTCTAGCTGTGCCTAAGACCTTTGAAATTCAAATCTTTCTAGTTATTTTTGAGTTATTTTGAATTATCTGCCCTTGTATTGAATTGAACAAAAAACATTTAATGTCTTGTATGCACATCTTATCCTACATTTTTCATGGCAGTGGTTTTAAATTAAACAATGGTTTTGAAAGCTGTCATGTTTCTCAAGTGTATACAATATTATTCAGGTAACAGGATCTTTCTATTGATAAAAATGCATGAGCTATCATCAAGCTAACATAGCTGACAAAGCAAGGTTACTGACAAGCCCCTTCGAGCGTATATGCGCCGCTCTGCGAAGCTCTTGTTTTCATCTTATGCATTCTTTTTTAGCCATTTACCAGACGGCAAAATTTTAGACTGGCCTAAACTTAGACTTCTTTAGACTGAAAGAAGTTGCAGAAGACAATTAATAGTTTATGAAATTTTGGATTTTTTCATCATTCTGGGTAGAAAACAATGTGGAAAATGAAGAAATTGCTTGTAACAAGCAATTTCTCTATTTTCCCCATTGATCTCCAAACCTTTTTCCTTGGGAGCGTCTAAAAGCGTCATTGAGTGGGAATGGGTTAAGCAATTAACTACCTTAAATATCAGATTTCTGTAAAGGAAAACTTGATAACCAGTAGAGCGCTTCAGGCCCTGATGGGCCTCTCGTGAAATTTTCTTTGAACATTGGAAAAAATATCTTAACTCTTATTTTCAGATAATTGAATGTTTCATGAAGAGCATGATGGAAAACAATGTAGATAAAAGATTTTACTGTACTTTTCTCTCTTTTTGTACTTAGATCTGAGATTATCTGATCAAATGTGGGAAATGAGTATCTGTCCTTTACATATAAAGTAAATAATTATCAGCTACAGTTTATTTTACTACAAGGGTAGAAAATTGACAAAAGGGGCCATGCCATATGGTCAGCTTTTTGGGACGAGTTTTAGGAGTTGGTATGTGCCAGATGCTTACCTTGTTGAAACCCAGACCCAGTCATTTTGTAGATTCTATATCATTTAACCCATTCCCAAACAATGACACTTTTTGAGAACCTCAAATAAAATTGAGCAAATTGTGCAAAATGACAAAATTGCCTGATACAAGCAATTACTTCATTATCTACTATGTTTACTCCAAAATGAAATAAAATTCAAAATTTGAACTCAAATTTATTGACGGCCACATCTTGGGTTTTGGACCAGTCTAAAATTATGTCAAATTTAAATTGTTTATTACACATATTTGAAATTCTATGAAGATCAATGTTTTTATGCTGGTAATGCAGAGTTCTTCTAACTCTTTCATTGAACAGTCTGAAAAGAAAGAATACATTTGAAATAATCATACAGATAGTTGTCATCTTTCTATCATTTCACGGAAATGTAACTCTCAGTGATACAGTTTGTGCACAGGCTCTGTTACTTTGTTAAATTGGTAATGGCTATTCCTTTGAGGAAGAGAATCTGAATAACCCTTTTCAGGTACTCTAATTACTGTAACATGGCGAAGTTGGTAATGTATAATCTTAAAGAGTATTATCTTCCATAAGGTGTCCTAAGGATTTGGTGTTACCTGTTTGTGGTAAGTTAATTTTTATGTATGCAGGATTTGCTAAGTACAGACAACAATTTAAGAACCTTGTCCCGACAGTTAACAGATGTGCTTTTAGAAGCTGTTAGAGTAAGAGTGGCTCATCAACACAGGCAATGCAATGCAAAAGGTAAGAAGACGAAAGGTTTTATAGTTCCAAATATAATCTTCCTGTTTGGATGAGTAAATGGTTGTGTTCAAAATACTATTTGGCAGAAATCAGATATCGTTTTTATTGAGATGGTGGGGATAACTAGGTAAACAAATTGATTAGATTTCATCATGGAATATTTAGCATTTAGCCGCCACTTCGTCCGTCTGTCCGTCATTCCGTCCTGAGCAATTTCTCTATAACGCTTGGACCAAATCAGTTGAAACTTACCATGTGAACTCCTTATGATATAATGCTGATGTTATTTTCTAGGGTTTTTGATTTGAGGCCTTATCACGGAAAAAGGGGACTTAGGGTAAAATATGTTTTGTCTCAAATTTCTCCTAGTCTATTGGTCAGAATTAAATAAAATTTCATTTTTGAGTAGCAAATCAGATGCCCTTGACAGTAAAATATTTGAAATTTCCAGAAATAAGATACGTCATGGAAAAAGTGGGCTTAATAATAAGATGGAGAGCTTAGGTGATTAATACCAAAGTTATCAAAAGAGAATCTTGTTTCAAAAGTTTTAGTAGATCTGAGACTTTTGACTTAAAACCCCTTTCCTGTTTTGCAAAATTTTTGACCTGTCCAAATTCAAAAGTTTTGCTGATAAAAATTTAAAGAGGATTTAATTGGAAAAATAACCATTCAGCAGGATAGAAAACATTGAGAAAAAAAAAGAAATTGCTTATTGTTTAGCAAACAGGACAACTTTTAAGATTATAATTACTTTCTTCTTGCATACTTGCAGTGAGCAAGACAAACTTATCATCATCACAAGTCGGTATATATGCCTTAGTCCATATGTGTGAGGACCATTTTTAGTTGCTAAAATGTCACAATTAATCTTTATCATGAGTAGATTTGCTATTCGAAAGAAATTTTCAGATAACCTCAATGTCACAGCTCAAGGTCAAACATGCCTTTGTTCTTTCAAGGTTATTTCCAATCATCATAAATTAGTCAGGTGAGCGATTTAAAGCCATTTTGGCCCTCTTGTTGGTAATTAACAACCAACATAATAATCAACATGCAGCAAAAACTTTGCATTATTGTCATTATTTTTAACATATTATTGAGCATTAAAATTGTAATTTACATTTGAATGAAAATGTTACACTCCTGTTAGAATTAATTTCTTTTAAAAGATAATTTTGATTACTCTTTTTACATACAAAATTTTAACTTTGTACTGTTACACAGACAAGGAATAAGGATTAGTTCAGAGATTTGAACATTCTTTCATTCGTTGCAAAAATATTTCTCAAACTATGCCTTGATTACTTTTCTTCCGTAATAAGACAGTAAATACAAAAAAATGAAACAAATTGTTACTAAGAACTTTTATGATGTCTTGTCAGATAAAACTAATACATCTTTAAAAAAAATGTACTTGAAAACTGTTACAGAAATATGATAAATTTTTGTTACATTCTTTGTAAGTAATCAGTTTTATTATCAACACAACCATTGGATGTTCAAAGAAAACTGTAATATAGTTTTGTGGAAGATACGGATGCTGGACTTAGAAAATTACCAGGATTTGTGAGTTCTTAGTCTCGAAGATATTAAGCTGATTTTTGGTATGCCAGTCCGCATCAATGAGTTACAGAACAAGTTTAAGTTACAGAACAAGTTTAAGTTTTGTTCCAGTCCAGTGATACGGATGATACAGATGCTGGACTGACCTAGAATTTCTGTTTGCCGAACTCTTTTCTAAACCCTTTGCGATACGAAGGTTTTTGGTATATGAGATCACATTAATGAGTTACAGAACAACTTTAAGTTTGTTTCCAGTCCAATGATTTTCGAGAAAGATACAGATGCTGGACTCAGATAATTACCAAGAAATTTAAGTTTTCCAGACTTTTTTTCTAAATGCTTGTAGGTATTGAGCTGTTTTTGGTAATTGAGTCAATATTGATGAGTTACATAACAAGTTTAAGTTTTGTTACGGTCCATTTATTTTTGAGGAAGGTATGGATGCTAGACTTTGGAAATTACAGTTTCCCAAACATTTTTTCATAACACTTGCAGGAATTGAGCTGGATTTCGGTAAATGAGTCAGCATTGATGAGTTACAGAACGAGTTCAAGTTGTCTTCCAGTCCATTTATTTTTGAGCAAGATATAGATGCTTTTGCAAAATAAGTTACATATTTATGCGTTTAATTGCAGTCCATTGCCTTTCCAAGGCTGATAACGGATGTTAGGGTGGTACTGGTAATAGAATTAGCAGGAATACAGTTTTAAGTGCTCCAGACACTGTTATATGACTGAAGATATTGTTAAGAGTGGTTGCATGAAGTGCTCAAGGCAAAACATTTTGATAACCCTATGTCCGAAAAACATTCATAATCCTAGACAGATTCTTGAAAGCTTTTGTTCATAGTTTACTATGGGCTTTAGGGTCTTAATTCTCTTGGAACAGGTGACTTTATGCAAACAACAAAAAGAGATGCCTATTTTTTATGTTTGTGTGTATGTGTGAAATTTTAGGTCACCTGACCAAAGGTCATGGTGTCCTATTGCGATTGTGTTTTGTCCGTCATCGTGCGTTGTGTGTCGCGTTCATTATTTAAAAGTACACATCCATCCGGGGTATGATTCTATACATACTCAATATCTCTGAATTATTTTAACTTCAAATTACTTAAATTTTCCCCCTGGTGCAATCACAAATTGTTCCAATGAATTATGAGATCCGGATGAGAGATGAAACCAATTCCAGGATTACATGATATGGCCAGACAACGTATTGAATACAGATCCAGTGTAATAACTCGTTAAAATTGAATAGATTTTTAGGTCACCTGACTGAAGGTCATGGTGACCTATTGCGATCGTGTTTTTTTCCATTGTCGTGCGTTGTGTGTCATGCATTAACTTTTTACATTTTCGACTTCTTCTTAAGAACCCTTGGATGGAATTCAACCAAACTTGGCAGGAAGCATCCTTATAGGGAGGTGCTTCAGATTTGTACATGTCATGGAGTTATCTCCCCTAGGGGCTCCATAAGGAGCCAAAAAGGGTACATCTTTAAAAATCTTCTTGTCATGAACCGGCAGTAAGATTAAATCTTTTTCTACCAAACCAAAAGTTCTACAGCTCTTATATATTTGGTATGTGGCATCATCTAGTGGACCTCTATCAATATTGTATAAATTATAAACCCAGGGTCAAAATTGACTCGTTCCCGGACATCACAAGTTTAACATAGGCTTATATAGTGAAAATTTCAAAAATCTTCTCCCAAACTAGAGCTTTTATATTTGGTATGTAGCATCATCTGGCGAATATCTATCAAGATTGTATAAATCATGGCCCAAGAGACAGAATTAGCCCATTCCCGTGTGTCACAAGTTTCACAATGGGCTTATAGAGTGAAATTTGTTAAAATCTTCTTCTCCCAAACAGTAGGGCCTAGAACTTTGATAGTTGATACACAGCATTTTCTGCTGGACCTCTATCAAGATTGAAAAAATGTTTGCCTAAGGATGTCACAAATTTAACATAGGCTTATATAGTGAAATTTGTAAAAATCGTCTTCTCCGAATCAGGAGGGCCTAGAACTTTGATATTTGGTATCATTTGGTGGATCTCTATCAATATGGTATGAATTATGGCCCTAGGGTAATAATGAGCCTATTCTTGGACTTCACAAATTTTACATATGGCTTATATAATGAAAATTTAAAACTCTTCCTCTCCCAAACTAAAAGGGTTAGAGCTTTGATATTTAGTATGTAGCATAATCTGGTGGACTTTTATTTGTTTTCAGGCTCTTTGGACTCAAGTGACTGACTCTTGTTAAGAATTGCTCATAAAATCTGATACAACTGTAATATTTTGGAGGGGTAGTAATCCCTTTACCACCCAAAAAGATACCGCTCTAGGTATATATATAAAAATGGTAGGGGACTTGGTATTGCCATGCAATACTTCAGAATACTTCAGAATGCTTGTTTACCTATTTAACTGAACATTTCAAATTTATAATAATATTTCTTAAATATAACTCAGTAAGATGGTACACTCATTTTCACTTCATGAATTCTTAGTTCCAAACCCACTTATGTATTGTTACATTGTACATGTATTGTCTACTCAAAATCAATTTTGATATCTGTCACTTTAATTAATATTAGATATCTGTAACTTTTGTAAAACTACTAGCTACTACTATGTGATGATAAAGTACATGCTACGTAAAAAATTTAGACATAAGAGGAAATCATTTGGGTTTTCAATGTGAATAATCTGTATGAGCTTATTCTGATGAGCTTTATCCTAAGCTTATGACCTTGACCTTATAATCACATGATTTGGCATTATTATTGTCTTATCTGTATTCAGGTGAGCCACATGCATAGCAAAAAAAGTACTGTTACTTGTGATTAGATACTTTGAAAGATATATGTCTGTATGTTAATGTTTAGCTCAGTATGAATGATTCCACTTCTTGGTCCCATATTTTCCAGCACTTAGACAGATGGATTTCATTACTGATAATAGAAACAAGTTCTAAAGTACAGAGATGAGAGAGACATGATTGTCTCAACTACATTTGGGTGTATATTGTATCTGTCCATCAATTTGCCACTCAGAACACATTATTAGATAGTGCCAAGGCCACAGGTAAAATATTCAAATTGAGCTTCTCAAGAGCATTGCTTCCAAATCAATGGATGGATTTCAAAACAAATTTGCACACTTGTTTACCATTATTTGCAGTTATGCTCTTTGAATCAATTGTTTAGATAAATCTAAGGTTGCAGGTCAAGGTCAAAGTTAGAACTTAATTCTATTTAAATTGCAGGCAATGTCACATGTAACTTTTAAATGACAAATGTAATTTGTTACTATCAATAAGCTATCTGCAAGGAAATTAAAACAACAGTGAACCTTTCAAGTCATATATTTTACAGGAGTGTAACGCTTTCCAGTCTCTGTAAAAAGAAGGCCTTTCATAAGTATTAATTTCGTCTAGCTCCATTTGTTTAAATTTCTTTAGAGATGCTATATAAAGGTATATACTCTAGAATAACAATAACTTCAATTAATACCTATGATTTTAATCTTCTCAATTTAGAAACATATACTAAGATAGATTTGTGATCAAGACCAATGTTGGAGTTCAAAAGTTTACTTCCAATCAAAATGGTCGACTGGTTATTTGACTGACAGCCAGTTAATCGAGCCTGAGCGACAAACACTTTTTAGCAACATTTCCATTAAGCAACCATATTCTAAATTTCTAGAATGGTGTGAGTAATACCAGGAATCCATTGGTAGGTGCTCCAGTCGCCGTGATATGACTGAAATACTGTTAAAAGAGGCGTTAAACCCCATTCAATAAATCAATCAATCTTATAATATGTGATTGTGCATATCACTTGATCAAGTGTACCTGGTAAAATGATCTATTCTGACTGGATTCGTTTATATCGTGGTTACTCAATACATTTTCACATAATCCTGCTTTTGATGCCCAACATGAAAAAGCTTTGGAAAACTTCTGGATAAGGAAGAAATCACTTGTAACAAGCAATTTCTTTATCATCCACAATGTTTCTTATTGTAAAAGACCATAATTGTAATTTCATCAACTTAAAATTGTTGTCTGTATTTTTTGTTTTTGTTGTTGAAATTGGACCAATGTAAAATTCTGCTTAATAGAAAAGGGTTAAAAGACATTAAGACGTCATAAAGGCTTAAGACTTAGATGTTTTGTTGAAGATTGTATAACAAAAGGGGTAAAATAAGTTTTTTTTTTAAAACGGCAATAAGTGTATAGATGATGTATTGATATGGTTGAAATCAGTCGAAAGCCAATAAAAATCATAATGCAATAGTAACCCACCCAGTGCTCACAAAGGTGTATGAAAAACAGACTAGCCTACAGCTATTCACTCTACTTTGATGAAGCATTACGTTAATTCATCTACAGTAACTGATTGAAACAACTATAACAGATTAAAACATAGGGGCATAAATGATACTTTCTTTGTTAACACTCTAAGGGCCACAATCTTTGCTCAATCTTGATAAACATTGGTCAGACAAATTGTTATGTTGTAATGATGATTGAAAATGGGAAGGTTCTATTGGAAAACTTCGGAAAATGTGCCTAAATGACAATTTCTTTGTTTACACTTTAGGGGCCATAGTTTTTGCTCAATCCTAATGAAACTTGCACAGATTATTAAGGGTAAACACTATTGAAAATGGGAATATTGTAATTGACAGCACAGGAAAAGGTCTGTTGTAGACAATGTCTAAATTTAGACTCAATGGGCTATGTTTTAGCTAAATATAGATGAAACTTAAGGTAATGTCTATAGAATATTTTGAAAATGATACTGGTAGATTGGAAAATGCAGGAAAAGGGTTTTTAGCTCCACTGGCTGAAAGCCAGCAAGCTTTTGTCATACTGTTGTGTCTGTTGTGTGTCTGTTTTACTTTAAAATTTGTCTCCAAATTTCACAGAAATGATCCTTGGGTGACACTTTATTAGATTCCTTAGAAATATTTGATTGGATGATAAACATGGCTTTAATGGAAAAGGCTATTTTCCATAAATAGTGAAAGCTTTAAAACTCTTCTCAGGAACCAGTGGATGGATTTCACCTAATTTTACAGGAATGATCATTTGGTGACCCTTTACTAGATTACTTCAGAAGATTTTTGATTGGATGATGAACACAGATTTAATGGGCGAGGCTAATTTCCATATATGGTGAAACCTGTAAAAATCATTCCAACAGGAATAATTTTTGAGTGACACTTTATCAAATTTCTTCAAAGAATTTTGATTGGATGATAAACATGGCTTAAATGGATGGGGCTAATTTCCATATATGGTGAAACCCATAAGGATCTTGTTCAGTGGATGGATTTCAACCAAATTTCACAGAAATGATCCTTGTGTGATTCTTTATCAGAATCCTTCAAAGAATTTTGATTAGATGATAAACCTGGTTTTATATGGCTGTCCATATTTGTGAAAGCTTTGAAAATTTTGTTCACAGGAACCAGTGGATGGATTTCAACCAAATTTCAGAATGCCCTTTATCAGATTCTCTCAAAGAATGTTGATTGGATTTAAAGCATAGCTGAAATGGGCAGGGCTTATTTCAATATATGTTGAAAGCTTTGATAATCTTTTTCTAAGAAATCAGTTGATGGAGTTCAACCAAATTTCCCTTGATTATCCTTTGTTGGCACATTTTTAGCTCACCTGAGCACGAATTGCTCATGGTGAGATATTTTTATCGTCCTCTGTCCGGCATCTGGTGTGCGTTATGTGTCAACAATCTTAAATGACATCTCCTCCCAAACCATGCTGCAGATTTAAACCAAATTTTGCAGGAATTTCCTTTGGTGGGGCCCTTTAAAAGTTGCTAAAAGAATTGAAATCCATTTCAAACTCTGGTTTCCATGGCAACAAAACTTAGATTTTAATAAAAACTTTAAAATTATTACCTTCTGAGCCTTAGGCCTTGATATTTGGCATGTAGCATCAGTACAATGACCTCTTTCAGAATGGCCAAAATCATCACCCTAGGATCCTCAGGGGCGGAGCACTAGGATAGGTTGGGCTTATATAGAAATAACGAAGGATTATTAAAAAGACATCTCCTCCCAAACCATGTGGTTGATTTCAGCCAAACTTGTCAGAAATGTTCCTTGGGTGTAGCCCTATGAAAATTGCTCAAAAATTGAAATTGCGTTAAAATCTCTAGTTGCCATGGCAACAAAACTGAAATTTTAATTAAAACTTTAAAAATGATCTCCTCCTTGCCCAGAAGGCATAGAGCCTTGATAATTGGCATGAAGCAGCAGAACATTAACCTCTTTTAGAATTGATAAAATCATTACCCATGGATACCCAAGGGCAGAACCCTAGGGAGGATGGGGCTAATATGGAAATAAAGAAGGATTTTTAAAATGACATCTTCTCCCAACCTACTGGGCGGATTTCAACCAAATTTGGAAGAAATGTTCCTTGGGTGGTGCTCTATGAAAATTGCTAAAAGAATTGAAATATGTTAAAAACTCTGGTTGCTGTGGTAACAAAACTGAAATTCAAATAATTTTTTAAAAAATTATCTTCTCCTAACCCAGAGGGCCTAGAGTCTTGATATTTTTTATGAAGCATCAGTACACTGACCTTTTTCAGATTTGCTAAAATCATCAACCTCCAGCCCCCAGGGGCTGAGCCTCAGGGTGGGTGGGGCTTATAAAGAAATAAAGAAGGATTTTTAAAACGTAATCTCCTCCCAAACAACTGGGCTGGTTTCAACCAAAGAATTTAATCAGTTGAAAACTCTGGTTGCTATGACAACAAGAGTAAAATTGGACAAAAAACATCTTCTCCTGACCCAGAAGCTGAAGAATCTTGAATTTTCCATGAAGCATCAGTACATTGACCTCTTTCAAAGTTGATAAAATTTTAGAGCCACAGGGTGATTAGGCTTAAATAGAAATAAAGAAGGCAACCCTTTCAAAACTATTTGGCCAATTTAAACCAAGTTGAGTAGAAATACGTTATTTTGCCCCCTTTTAATAATTACTGAAATATTTGAAATCTGTTGAAAGTATTGGTTGGCATGGTAACATAAGTTGATTTAGTTAAATGTTAAAAGAGGTCTTCTCTCGACCTAGTTTTTATTAGGCCTTGAAGGAAAAAAGAGCCTTATCTCAGGTGAGCGCCAGGGCCACTGACCATCTTGTTTTAAATAATGCCTCTTTGGTCATATTTGGGCCCTGCCCAGGCACACCCCAATTTACATTCAAACAAAGTGTGAAAACATTAAAAATCTTCTTTGAAACAGACAGCCTAGAGCATTGATTCTTGGTATGCAGTGTGAATGCTATTCTGAAAGAGGTCAAGCTATCATATTATTATACCCTTGACAAGAAGTTAGTGGGGGGTATACTGCAATCTGGTTGTCTGTCCGTCGGTCTGTCCATACGTCCGTGGACACAATTTTGTGTCCTCAGCTCCTCCGACATTTCCAGACCAATTTTGCTGAAACTTTACTGAAATCTTCCTTGCAATGGGAACTTGTGAACCTGCAATTTTGATAATGTTTAATCAACTGCTTCAGGAGTTATGCCTCTTTGAATCATTAACCTTAATAGAATATATAAAATGGTGTTTTGATTTATTTTCTTATATACATTATATAGAGAATAAATCATAACTCCTGAACAGGTTGACAGATAAAAAAATAAAACTGGTTCACATGTTTATTCCAGAACATAAACACCATGTTTGACGTTGCATGAAATCTATAATTTCCATCTTCAATCTTGAACAAATCCCTATTTATACAGTCATTGCCCCTCATTCACTTAAAATTTGTAAAAAAAAAAAAATTGTCCACTTGATAAATCATGAATGGCCAACATTTGGATGGTTACAATTTGGCCTCATTTAAAAAGAGGCTGCAGTGGGGGGTATTCTTCAGCCCTTACAGGCAAAAGTTCTAATTCATTTGATGCCCCTTGAGTTATATGTGGTCAATAGGCTCATCCTAGAGCCAGAAAATCTAGAGCATTACTACATGTATTTGGTATGTAGCATATCCCAGTAAACTTGTATGAAGTTTGTTCTTGTGATGTGCTTTTTTAGGCTCTGTCTGGATGTACCCTATTTTAATCTGCAAATGAAGAAAAAATCTTCTGATGAACGAGAAAACCCAGAGCACTGATATTTTTGGTTTGTCAACCTCCTTTTGAAGCTTCACAAGATTGTTCAAAACTTTTAAACATTGATATTTGGTATAAAGAATCCTCATGTGAACTTATACAAAATTATTAATGTTTTTCACCTTTGGTCTCATTTGAACTCAACCTGTGGATCTTTCCTTTATACTTAGAAATTAAAGTGAAAATATTAAAAAAATCTTATATTTGGACTCATCCTTAGTGTACCTTAACTTATATAGAAATAGAAAGAGAATGTAATTTGATATCTTCTTAAGAAAATCACAAAGATTAAATGTTGTTTAACGCTTGGGGTTACCAACTGTTGACACTCTTCAGAACTACCCTGTGTTAAATATTCCTAAGCTTTGTCTCGGGTGAGCAATTTAGGACCAATGGCCCTCTTGTTAAGAATTTTTTTTAAAAAAGATTAACTTTTTCAAAATGGCTCAAAGGAAAAATTGGTTGGGCTTACATATTGGACAATTTATATGAGAAAATTCTTCCAGAATGTTTGTCTTTGTGATAAAAGTTCTATATTGGGTCATGTTGGGTTAAAAAGTAGGTCACTAGGTTAAATCTTAAAAAGGCAAACTTGTGTGCACTCTAGAGGGCACTTTTTTGTCTCAAATATATTGATATTTTGCTGAATGTTTGTTTTCTTATGATCTAGGTCATCTTTGAAATTTGGTCATGCGGGGTCAAAAACTAGGTTACTAGGTCAAAGCATATACATACCTTGTGTGTCCTCTAAAAAACCCAACCGTCTTGATATTTGGTCAGAAGTTTGTCTCTATATCTTTGGTCAAGTTTGATATTGGGTCACATGGGGTCAAAAAGTAGGTCAATAGGTCAAATCTCATAAAATTCTGTATGGGTTTACACCTCTGTATGTGCTGTAGAAGTTTATCTGAAGGCTCAAATACATTGAATGTTTGTCTTTTTAATATCTTTGGTCAAGTTTGGTATTGGGTCACATGGGGTAAAAAAAGTAGGTCAATAGGTCAAATCTTGTAATATTCTGTATGGGTTACACCTCTGTATGTGCTGTAGAAGTTTTTCTGAAGGCTCAAATACATTGATATTTGATTTAAATATTTGTCTCTTTGATATTTAGGACAAGATTAAATTTTTGTTGGTTTTTTTTTTTTTTGCTAAAAAAAGGTCACTAGGTCAAAGCTTTAAATAACTTTGAATTAACCATAGAGGTAACATTTACTGTTTAAATACTGGTTTAGAAGACGGGACATATTATGGGATCACCCATTGCGTCCGGTCGTCCAGGTGTCCTGTGTCTGTCATGCTGGCGGGGTGCACTGGAGCATATCTTTAAAAGTATATAAGCTATGATCATGAAACTTCATGGGGAGATAATTCTCATCAAGGGGAAGAGCAGTGCACAAGAACCATAAGTCTACCTGGCTTATTTTTTGAGTGATTGCCCTTTGTTTTTTTCATACCTAGATCTTGACCGGAGCATATCTCTAAAAGTATTCAAGCTATGATCATGAAACTTCATGGGTAGATAGATCTCATCAAGGGGAAGTGCAGTACATAAGAACCATAACTCTACCTGACTTATTTTTCTAATTATTGCCCTTTGTTGTTTTTCATACTTGGATCTTGTCCGGAGCATATCTCTAAAAGTATATGAGCTATGATCATGAAACTTCATAGGTAGATAGATCTAGTCAAGGGAAAGTGCAGTGTACAAGAACCATAACTCTACCTGGCTTATTTTTTAGTTAATGCCCTTTGTTGATTTTTCATACTTGGATCTTGTCTGAAGCAGATCTCTAAAAGTATATAAGCAATGATCATGAAACTTCATTGGTAGATACGACTCATCAAGGGGAATTGCAAGGCATTAAATCAGTCACTCTACCTGGCTTATTTTTTTGAGTTATTTCCCTTTGTTGTTTTTCATACTTGGATCTTGTCCAGAGCATATCTCTGAAAGTATAATAGCTATGATTTTGAAACTTCATAGGTAGATAGATCTCACAAAGGAGAAGTGCAGTGTACAAGAACTATAACTCTTCCTAGTATATTTTGAGAGTTATTGCCCTTTGTTGTTTTTCAGACTTTGTTTATACTTGGATTTGGCTGGATTATATCTCTGAAAGTGTAATAGTTATGATCATGAAACTTCATGAGTGGGTAGATATCACCAAGGGGAAGTGCAGGTCAAAAGAACTATAACTGTACCTGGCTTATTTTTAGAATTATTCCCCTTTGTTGTTTTTCAAATTTGATTTTGCTTCAAATCGCTTATAGTGTAACAGCCTTTGGTTTTCAAAACCTCATGATAACAAGAAAAACACCAGAGCCATAAGTTATCATTGTGAATTGTTACTCTTTCTTGAAATTAGAATTGAATTTTAATCCCCTTCCCCTGTCAACAACCAGTAGTGTTAGGGCGTAATTTGTGAAAATTTGCCACCATGTTTGGCCATTGGTTGCCACCAATTCAGGTGAGGGCTTTAAGGTCAATGGTCCTCTTCTTATATATTACTGCCAAACTAAGAACAGACTGTGATTTGAGCTTTCACTTGAAGGAACATTTTTGATGGCCACTGTCACAAGTACAATTACTTGGTTTCAACATTTTGCAAACAGGAAAGGGTTAACTTGATCTGATTATCTCTTAACCTACCACATTTTGATCAGTTTATAAAATTTATTGCTTATAGGAAAAATATGGTATTTGTGGGATTTGAAATGTGTAGTCCTTCCTTACCCTCAAAATTCTCAAATGAAACATTGCTCCAAATCACCAGTTTTATGGTAATTAAATAGGTAAAGATACAGATAATGGACAAAATGATGACCAGGTTCATTTGCAAGGTGCTTGTGGTTTTTCAAATATCAACCCAGATCAGACTGCCAATTCTGTTCTGACATCAAGTGCTGGGGTGGCTGTTTTGTTTTCTGGTGGAATAGATTCAACAGTTTTGGCTGCACTTGCTGATCAGTAAGTAACTTTGTCTCTTTAGAGTAAAACTTTTTATACGCCGCCAGAGGCAGTCGTATATGGGTGTCATCTTCTCCGTCTGTCTGTCTGTCTATCTGTCCATCCGTATGTATGTCCACTTTTCTCATGAGCACAACTCCTCCTAAGTTTCTGGATGGATCTTTTTGAAACTTGGTCAATGTAATCACCTTAAATGGTAGATGTGCATGAAGGAAAGATTTTATGGTTCATTGATTTTTGTCTCAGTTATGCCCCCTTAAAACTTAGTAATTTGGTTCTGTCAAAATAAGTAGTGTCTACAATTATTTTTTGTGAAACAGCAGCAAAGTGTCAGCGTACATTTAGACGATGGCGCTCTTGTTAAACATTTGTAATCTGTATTGGAATCCTGTAAGGTATAGGATTCAACAGTAACACTCCCTACAACTGTGTTACAACTTCTTTTATGTAAAAGAGAAACTGCCTGGGTTATACCATGCTATCGCTACAGAGCGTATCCAGCTTCAGTTACAACCTCTGCATGGAAATCTAGCAAGGCAAGAACACCTCTCTCTTTCAGAAAAACCTTTGCCTGAACATAGTTCTTATTAGGGTGCCCACTGATAAGGGAAAGGTCTTTGTACACAACATGCTGAAGTGAGCTACTGTGATACCCCAAAGTCCAGTATCCATGTATCGAAAATTACTTTAAACAACATCTCTTCCCAAATTAATGGACCAATTTTGACGGAAATGATCCTTTTTCAAGCTAACAAAAACAAATTAGTTGAAAATAATGGTTGGCATAGCAACAAAAGTGAAATTATAAAAGAAATCTTCAAAATCTTCTCTTGATTCAATAAGCATAGACCCTATTTTGTATCAGTTCATTGACCTGTTTCACTGTTCTTAAAATCCCAAGGGAGAAGGGGCCAAATTTGAAAAGAAACAGGATTTCTGAATGATTTATGCTTCCAAACCTTTAACCCAAAGTCAACCAAATTAGTCAGAAATGATAATTAGGTTGTCCTCTTTCAAAACAGCTAATGGAATTGAAATTGTTTGAGAGTTGTGGTTGCCATGGTATCAGAAGATAATTGTTTAGGATAACTCAAGATATCTCTACTGACCTAGCTACCCCAGACCCGCCTGAGAAAACACCTTCAGCTCTAAGTCTTCATCACAATTTCTTGCAACAACTTAAATTACAGCATCATCTCCAACAAATTTTTCTTCTTGTTTTTTGAATCCCTTGAAATTGTTTACAAAAAGCACAACCAAAAATCTAGTCCATCTTCATCTAATTCTACAATTTCATCTAGGACCATTCTAAACCAGAGGCATACTTCTCAGCCTAGTACACATTTAAGATGTAATTCTAAGACTTCTGCATTTGGCATCCTGGTTTGTACCCCCACTCCAACAAGTTTAAAATACTTGAGAAAGATATTGATCTTGAGGGTGACGCTTCTAATTTAGAAGCTGATATTTAGTCTCTGAACTGAATTAGGTGTTTGGAATTAAGACTATGACAATTGGTCTTCATTTTCATATGCAATGGTGAAACATATCTACATCCTTTTTAATTTTATTATACCCCCCACAAAGAAGTTATAGGGGAGTATACTGGAATCAGGTTGTCCATCTATCAGTCTGTCTGTCTGTCCGTCTATCTGTCCGTCTGTCTGTCCGTCTATCTGTCCATCCGTCTGTCCATGAATCCGTGGACAAAATTTTGGTTCCTCATCTCCCCCCACATTTCCAGACCAATTTTGCTGAAACTTTACCAAAATCTTCCTTGCATTGAAATTGTGCATCTGCAATTTTCATTATGATTAATCAACTGGTTCAGGAGTTATGCCCCTTTGATTTATTTTCTTATATACAATATATAGAGAATAAGTCAGAACTCCTGAATAGGTTTAGAGATTAAAAAATAAAAGTGGTTCACATGTTCTAAGTTATTGGGGGTATACTTAAATTATATTTTCTGTTTGTCCGTCCTTCTCTCTGTCCATTCGTCTGTCTGTCTGTCTGTGGACATAATTTTGTGTCCTCATCTCCTCCCAAATTTTCAAACCAATTTTGCTGAAAATTTACCGAAATTTTCCTTGCAATTGGAACTTTCTTATTCACAATATACAGAGATTAAATTATAACTCCTGAACATGTTGACAGATTAAAAAAATAAAAGTGGTTCACATGTACGAAGTTATGGGGGGTATACTGGAATAAGATTGTCTGTCTGTCAGTCTGTCCATCCATTTGTCCATCCGCCCGCCGTCCGTGGACATAATTATATGTCCTCGTCTCCTCCAACATTTTTAGATCAATTTTACTGTAACTTTACCAAATTTTCCTTGCAATGGGAACTTGTGCACCTGCAATTTTCATATCGATTAAATGACAAAAAATAAAAAATAAAAGTGGTTCACATGTTTATTCCAGTACATAAACGCCATGTTCAACGTTGCATGAAATCCATAATTTCCATCTTCAATGTTGAACAAAATCCCTATTTTTATACGCCCGTCGAAGACGGGACGTATTATGGGATCACCCGTGGTGTCCGGGCGGTGTCCACTTCTTTGTCCGGAGCATAACTCTGTCACCGTAAGTCCGATTGACTTTAAACTTGGCAGTTATATTCTTCTCATCAATACGGAGTGCAGTGCGCAATAACCATAACTCTACCTGGCCTATTTTTTGAGTTGTTGCCCTTTGTTTTTTTTCATACTTGAATCTTGTCCGGAGTATATCTCTAAAAGTATTATAGCTAGGATCATGAAACTTCATGGGTGTATAGATCTCACCAAGGGGGAGTGCAGTGCACAAGAACCATAACTCTACCTGGCCTATTTTTTGAGATATTGCCCTTTGTTGTTTTTCATACTTGAATCTTGTCCGGAGTATATCTCTAAAAGTATTATAGCTAGGATCATGAAACTTCATGGATGTATAGATCTCACCAAGGGGGAGTGCAGTGCACAAGAACCATAATTCTACCTGGCCTTTTTTTTTGAGTTATTGCCCTTTGTTGTTTTTCATACTTGAATCTTGTCCGGAGTATATCTCTAAAAGTATAATAGCTAGAATCATGAAATTTCATGGATGGATAGAGCTCACCAAGTGGGAGTGCAGTTTACAAGAACCATAACCCTATTTTTTTATAGTTATTGCCCTTTGTTGTTTTTCATACTTTGTTTGACAAAAAATATTAATTCAAAATAACCTCAGTTCTATTCAAACCCCCAGTTCATATTAAGCAGTGTGACGGGCGTATCTTGTGACAATTTGGCACCTTGTTTACCCTGTAATTGCCCATCATTGAATTAAATTTTGTAAAAGAAAATATTGTCCACTTGATAAATCATGAATGGCCAACATTTCAATTGTTACAATTTGGCCTTGTTTAAAAAGAGGCGGCAGTAGGGGGTATACTTCAGCCCTTACAGGCAACAGTTCTAGTTAATATCATGTATTATGGATACACATCCTTTTTAACTTAATTACCATCATGTAATATGGATACAATCGTCCGTGTCTTAACATTAACTTTGATGAATTTTCTCTATTAACCAATGAACACAAACCATTTGCTGTTTGCCTTCAAGACACCTTTTTTAAACAGAATGATTTTTTTTATCAAAATGATATCTCTATTTTCAATAAAATATTTTCAGAAGGTGAAAGGCCTGTGGAGGAGTTTCTATTATTGATAATGACATCTCCCTAAACACAACTCTTCAAGCTGTTGTGGTAATACTCTCCCTACATAATACAATTGCATTTTTTTCTGTCTACTTACCTCCAATACACCTATCAATGAGTATAAGCTAAATTATCTACTTTTAGCAGTTGCCTATCCCTTTCATTTCAATGGTCATAATGTTATACAACAACAATTACAAGAGAGGCACACAACTAGAAATTTTATTGTTGAAAATTCTTTGTCCTTGAATGACAATAAGTCTAAAAATTATTTGATGTCCCCAAGTCTTGCTTCCAAATTTTACTTGCAAAGTGAGTGATGACTTGAACAGCAGTGATCATTTTTCCATCATTTTCTCTTCCAAATAACCATCTTGCAAGGAAAATCCTAGTAAATGGAAGCTATCTAAGGTCAACTTGAACAAGTTTATAACTCTTTGCCAACAGACTATTATACAATGTTAAACTGGTGTTCCAATGAAATTTTTTACTTCCCTCCTAATTGATGCAGCCAAAGCATCCATCCCTCAGACGTTGACAAATCCAAAGTCCCTCAACAAGCCTTGGTTCAATGAAGCATGTAAACAGGCTGTCAAGGACAGAAAAGAAACATGAAAAAGATTCAATTTAAGCCCAACCACTGAAAACCATGACCAATTCTGTATTTTCAGGTCAAGGGCAAGGCAAACCATAAAAGAAAAAGGAAAATTCTGGAGACAATATTACTAAACTTAATTGTAGAACTTCCAAAAAGTCTTCCTCCGGGAATTATTGTGAAAAGTTTCAGAAGCTCTTGTCATTTCTATCGCTTAACGGATGCCATTGAAGACATATAGACATATTTGACACATCTACTTATCTAAGGATTGGCTTTCATTAGGTCACCTGACCCAAGGTCATGGTGACCTATTGCCATCGTGCTTTGTCCTTGGATGTGCGCTGTGTGCTAACTTTTTACATTTTTTACTTCTTGTTAAGAACCCTTGGATAGATTCCAACCAAACGTGGCAGAAAGTTTGCCCATTGGTTTGTATACTTCATGTAGTTATCTCCCCTGGGGCTCCATATGGGGCCATAAAAGGGAACATCTTTAAAATCTTCTTGTCATGAAACGGTTTTGGATTTGATTTACATTTGGTATTTAGAACCCAGGACTATAAAGCTTGTACAAGAAAAAAAAATCTGTCATGAAATGGCTGGGGAGAAGGGGGGGGGGGACAAAGGTGTTTGGAGTGCATAAGCTGTGACATCTTTGAAAACAATTTTCTACCAAACCAAAGGACCTCCAGGTCTGTTGTTTAGTATGTGGCATCATCTGGTGGACCTCTATCAAGAGTGTATAAATCATGGCCCAAAAGGTCAGAAATAGCCCAGTCCTGGACGTCACACTTATATAGTGAAAACTTTAAAAATCTTCTTCTCTGAAACAGAAAGGCCTAGAGCTTTGATATTTGGTATGTAACATAATCTAGTGGACCTCTATCAAGATTGTATGAATTATTGCCCAGGGTCAGAATTAGCCCATCCCCAGACGTCACAAGTTTTCAATAGGGCTTATATAGTGAACATTTTAAAAATTTTCTTCTTCTTATAAACACTTTGTGACTTTGTGACCTTGACCTTACTCATATCCTCTGATTCCTTACTCCTAGTAATATCAAATTTTATAAATACTCTCACCAAAGAATATGCTCTTATTTGACACTGAGTTTCATGACCCTGTGACCTACATTCAGCTCTCAAGCTTCATGTAAATAATTTGTTTGATTTCACACCTTACCTTTGCATTTATTTTTGTGACAAGCACTCTAAAGGGTAAGCTATCTTGTAGGGTGAGAACTCTTGCTCATGTGCTGAATCTGATCTCTTTCCAAATGAAGTTCTTTCCTGATTGTTCCATTCACATGTTGGATCATAGTTTATTATTTTATAGATGCTTACCCCCAGATGATGAAATTGACCTGCTTAATGTTGCTTTTGAAATGAAACAGAAAGAAAATCCTACAATGAAGAAGACAAAGTGAGTTTATAGACATAGAGGTTGTCAGTAGATAGATATAATGTACCTTGTAACATATATTTTTTACTGCATCATATAAATTGTGTAATCTCTCAGGTTTTAGAATGCAAACTCTAGAAGAAACTCTAGAAGGAACCACTTTTTTTGTCCGTTGGCGCTATTATCATGGTGTTCTGTCTGTTTAGGATCTGTTCTTCCATAAATGGGCACATTCATGCATAAACTTTTGATTTCATCATCTATTCTTCTTAAATTACGAAGCAGAATTCAAATTTTACAAGAATGATATCTAGGACATTTTCTATCAGATTCTTTCAAGAAAATCTGACTGGCAAAAACTCAGGAGGGAGGAGGGTGGGCAGTCAAGTCAGGAAAAAATGTAACCACTTCTTGAAAGATTAAGTGCTCATTAGGTTTGATTGGAATTTGGCAAAAAAATGTTTGTTTGATATTTCACTCACAGATTCTCCTAAAGAGTTAATTTTGGTAAAAAACCACAGGTGTTGTGGTCAAGGCGTGTTAGTATCATAAGGGACACACGGTGAATTGCTTACAAATCTTCTCTGAAACTACTTATTGGATATAAACATTTCATGTTGGGGAATGTTTCTAAGGTTTCTTAAAATTCCTTCCAGGAATTTTGATTTAATGAATAACATTGATGTTGTAGTTGTGACTTATCAGCTTCATATGATAACATGCAGTGGAGATCTAAAAGATTGTCTTCTCAGGAAGTACTAATTGAATATGAATTATGTTTTACAGGAATATTGAAAGGGGATTTTTACCTTTGGCAATGAATTCTGATCTATGTGTACAAATATAGGATTTACGTCGCTGTGATTTTATACTTGAGAAAGCATTGTAGAAAAAGAAGAAATTGCTTGTTACAAGAAATTTCTTCTTTTTTGAGTCGCTGAAGCTTTCTTTTTTGAGCCGCTGAAGCTGAAAGCTTAGGAAGCGACTCACTGCTATTGCACAATCTTTCTATTACAAAGTCCTGAAACCATTTCCAACACTGACTGCCTATGTTATAACTCTGCAATTGCATCTTGATTTGATAAATGAGAACAATTCAGATACAGTTAGAAGATTGATTTTTGTATATTTAATGGTTTGAAGCAAAACAGTTGTACACTTTGTCATTTTTTTAGTTTTAAATGCGAACCACTTATAGTGCAGAAAAAGCCACAGTACGTAATAAATAGAGGTGGACAGTTCTTATGAAATGACCATACTTCCCTATGTATATTGCAAAACATCATATTCATTTTGCGTTTTCAAATAAATGGATGTTAAAATTCATTTTGAGGTAAAATAAATCATCCGCATAGTTAGGGACTGTCTTACTGTTTAACCCGGGACACCCTGTTTAAGCTCAAAGTAAATTTTCAAAAAGTAGATCTTGCAAAATTATCCAAATAAAAACTTTTATGAAGAATTTCTAATTTTGGACCAAATGTAAATAAAAGTTTGGGCTGTTTTGACTTTGGGTCCTCTTGGCTGTAAACCAGGATGAAATGCCTGACATATGTAAAAATATTGTCATATATTTAGTTATATGTTAGTAAATCTTAATAACATTTCATTAATTCTTCAACCCGTTTAAATTAAGATTGACGTGTTTCGTGTTAGAAAAAATCATAGAAAACTTAAAATCCACGCCCATTCTGGCAATTTTATTCTATTTTATTTGAATTGAGAATATTTATTAGTTAATCTAACTGTATTTCCTGTTTACAAATGAGTAGGACATTCACTGGTCATAAATGAAATAAACGTCCCGGATTTATGTTATCAATCTAAAAAATTCACTTTCCCTTGGGCTCTTAGAGTTATCATGGGTGTTGTAAGCAAACCGAGGGAGTCCTGGGGTAATGAATACGTTCTCTATGTGAGAAATTGAGATAGCCAGTTTGACTTAATTTTTCCGTAAGTAAAATAGAATCTCAAGGTACTGAAGGCATTGTGAGAAAGAACCGAAATTTACCGATGAAAGTTGTAAGCGTTAGTAAGGCTTCAAAGGAATTAGTTTGGGGCTGTTTGATATTGATTGTACAGAATAGGGGCAATGAATCGAGTTGTGAATAGTTTACTTTTTCGGTGAAAATTCAGAAACGAAATGGTCGCTTGGAATACATGAAAATGAAATCATCTAGGTATTAGTTTATTTTGCTTAGCTTAATATGGCATCGTCATTGCTTAGAGCTTATATTTTAAATGAATAAAAAAGTATATGTATAGTGAGAAAAGAAAACAAACCAAATAGTCTATATTGTCAAAGTACCGGGGTAATAATTGAAAAATGGTAAGTTAGTTCACAAGGTTGTAAAGGTCATCTTGAATGAAACAATCCAAGCCAAATTAAGTAAATGTTTGATACAAACAAAAAAGTATCGCTGTTATGCTTTCAATTTGAACAAAAAGCACTTAGAGCTAATATTGCCATCGCAACAAAGCCGAAAGAGTCCTAAGTAATGCACACAATCAGTACAGTGAAAAAATAGATAGCTGTTGCATCATTGACTAGATATTGCCGACAGAATGAAGCAGAAAGAGTCCTGAGGTACCTGTGTTCCCATGTGATTTAAGAAACAAAGCGATCAACGGAAAATGGAATAATTGACCAATTGTCAATTCACTTAGACCGTTCGTCTTTTGACTGATATCAGATTGTACGAAAAGATGAGACACCATATAAAACACGTTCGACTTTCTTGTCACTGGTTCTCTTATCCTAATAAAATTTTCCCTCATTGTCCTTTGGGGACGAAACTGTTTCAGTGTTTTCTGCTTTTATTTTAGCTTCTTAGGCATGGCTGGGATGTCCTCGGACTTTGTATAGACCAATTTCTTTACCAAACATATGAATTCCTTTTTTAGATTGACTGTTTTCAGAGGTATTGTGATAGCCTTTGTGTTGATGTCGCTGTTGTTGTCGTTGTGCGAAAACTTTGACATTTTGTGTTATCTCTGGTTCTGCTGAAGGCATTCACTTGAAACTTGGCACACATGTTCACTATCAAAAGAGGAACCTATACTATCAAGGGGGGTAACTAGATGTATTTGTATGAATTATGCCCCCTTTTCCAAGTTAGATTTTTTATCCGCTATCCAGCACCCAACAGCCGAGCGTAGGCACCCGTAGGCGGTGCTCTTGTTGTACAAGTATGACTCATTACACTCGGACTTATTTTCTTATGTGATTATCAGTCCCTTGGGTTGATATATGACGATGTGTAGAGTTTGAAAAATTCCATAAACTTCCATTCATAATCAACTAGTTAGGAACGCAACAATATCTTGTCAAACTGTAGGTATGACGTTTTTGATAGAAATCCGAAGATTTTATAGACTTTTTATGGATCTGAATGCATTTTCTTAATCTTAAGAATAAAATGATATTACGGTCCCGGAGCATTTCAATAAATATTTATAAATGTTTACATATGAAAATACTATGGGAATTCAAGGATATATTTTCAAGAATATATCTTCTTGCTTATCTGGAGTCGGAGCGTATGTAAAATTGCCAAAGAAAGTCAGTATGCACTTTATACTAAAACTATAGTCATTGTTTATCTTTGAATATATTAAAGTGAAATTACGCAGGATGCTCATGAATCTTCTGAAATCATAATTATAATATATGCAAACTAAATTTGTCTCTGTATGCAAATTAAATGATTTTGACCTTCAGATGTCTCTTTTAAATCTATCCCGGGTCAGTTAAACATTATTTAAAAGTACGCATCCATCCGGGGTATGATTATATACACACTCAATATCTCTGAATTATTTTAACTTCAAATTACTTAAATTATCCCCCTAGTGCAATCACAAATTGTTCCAATGAATTATGAGTCCCGGATGAGAGATGAAACCAATTCCAGGATTACACTATGTGGCTAGACAATGTATTGAATACAGATCTATTGTAATAACTCGTTAAAATTGAATGGATTTTTAGGTCACCTGACCAAAGGTCATGGTGACTTATTGCGATCGTGTTTTTAGCTCTACTGGCCGAAGGCCACTAGAGCTATAGCGATGGCTTTTTCCGTCCGGTGTCCGTGCGTGCGTCCGTCCGTCGTCCGTTCGTTAAACTTTTCCTTGTTTACGCGATAAAGTCCACAGTTTTCATCGGATTCTCTTCAAACTTTCACAGAATGATTGTACCATCATAAGGATTGTTCCTTTCGAAATTGCGTCAGATCCGTCAAGAAACACAGGAAAAGGGGCCTAATTAAAACTTAATTAGAAAATTTTCGTTTACGCAATAAAGTCCACAGTTTTCATCAGATTCTCTTCAAACTTTCACAGAATGATTGTACCATCATAAGGATCGTTCCTTTCGAAAATTGGTATGATCCATCATGAAACACGGGAAAAGGGGTCTTATGAAAATTCATTAAAAATTCAATTAAAAATCCTCGTTTATGCGATAGAGTCCAGAGTTTTCATAGGATTCTCTTCAAACTTTCTCAGAATGATTGTACCATCATAAGGATCTTCCTTTTGAAAATGGGTATGATCCGTCAAGAAACACGGGAAAAGGGCCCTTATGAAAATTTAATTAAAAAATCCTCTTTTACGCAATAGAGTCCACAGTTCTCATCAGATTCTCTTCAAACTTTCTCAGAATGATTGCACCAACTTAAGGATCATCTTTCGAAAATGGGTTTGATCTGTCAAGAAACACGGGAAAAGGGGCCTTATGAAAATTCATTAAAAATTCAATTAAAAATCCTCGTTTACGCGATAGAGTCAACAGTTTTCATCGGATTCTCTTCAAACTTTCTCAGAATGATTGTACCAATATAAGGATCGCTCCTTTCGAAAATGGGTCTGATCTGTCAAGAAACACGGGAAAAGGGGCCTTATGAAAATTTAATTAAAAAATCCTCGTTTATGAGATAGAGTCCACAGTTTTCATCAGATTCTCTTCAAACTTTCTCAGAATGATTGTACCAACATAAGGGTCATTCCTTTTGAAATTTGGTATGATCCGTCAAGAAACATGGGAAAATGGGCCTTATGAAAATTCAATTTAAAACTCATTTAAAAATCCTCGTTTACACGATAGAGTCCATAGTTTTCATCGGATTCTCTTCAAACTTTCTCAGAATGATTGTACCAACATAAGGATCGTTCCTTTCGAAAATGGGTCTGATCTGTCATGAAACAGGGGAAAAGGGGCCTTATGAAAATTTAATTAAAAATTCTTGTTAACACTCTAGAGTCCACAGTTATCATCAGATTGTATTTAAACTTTCACAGAATGATTGTACCATCATTAGGATTGTTCCTTTGGGAATTTGGTCAGATCCATCAGGAAACAGGGGAAAAGGGGCCTTATGAAAATTTAATCGAAAAATCTTTTAAGAAATACTCTTTAACACTCTGGAGTCAATAGTTTTCATCGGATTCCCTTCAAACTTTCACAGAATGATTGTACTATCATATGGATTATTCCTTTCGAAATTAGGTATGATCCTTCAAGAAACAAAGGAAAAAGGGGCCTTATGAAATGTTTAATAAAAAATTCTCATTAATAATCTAGAGCCAACAATTTTCAACGGATTCTCTTCAAACTTTCACAGAATGATTGTTCCATCATAAGGATCGTACCTTTTGGAATCGGATATGATTCCTCAAGAAACATATGAAAAGGTTCCTTATTAAAATTTAATTCAAAGATCTTTGTTAACACTCTAGAGTCCACAGTTTTCATCTGATTGATTTCAAACTTTCACAGAATGATTGTACCATCATAAGAATTGTTCTTTTCAAAATTTGGTATAATCAGTCAAGGACCACGGGAAAAAGGGGCTCGATAAAAACTTGATTGAAAAAGTCCTCGTAAACACAATAGGGTCCATAGTTTTCAACAAATTCTCTTCAAACATTCCCAGAATGATTATTACATTAAATTGATTGTTCCTTTCGGAAGTAGGTTTGATCCATCAAGTTTCATGGGAAAAGGGGCCCTATGAAAATTTAATAAAAAAAATCTTAGTTAACACGTAATGGCCCTAGATTTCACCTGATTGACTTCAAACTTTCACATAATGATTGTTCCATCATAAGGACTGTTCCTTTCAAATTGGGTCTGATCCATTGAGAAACATAGGAAAAGGGGCCTTAGGCAAATTCAATTAAAAATCTTATTTAATGCTTGTAAGTCCACAGATGAGATGGGGTTTTCTTTATACTCAAATGAATAATTGTACTTTTAAAAGAAGAGTTCCCTTTGGAATTGGTTCAGATCCATCAAGTAACATGGGAAAAGGGGCTATATGAAAATTCAATTAATAAAACCCTGTTAACACAATAAAGCCCACAGCTTTGATCAGATTTTGTTGAAACATTCACAGAATGATTGGAAGGTCATAACTATCATTCTTTTCATAACAGGGTTTGAACTGTCAAGAAGCACAGGAAAAGGGGCCTTATGAAAATTTCATTTATAAATCCTTGTTACCAAGTCCAGAGCTTTCATCGGATTTTCTTCAAACATTCACAGAATAATTGTACAATAATAATGATTGTTAATATTTGCATTAGACTTGATCCGTCAAGTATCACAGGAAAAGGAGCATAAGAAATTGAATTTTAAAATCATTGTACCACAATAAAGTCAACAGTTTTCATCAGATTCTGTTAAAACTTTCACAGAATGATTATTCCATCATGAGGATTCTTTCTTTTCAAATTAGGTGTGATCTGTCTAGTATCATGGGAAAAGGGGCCTTTTGAGAATTTTATCTATAATCCTTGTAACCAAGTCCAGAGCTTTAATTGGATTTTATTTAAACCTTCACAGAATCATTGTACAATAATCATGATTGTTGATGCTGACCTGAGACCTGATCCTTCAAGTATCACAGGAAAAGGAGCCTCATGAAAATTTTATTTTAAAAATTTGACACCAAGATAAAGTCTGCAGTTTTCATCAGATTCTGTTCAAACTTTCACAGAATGTTTGTACCATCATAAGGATTGTTTCTTTCCAAATTGGGCCTTATCTGTCTAGTATCATAGGAAAAGGGGCTGTATGAAAAATTATTACCAAATCCTCATAAACACAAGAATGTCCTCAGTCTTTATCAGAATCTCTTAGAACTTTAATAGAATGATTGTACCATCATTTGGATTGTTCCTTTGTAAATTAGGTCTGAAAAAGGACCTTATAAAAATTTTATTACAAAACATCAATATTACAATAAAGTCCTCAGTCTTTATCATTTTCTTCAAACTATCATTAGGATTGTTCCTTTGTACATTGGGTCTGATTTTTTAAGTTTCACGGAAAAAGGGGCCTTATGAAAATTTTGTTACAAAAATTCTTGACACAATTCAGTCCACTGTTTTCATTGATTCTCTTTAACTTTTAAAGAATGATTCTACCTTCATTAGAATTGTTCCTTTTGAAATTTGGATTGTTCTGTAAAGTATCATGAGAAAAGGGGCCCTATGAAGATTTCACTATAAACTATTAACACAATAAATTCCACAGATTAAACAGATTGATTGTACCATCATTCCAATTGTTGATTTTGACAGTGGATCTGACTATAGCAAGGGTCACATAAAAAGGGGCCTTATGAAAAACTCTCTTAAATGTTCTGGTTAACACAATGATGTCCCTTGATTTCACCGGATTCACTTCAAAATTTCACAGAATAATTGTACAAATACTTAGATGGTTCTTTTCAGAACTGGGTACAATCCATCAAGTATCATGTAAAAAGGGGACATATGATTTTTTTTTAAATATTCTAGTAAACATAATGAATTCCCAATATTTCATCGGATTCACTTTTAACTTTCATAGAATGATAAAACCAACAGTAAAATATCACAGGAAAAGGGGCCTTATGAGAACTTGAATTTAATATCTTTGTTAACACAATAAAGTCAACAGTTTTATTGGATTCTCTTCAAAGATGCATGGAATAATTGTGGCATTCGAAACACAGGAAAAGGGGCCTTACAGATTATCATTCAAAACATTCTTGTGTATGTGATGAAGATCACAATCATTATCAAATTGTCTTTTAAATTTCACAGGACAATTGTCGGGTTGTAAGGAAAGTTCCTTTTGGAATGAAATTGATCCATCAGAAAACACAGGAAAAGGGGCCTTATTGATTTTCATTCAAAACAATCTAGTTTATGTGATAAAGTCCACAATTATTGTCAGATTCTGATGAAATATTCACAGAATGATTGTAGGGTCATAAGGTAACTTTCTTTAGGAAATGGAGTGGATCCGTCATGAAACATGGGAAAAAGGGCCTTGAGGATTGTTGCTTAAAATTTTAAAGGGGATAAAGCCCTTTTTTTATATTTATGCATTCTTCTTTGAGCAATTAACTTCCTTAAATATCAGATTTCTTTAACGGAAAACTTGATAACCAGTAGAGTGTCTCAGGCCCTCATGGGCCTCTTATTTTCCATCGTCGTGTGTTGTGCGTCATGCATTAACTTTTTACATTTTTGACTTCTTCTTAAGAACCCTTGGATGGATTTCAACCAAACTTGGCAGGAAGCATCCTTAGGGGAAGGTGCTTCAGATTTGTACATGTCATGGAGTTATCTTCCCTTGGGGCTCCATAAGGGGCCAATAAGAGTACATCTTTAAAAATCTTCTTGTCATGAATCGGCTGTCAGATTAGATTCACATTTGGTATTTAGAGTCTTTAGGGCAAGGACTGTTAAGAAAATGGCCTTGCTAGGGGGGGAAAGGTGGGTGGGGTACATAAGCTTTCATAGTGACAACTTTGACAATCTTTTCTACCAAACCAAAAGACCTACAGCTCTGATACATGTACTTGATATGTGGCATCTTCTAGTAGACCTCTATCAATATTGTATGAATTATAACCTCAGGGTCAAAATAAGCCCGTTCTCAGACGTCACAAGTTAAACATAGGCTTATATAGTGAAAATTTCAAAAAACTTCTTCTCCCAAACTGAAGAGGGCCTAGAGCTTTTATATTTTGTATGTAGCATCATTTGGTGGATTTCTATCAATATTATATAAATTATAACCCCAGGGTCAAAATTAGCCCATTCCCAGTTGTCATGATTTTACCATAGGCTTATATAGTGAAATTTGTAAAAATCTTCTTCACCCAAAGTGCCTAGAACTTTGTTATTTGATATACAGCATCATTTGGTAGACCTCTATCAAGATTGTACAAATTATTGCCTCAGGATTAAATTAGCCCATTCACGGATGTCACAAATTTAACATAATATTATAGTGAAATTTGTAAAAATCTTCTTCTCCCAAACAGGAGGGCCTAGAACTTTGATATTCGGTTTACTGCTTCTTGTGGACCTCTTTCAAGATTGTACAAATTATTGCCTCTGGATTAAGATTAGCTGATTCCCGGTTGTCACAAACTTAACATAGGCTTATACAGTGAAAACTTTAAAAATCTTCTTCTCTCAAACGGATAGGCCTAGAGCTTTGATATTTGGTATGTAGCATCATCTGGTGGATCTCTATCGATATGGTATGAATTATAGGGTCATAATTAGCCCATTCCCGGATGTCATGAATTTTACAAATGGCTTATATAACGAAATTTAAAAGTCTTCTTCTCCAAACTAAAAGGCTTAGAGCTTTGATATTTAGTATGTAGCATAATCTGGTGGACTTTTATTTGTTTTTGTGCTCTTTGGACTCAGGTGACCAATAAGGCCCTATGGGCCATTTGTTTATAATTCAAACAGTAAGGTTATGGAATCTTTTCTTCTTTAAAATGACTTTTCTTAAAACTCTTGAACAAAAACTAGTTCCTGCACATGTATTGTGCTTAATTGTTAAACAGGCCCCAAATTTGCCCCAATGTATTTAAAATTTGCACTACTTAAGGGTACTTTCGTTCATCTATAGTCGCTACCGTGGTTGTAAAGCAACGTCACACGGGGTCCTGATTTAACGTCTCACCCAAAAGACAATCAGTTTGCTGGTTTTGTAAACCAAGGGCTCCAGCCAATGATGGTGGGGCTAGAAGTCAAGTGCTCTGCCAAATGAGCTTATCGGCTATCAACTTCTTAAAGACACTCTTAAAAATTTAAATAAAGTTAAAATGAAATTTTTTTACTTTACAATAACTAATCCCCCCCCCCCCAAAAAAAAAATTGTTCCTTCTTGTGTCAAAAAAGATAAAATAACATGGAATAAAGGGTGGATAAAGGAGTTAAAATTAGTTGTGAAATAAGTGGTCAGCAATTTTCTGGTCAGCATTTTATACCCATTGGACAGCTGGTCAGCAGTCAACTTTCAGCAGTCAGCTTTTTATACTTACCCCCGTGAAAAGACGAATCACTGAATTAGACTGGTGAACCTTTCAAATCTACATAGACTGGTACCACTGTTGACTTAAAGTCGGCAGTGGTACCAGTCTACCATCTACGCTGCTCTCAGATATTGGATATCGTCAGATTAGGTCAGGCTTGCCAGTCAAATCACTAAATGTGCGCAGTGATTAAGGAAACAACCTCTATAGGTACTTTTATTTATACCATCTTAAACAGTGTTGCATCCAGGCCACACAATAGAGGGAATCATTATGACAAAAGTTAACATATCATTTAATCGACTGCCTGAACTTACCATCATTACTGATTTCCTTTAACAAAAAATGAGTATGGTACGCCACGGTGTTCAATGATTTGTTGATCTTAGACATAGTCGAAAGTGAAACTTGACATTACCCGACTCGGATTTTTTCGATTATTTTAGATGGCCAATGAAAAGCCAGCAAGGTAATGAATACAGTTCTAACGAACGACAAGGCAAAGCAACCTTACAATTATGATATTCTACACCTTGGGTGTAATTACGCGATCTATATAACAACTCGAGCCAAATATCTGCCATTACTATTATTATTTATTTTGGCGCAAACTGGCCATGGCTTTGAACATTAGAAATTCACAAATCGAACATCAACACCTGAGAGGCGGATGAGTCCCGGGAGCTGGTCACCCATAGCCTCATTATTGTCAATCGAATGGACTCCGCCATCCAGGACACCCGCCATAGTAAGTCAGTCAAAGCCATGACGACGTGGTGAGGAAACAGCAATACCTTTCAAACACCTGTAAATAGAGAAAAACCTGGGCGAGCAAATGACACAGAAAACAGGGTTGGGAATGGTGGGTTAATTTTTATTGACCCCTTCTCATAGAGCAA
Organism: Fragum fragum; assembly: GCA_946902895.1. Classification (NCBI taxonomy): domain Eukaryota; kingdom Metazoa; phylum Mollusca; class Bivalvia; order Cardiida; family Cardiidae; genus Fragum; species Fragum fragum. Next base: position 8,749,368 of record OX336367.1, read on the forward strand.
TTTTATGGTAATTAAAATGAGCTTGAGAAACAAGCCAACTTACTTGTAATCAATCTGATGCAACAAGGACGGTGCACCGTTTTATTTACCAAACGGTTTCAATATTCAAATCCGCTAGAATTCATTGCAAATACAGTAAGTGCCAGAAGGCCCCAAAAATAATCGGCTTTCGTCGATAAACGACAAATCCAATTATTAAAACCTTCATTCTTATGATTTTAATAGTTATCCACTACAAAGTTTAACCAAGTTTTGTACACGTGCATCTGTTCGGTGTAAATTCCCGATTCGTAAAATAGAGTTCTTTGTTGATTTATTGTTGCTGTATTTTCAACAATGGTAAAGAAATTAGTCCAAGTCTATTACCACAAAAGAGGTTGAAGGTCGATCTACGTGACATTTTGTCAACGTGTCAGTTACCCCAGCTGTACATCAACTTGTCAGTCTCCAAGGAGACGCCGCTATGCGGGATACTTAGATTATATCCTTTTTCTCTAGGGATGGAAATATTTATGTCCATATAAAGCTAAATAGACCTTTTCACACAAAGCGGCAGATGACTAAAAAGTCTGTATCCACTAGATGCTCATTATGAAAAACAACAATTTTCCACTGCGGGAAGGATTTACTTCCGGTTTTGTTTTTCGAAAGCCCTTTAATTGCGTCATTTTAACTTCCTTTTTAAATGTTTTACAATGAAAGTGTGGGCTAAATAATGTAGATAATATTGTTGGAGATGTAATGTCTGTTTGTTACAATATTTCTCAGTTGTTCAAGTAATGTTTCTTCAGTAAAAGTACTCTATATTATCAGCCTTAAGGAATAAACGACGGGTGTTTGTTTCATGGCCTATGATTACCATTTTCAATAAAATGTATCATAAAATGGTATATAGTTAATGTTGAAACAAACGCCTGTAATGAATGAAGGGGAATGCACCATAGAAAGGTCATTGACCAATTTGTCTCCGACAAAACTCATGTTCTTTGCCTCCGGAAATATTAAAGTTATGATAGTTTGTGTGAGAAAAGGTGAAATTAGAGCTCAATATGGTTAAGACAATATATCATCGGGTAAGTGACCAAAATTTTGAATCTAATTGCATTTACAACCTTTAGTTATCGATGATATTCTGATTGCAATATGCACATTGGCCCCTGGATCTACTAGTAAAGCTAAATATTCAAATATCAAAGATAGAATTTTGAAAATGAAAGCAATATATCCTGCAGCGAAAAAACAATCTTAAATCTGTTCAATGAAATTAAGCATATTCACTTCATTTGATTTTGGAAAAAATGCTGAAAAGATAAACACCATGTTATGATATTACCGTGCCAATTGAAACGACTCCCAGTCGCATCCTTTGATCAATCAACAAGAAAATAGTATCTGGAGGCATATCAGTTGAAACATAAAAAGATCTAGTTTGTCTAATCAAATCATAAATTTTACTAATTAAATGTAAGAGTGTTTATCAGATTCTTTGTGACATGTTGCCGGTTACATAACCCCATATGTATCATGATTTACCGAAGGGAACCCTTTACACCAAGCTGTTAGCAGATCACTCTTCTGATCTGTTCTATCTAATCATTATCATTACTTTAATAATTTCATTTTTAGCTCTACTGGCCAAAGGCCACAAGAGCTATAGCGATGGCTTTTCCCGTCCGGCATCCATGCGTCCGTCATCCATCCATTAAACTTTTCCTTGTTTACGCAATAGAGTCTGCAGTTTTCATCAGATTCCCTTCAAACTTTCACAGAATGATTGTTACATCATAAGAATCGTTCCTTTCGAAATTGGGTCAGATCCGTCAAGAAACACGAAAAAAGGGGCCTTATGAAAATTTAATTAAAAATTCAATTAAAAATCCTCGTTTACGCGATAGAGTCCACAGTTTTCATCGGATTTTCTTCAAACTTTCTAAGATTGATTGTACCATCATAAGGATCATTCCTTTCGAAAATGGGTATGATCCGTCAAAAACACAGGAAAAGGGGCCTTATGAAAATTTAATAAAAAAATCCTCGTTAACACTCTAGAGTCGAGAGTTCACATCAGATTCAAATCAAACTTTCACAGAATGATTGCACTAACATAAGGATCGTTCCTTTCGAAATTGGGTCAGTTCCGTCAAGAAACATGGGAAAAGGGGCCTTATTAAAACTTAATTAAAAAATCCTCATTTACGCGATAGAGTCCACAGTTTTCATTGGATTCTCTACAAACTTTCACAGAATGATTGTACCAACGTAAGGATCGTTCCTTTCGAAATTGGGTATGATCCATCAAGAAACAACGGGAAAAGGGGCCTTATGAAAATTCAATTAAAAATTCCATTCAAAATCCTTGTTTATGCTATAGAGTCCACAGTTTTCATCGGATTCTCTTCAAACTTTCTCAGAATGATTGTACCATCATAAGGATCGTTCCTTTCGAAAATGGGTCTGATCTGTCAAGAAACAATGGGAAAAGGGGCCTTATGAAAATTTAATAAAAAATTCTCATTAATAATCTAGAGCAAACAATATAAACATAGGAAAAGGGGCCTTATTTAAGTTTAATTCAAAGATCTTTGTTAACACTATAGAGTCCAAAGTTTTCATCAGATTGTATTTAAACTTTCACAGAATGATTGTACCATCAGAAGGATTGTTCCTTTCAAAATTTGGTATGATCAGTCAAGGACCACGGGAAAAGGGGGCCCGATAAAAACTGGATTGAAAAAGTCCTCGTAAACACAACAGAGTCCATAGTTTTCAACAAATTCTCTGCAAACAGTCCCAGAATGATATTTACATAAAATAGATTGTTCCTTTCGGAAGTAGGTTTGATCCATCAAGTTTCATGGCAAAAGGGGCCCTATGAAAATTTAATAAAAAAATCTATATAACACATCATGGCCCTAGATTTCACCTGATTGACTTCAAACTTTCCCATAATGATTGTACCAACATAAGGATTGTTCCTTTCAAATTGGGTCTGATCCATTGAGAAACATAGGAAAAGGGGCCTTAGGAAAATTCAATTAAAAAAATCTTAATAAATGCTTGTAAGTCCACAGATGAGATGGGGTTGTCTCTATACTCAAACAGAATAATTGTTCTTTTGTAAGAAGAGTTCCCTTTGGAATTGGTTCAGATCCATCAAGTAACATGGGAAAAGGGGCTTTATGAAAATTCAATTAATAAAACCCTGTTAACACAATGAAGCCAACAGCTTCCATCAGATTTTGTTGAAACTTTCACAGAATGATTGGAAGGTCATAACTATCATTCTTTTCATAACAGGGTTTGAACTGTCAAGAAACAGGAAAAGGGGCCTTATAAAAATTTCATTCATAAAACCTTGTTACCAAGTCCAGAGCTTTCATCGGATTTTCTTCAAACATTCACAGAATAATTGTACAATAATAATGATTGTTGATGTTTGCATTAGACCTGATCCGTCAAGTATCACAGGAAAAGGAGCATTATGAAATTTAATTCTAAAATCATTGTACCACAATAAAGTCAACAGTTTTCATCAGATTCTGTTAAAACTTTCACAGAATGATTATTCCATCATGAGGATTCTTTCTTTTCAAATTAGGCGTGACCTGTCTAGTATCATGGGAAAAGGGGCCTTTTGAGAATTTTATCTATAATCCTTGTAACCAAGTCCAGAGCTTTCATTGGATTTAATTCAAACCTTCAAAAATTTGACACCAAGATAAAGTCTGCAGTTTTCATCAGATTCTGTTCAAACTTTCACAGAATGTTTGTACCATCATAAGGATTCTTTCTTTCCAAATTGGGCCTTATCTGTCTAGTATCATAGGAAAAGGGGCTGTATGAAAAATTATTACCAAATCCGCATAACACAACAATGCCCTCAGTCTTTATCAGAATCTCTTCAAAGTTTAATAGAATGATTGTACCATCATTTGGGTTGTTCCTCTGTAAATTAGGTCTGATAGGTTAAGTGACACAAGAAAAGTGCCTTATAAAAAATTTATTACATAACATCATTATTACATGAAAGTCATCAGTCTTTATCATTTTCTTCAAACTATCATTAGGGTTGTTCCTTTGTACATTGGGTCTGATTTGTTAAGTTTCACGGAAAAAGGGGCCTTATGAAAATTTTGTTACAAAAATTCTAGACACAATTCAGTCCACTGTTTTTATTGATTCTCTTTAACTTTTAAAGAATGATTCTACCTTCATTGGAATTGTTCCTTTTGAAATTTGGATTGTTCTGTAAAGTATCATGAGAAAAGGGGCCCTATGAAGATTTCACTATAAACTCATTAACGCAATAAATTCCAAAGATTACACAGATTTATTGTTCCATCATTCCAATTGTTGATTTTGACAGTGGATTGGACTATGGCAAATGTCACATAAAAAGGGGCCTTATGAAAAACTCTCTTAAATATTCTGGTTAACACAATTATGTCCCTTGATTTCACCGGATTCACTTCAAAATTTCGCAGAATGATTGTACAAATACTTAAATGGTTCTTTTCAGAACTGAGTACAATCCATCAAGTATCATGGAAAAAGGGGCCATATGATTTTTTTTTTAAATATTCTAGGTAAACATAATGAATTCCCAATATTTCATCGGATTCACTTTTAACTTTCACAGAATGATAAAACCAACAGTAAAATATCACGGGAAAAGGGGCCTTATGAGAACTTGAATTTGATATCTTTGTTAACACAATAAAGTCAACAGTTTTATTGGACTCTCTTCAAAGATGCATGGAATAATTGTTGCATTTGAAACACAGGAAAAGGGGCCTTACAGATTATAATTCAAAACATTTTTGTGTATGTGATAAAGATCACAATCATTATCAAATTGTCATTATAAATTTCACAGGACAATTGTCGGGTTGTAAGGAAAGTTCCTTTTGGATTGAAATTGATCTATCAGAAAACACAGGAAAAGGGGCCTTATTGATTTTCATTCAAAACAATCCTGTTATGTGATTAAGTCCACAATTATTGTCAGATTCTGATGAAATACTCACAGAATGATTGTAGGGTCATAAGTTAACTTTCTTTTGGAAATGGAGTGGATCCGTCATGAAACATGGGAAAAGGGGCCTTGAGGATTGTTGCTTAAAATGATAAAGGGGATAAAGCCCTTTTTTTTTTCTTTATGCATTCTTTTTTGAGCAATTAACTTCCTTAAATATCAGATTTCTTTAACAGAAAACTTGATAACCAGTAGAGCGTCTCAGGCCCTCATGGGCCTCTTGTTGCAATTTTCTATGCACTATAACATTGTCATCATCAATATGGTTTATATAATTCATTCTATCTAATCATTATCATTACTTTAATAATTTCATTTTTTTGCAGTTTCTTTGCACTATAACATCGTCATCATCAATACGGTTTATGTAATTCATTCATCATCGAAATAATGCTCCCTATGATGCATATATTTAAAAAATGACATGCTGTTCTGCGGGCGTCTCTGATATTAATAAAAGAAAAGAATAGAGAGAGAAAGAGTGGAATAGAGAGAGAAAGAGTGAGAAGAGAGAGAGAAAGAGGTGGAGATATACTTGGTGGACACACAGACAAAAACAAATAATTCAAAAATAGCATGCCTGCTGTGTTTTATTTTCATAATGTTTCAGTTTAATGCCTATACTTTGTGACAAGGTAACTTTTTAAGAAAGAAATATATTCTTTTTGGTGAAGACTTGGAGATTGGTATCAACATAGGCCACTTCTATGGCAAAACTTAATTAACATTTTACTGTATATTCAAAATTGTGGTAAATAGTATTTAAATGCACTGAGGATTAAACAAATTGATTAAGCCAATCATGTCATTTATGATTATTGTCACTTATTCGTATGATCAGGCCTGCGATGCGAATGGCTGGTTTTGCCATGATTAACATGCCTATGATTGACGCATTTTTGCAAATTTAACCAATCAGTGTGCCAGAAAAAATTGGGAAGGCTTATTCACGCCCGGTAATCTCGGGCTCCATCTCTTTTTGGAGAACAGTGCAAAAAGGAGACAATGATACTTCCGATATGGAGCCAAGGACCCGAACTGAACAGAAAAGGTAAATAAAACAGTGCACCTTGCTTACAATTTGATCTCCTACTAACCTATTATACATTTTTCCAAAACGTCTTGAGTTTCATACCACATAGAAATGATTATATCATCCGTTGGCGGTGATAGATTTCAAAAATAATTCCGTTTGTGAATAGAAACTTGAATCAAAGTTTGGACATCGGACCCGATCAAACACGAAAATGCGTGTTGAAATCGTTCAAATCCATGTAATCAACAGTACTGAAAGATTTAAGTGGCGATGACTGTGAAATGAACGATAACTTGTTGATATGAAATAATGTTACCAAAAGAACAGCGTTTTCTTCCACCTTTTATTGATTTTCTTAGATGAGAAGGAGACCAGGATACGGAGCGGGAGACAAGATTCGGAGGGAGAGGCAATGCATATATAAATGCACTGTAAAACTTCTAATAAAATCCCATACTCTTATGTAACCCCAGCCCCCTCTTCGGACGTCAAAACCGACCCATTTTCTGAAAACTTATAGCCTGTAATAAACCCCAATCCCCAACAAATCAATGCCACAATGACTTCAATAGAGGGCGAATCTAACTGTTCTCAACAAAATGTTCCCCTTTTTTGATGGTTCAATGCTTAGATAATTTTATTTGCTTTAAGTTTTTTTCTTTATATTTAGAAGGCGCTGTATCCTAGATTATGTCAAAAGGTCAAAAACTTCACTGCTACAGTTAATAACACCGTGAAATTGACATTTTTTTGGATGATTTGGGAATGATTTCGGAATGAAATTGAATGAGTGGGAGGAGCGAGTTTTGAATGAAATTAAAAGTATGTAATCCAAGATCGCTAATTTCGTTCAAATTTGTGATATTTTTACCTCCCTTTATTAAAATTCACGTGATTTTGTATTCGTGTGTCTTCACGGACCAATGAGACGCTTTAAAACCCACAACAGCCAATAAAAATTGTGAAAAATTGTTATCGATTTGAATGAAATTCTATGCAATTTGGACGATTTTTAAATGTTTTTGAACTATTTTGGGCTTTTTTAATGGTTTGAGTGAGTGTTTGGAATAAATGATTGGAGCGCTGTGTGAGTGATTTTGAATGGTTTTGATCGATGTAAACATCAATTTCACGATGTTTCTAACTGTTTCCTTTGTAAACTGTAATTTCATTCCATTCATGAAACACCTTTGGTTTTGATCTGCTCTTTTCAGTCGAAGTAAATCTTCGTTCCCCTCCCTTTTTCCCGTCTTAACATCTGTAGCCTGTAATTAACACCCGCCCCTTTTTAAAGAAGTGTGAAAATTCTAATTAACCACAGGTGTTGTTATACAGCTTTTACCACGTATAAGGCACAGAATGTCCGTTTATTGCAGATCTGAACTCCTTCTGCGTAACATATTTCTAAGATTCTAGGGTATTTTTCAAAATTTGTGATGACCTGAATTCTCAAATTAGCTATTTGTTTTTCTTTGAAAATGTTTCTTTAGAATAGATTTACAAGAATTATTACACGTTCACTTTATATTGACCATTGTGGCCCAGTACGTCAGTTTGGAAAAAGGAGAAAAATATAGACCAGATACAAATATGGCTGTTCTATAGGTCTGAGAGACACATTTTACTGTGTAAAAGGGAAAGGAAAAGTGTCTTGTAATATTCATAAAGTTACAGTCCTAGAAAATCATTAGCTGTCTTATTTTATATGCATCGCCTCTCCCTCTTAATCTTGTCTCCCGCACCGCATCCTGGTCTCCTTCTCATCTAAGGAAATCCGCAAAAGGGGTAGGAAAACGCAGTTCTTTGTAGTAACATTATTTCATATCAACACGTTATCATTCATTGCAAAGTCATTGCCACTTAAATCTTTCAGAACTGTTGATTACATGGATTTGAACGATTTCAACACGCATTCGTGTTTGATCGGGTCCGATGTCCAAACTTTGATTCAAGTTTCTATTCACAAACGGAATTATTTTTGAAATCTATCACCGCCAACGGATGATATAATCATTTCTATGTGGTATGAAACTCAAGACGTTTTGGAAAAATGTATAATAGGTTAGTAGGAGATCAAATTGTACGCGAGGTGCACTGTTTTATTTACCTTTTCTGTTCAGTTCCGGTCCTTGGCTCCATATCGGAAGTATCATTGTCCCTTTTTTGCACTGTTCTCAAAAAAGAGATGGAGCTCGAGATTACCGGGCGTGTTATTTCTTTGTGTAGTGTTGATAGTTGTAAATATCACAAATCCATTAAATTCTGGCACAAAAAACTTATAGTAATTTGTTTGATGCAACAATTATTCAAAGTTACCATTCAGTGTTTGTTCTGAGTGTTAAACTGTCACTCTATATTTTTTCCTTTCTAGTATGTATGTTAGGAGTGGTGGGTGTTAAAAATATTTTCAAAAAATCTTATTGCATTTGAAATATTACTGTATGAAAAGAAGATAAATCCCAGATTTTGATGTATGTTATATTTCATATGGCCTAGATACCAGACCGTTTAAACTCAATTTGATGGCAAATTCACGATAATATCATCAAAATTACTTGCTACTATTGGCCTGCATATGTCTGCTCACAGAATGAAACTCATTTTTCACCAAAATTTTTATTTTTAATGTTTATTTTTGCTTGTTCAACATAGCCAATTTATATAGGTTTAAATAGTGATAATTTATCGACTCCCCGGAATCCATCACATGATATAGTCTCAGGTAGATATGGCATTTAACGAGGTACAGTTTGACACACGCACAGTGAGAGCGTGAAAAGGCTTATTCAATAAGATTAATTCCGACAACTATCAATGATGATAAAACATGTCTCGGGTGAAAATTCCAGCTTTTAGATATTGGCACGGACCAATAGAGAGCCACAATTTGTAGAGCTGTAGAAATTTATGGACTATCCTTCATATATTTTGTCAGAATTCCACAATTACACTGTTGATCAAGTCAGTTATGGGCGAGAAAACATGGTAGGGATTCTGTCTTGAGGGGGGGGGGGGGAAGATAGAAGTCTTCAAATGTGATTTCGTAATAAGGAAAACTTCACAGACAAATCAGAGAATGACTTCAACTATCATACAAATTATTGATATACAGTCCTGACTGCATTTCAGGCCTTTGATTTTTATATTTGACATGGAAAAAATTGTAGATAATGAAGTAATTGCTTGTTTCAAGCAGTTCCTTCATTTTCCACCATGTATTTTCTCTTGGAGGCATCTAAAAGCTTCACTGTGTGGGAATGCCATAAAGCTCAGCTGCTGCCTATTTGTTATGCCCCCACCATTAATGTGGGGGGGGGGCATATAGATTTGCATTTGTCCATCCATCTATACTTCCGGCCTTCCGTCCGTCCCAAAATTGTCTGGGGCAGATCTCTTAAAGTATAATAGCTATCAACTTGAAACTTCATAGATAGAAAGACCTCATTGAGGAGAAGTGCAGTGCACAAGAACCACAACTCTTGCTTGCATAATTTTGGAGTTATTGCCCTTTGTTATTTTAAAGACTTACATTTTGTCCAGGGGCAGATCTCTGAAAGTATAATAGCTATCAACTTGAAACTTCATAAATGGATAGATCTCATTGAGGAGAAGTGCAGTGCTCAAGAACCGCAACTCTTGCTTGCATAATTTTTTAGCTATTGCCCTTTGTTATTTTAAAGACTTGCATTTTGTCCGGGGCATATCTCTGAAAGTATAATAGCTATCAACTTGAAACTTGAAACTTCATAGATGGATAGACCTGATTGAGGAGAAGTGCAGTGCACAATAACTACAACTCTTGCTTGTTTAATTTTTGAGTTGTTGCCCTTTGTTATTTTAAAGACTTACATTGAAACTTCATAGATGGATAGACCTCATTGAGATGAAGTGCAGTGCTCAAGAACTACAACTCTTGCTTGCATAATTTTGGAGTTATTGCCCTTTGTTATTTTAAATACTTACATTTTGTCAAGGGCATATCTCTGAAAGCATAATAGCTATCAACTTGAAACTTCATAGATGGATAGAACTCATTGAGGAGAAGTGCAGTGCACAAGAACCACAACTCTTGCTTGCATAATTTAGGATTTATGTCCCTTTGTTATTTTAAAGACTTACATTTTGTCCAGGGCATATCTCTGAAAGTATAATAGCTATCAACTTGAAACCTCACAGTTGGATAGACCTCATTGAGGAGAAGTGCAGTGCTCAAGAACCACAACTCTTGCTTGCATAATTTTGGAGTTATTGCCCTTTGTTATTTTAAAGACTTACATTTTGTCCGGGGCAGATCTCTGAAAGTATAATAGCTATCAACTTGAAACCTCACAGTTGGATAGACCTCATTGAGGAGAAGTGCAGTGCTCAAGAACCCCAACTCTTACTTGCATAATTTTGGAGTTATTGCCCTTTGTTATTTTAAAGACTTACATTTTGTCCGGGGCAGATCTCTGAAAGTATAATAGCTATCAACTTGAAACTTCATAGATGGATAGACCTCATTGAGGAGAAGTGCAGTGCTCAAGAACCCCAACTCTTACTTGCATAATTTTGGAGTTATTGCCCTTTGTTGTTTTAAAAACTTACATTTTGTCTAGGGCAGATCTCTGAAAGTATAATAGCTATCAACTTGAAACTTCATAGATGGATAGAACTCATTGAGGAGAAGTGCAGTGCTCAAGAACCCCAACTCTTACTTGCATAATTTTGGAGTTATTGCCCTTTGTTGTTTTAAAAACTTACATTTTGTCTGGGGCAGATCTCTGAAAGTATAATAGCTATCAACTTGAAACTTCACAGGTGGATAGACCTCATTGAGGAGAAGTGCAGTGCTCAAGAACCACAACTCTTGCTTGAATAATTTTGGGGTTATTGCCCTTTGTTATTATCAAAGGTACCGGTTGGGGAATCTTTGTCCTGTGGACAAAGCTCTTGTTTTTATCAAATCTTTCATTTTACGTTATACCTTAAATTGGGATCAAAGGTAAATTTCTCCAAAATGAAAACTTAACCTTTGATAAACTTATTCATTTCTGATCGAGAAAGCAAATGATAGTTCCTTCTTTTCCTATCCCCTCTCAGAAAATGGGACATAATTATTGTATAACAGTTGCCTGTCTATTGAAACTTCACTCAACTCAAAGATACAATGATCATACGTGTATTTGGTATGTAGGTATATACCGGCTGATGATAAGTTCAAGATCTACTATTATGGGCTTTATACCTTACAACGACTCTTCTGAGGCCACAGCGTTTGACTTACATCTTTGTTCTTCAAAAATGATACTATGAGAGCCGAAAACAATGGATCCTTCATTGTTTAGTGAAAGGTTAATTTGACAAGTTCTGATAGAACCATCTTTTTTCACCAAATGCATATCTATCATTTACGTATATAATTTTGAACAATCTGTAGAATGTTTAGAACATGAGATGCTCACAGCAAAGATGGTTCTGTTATTTTATACCAAAGAAATAAACACAGTAAAAATTCATCTTTCATAGCAACAAAAACATTTCTCAATTATTCAGTGATGAGTGATTGCAGTGCTGACAGTACATTAATTTCTCCATCTAGCACACATATTTAGATGTTTTTGCCTTACCTGAGCTTAAGTGCTCAAGGTGAATTATAATTGCCCAATATTCAGAGTTTGTTGTTGTCGTGTGTTGTGCGTCTGTCAACAATTTCTTAAAAGGAGGTATCATTGTTTCTGAAACCGAGATGAGAAAAAAATGCAATTTACTGAAAAATATTCTCAAACGAACATTTAATTATAAAATTTTAGTCATATGTTATCTTCACAGTTATTTGATAGGCTTAAAGTAGCTTTTAAGCTCACCTGAGTTCGAAGTGTTCAAGTGAGGTATTGTGATCACCTTTCGTCTGGCGTCCATTCGGCGTCTATTGTCAGGCATAGTGTGTGTAGTGCGTCGTCCGTCAACATTTTTTTTAAACGACGTCTCCTCCCAAACTGGGCAAAGTTGAACGAAATTTGGCAGGAATGTTCCTTAGGTGGTCCCCTTTAAAATAGCATAAAGAATGGAAATCTGTTAAAAACTCTGGTTGCCATGGCAACAAAGGTGAAATTTTGAAATAATCTTTAAAAATCTTCTCCTCCTGAGCCGGGGAGGGGGGGGCAGGGTTATAGGCATGAAGCGTCAGTTCACAAACTTATTTCTGAAATTATAACCCATGGATCCAGAGTGATGAAAAAGTTTTTTCCTTCTTTCAAATTTGCCCTTAAGCCTTGGAATTTGCATTTTAGACTTTTGGATCCCCAGGTACATAGTCTTTATATGTAAGTGTGGCCTACTTGTATCATAATCCTAACCTTTGCATGAAATTAGACTGTTGAAAGAAAAAGAGCCTTTATCTCAGGTGAGGGCCCCAGGGCCAACAGCCCTCATCTTGTGGTTATATAGGAAAGATTCAGCGAAATTCCAGGTTATTTTTAGATATCACTGAATTCAGTTTTCAACTTCGCATGACCTCATTTGCATATGTCAATAGAAGGTAACGAATTGACATGCGAAACAACTAACGTCTTAAATTATTTCACAAATGATTAGTGCAAAACTAGGGTAAATGTCATACATATTATCGCTTACGACAGTTTTTGAATGATCTTTACAGACTGGCTAGCGAACATAACTTATGATGACATAATGATGATGTCAGTTTGCACAAATTTAAACTGAATTTGGGATTGCAATTGTAATATACAAAATGTGAATGACTTGACATTCGTTACAACTTTCTCAGCTTAATCTAAAAATAGATTAACAGCCTACACAGGCTATTAGGGAAATACCCTGGTTTATTCTGATAAACAACCTCTGATTTCATAAGATTACTTTTCAGAATATTTTATTATCATAGTGTATCAAAGGGAATAAGAATAATCAAAATAGGTGACATGAAAAAAACATTGATACCTACCTTTAAACCACTTTCTCTTTCTGAATACCAGTCTTGATGAAATCTGGCAGGGATATCCCTTTGGTGAAGCTCTTCCAAATTTTTCAAATCATTAAAACTAACCCTTAACTATGCTTGCCATGGCATAAAAAAGAGGGGGGGGGGAATCTTCTTCTCTGAAACCAGATGACTGAGAGCTATGATATTTTGTATGCAACACCTCCTAGGGGGTATCTATTAATTTGTTCAAATGATGCCCCTTTGGTCATATTTTAACTCCAACTGTGCGCACCCTATTTTGAATTGAAACAAAGAAGAAAACCTGAAAAAATCTTGTTTGCTGAAACTAGTAGACCAAGAGCTTTGATATTTGGTATACATCATTTCCTAGGAAACATCTACTAAATTTATTCAAATAATGCCCCATGGGATCATATTTGAGCTCCCCCCTTGCGCACCCCAAGTTACATTAAACAAAGAAGGACAATGTTAAAAATCTTCTTCTCTGAAACAACACGAATGAGAGATTTAATATTTTGTGTAAAGCACCTCATAGGGGATATCTTTGAATTTTTTTTAAATAATGGCCCTTGGGTCATATTTGGGCTCTGCCTGGATGCATCCTGTTTGAAACAAAAAAGGAAAACTTTATAAATCTTCTCTAAAATCAGAAAGCTTAGAGTATAAATATTTGGGATCTAGAATCTCCACGTCAACCTGTACAGAGTTTGTTCATGTGATACCCTTTTTGTCTTCTTTAGGGTCGTCCTGGCATATCCTATTTTAACATAGAAACAAAGAAGGTAAACTTTGAAAATCTTCTTCTCTGAAACCTGAAGACTGAGAGTTGGTATCTAGAATCTCCAAGTGAAACTGTGAAACAGAATATGTTTGTTTGATACCCTTTGGATCATATTTTGACTTCTCCTACAAGATTGCCATATATGTGGCATATATGACATAAGCAGCATATAAATGATATTGTCATTTGCCATATATTTGGCCTATATGCCACAGATTAGGATTTAAATGCAAATGAGATCTATGTCCCATATAAGAGGCATATATGGACAGCCTGACACACAAGCCACATATATGTAACATGTAATTGACATATAAGCCACATAGCTGGTACTTTTGAATCTGATAAGTTATCAATAAGGAACATGTAAGTAACTTATATGTCACATATAAGTCACTTATATGTGACATATATGTCACTTATATGGGCAATGTAAGTCAGTTATAAACCATTGCTTTGCTCATTACAGGTCAATTTTGAGTTTGAATATAATGCAATTTGTTAGTGTGAAATCTTTTGGTTGTACTGGTGTGAGAAGCCACAGGAAAATGGGGGAAGACGCAGCTGCCAATGCAATACAACTTAAAATTGTTGATATTTTTATAATACCCATAAAAAAAATTGAAAGCATCAGCTGCTCCTTTGATAGTGTACATACTAAATATCTTCAAAGCTAGGATTAACAATGTTAAAAATCCTCGTTTACGCGATAGAGTCCACAGTTTTCATCTGATTCTCTTCAAACTTTCTCAGGATGATTGTTCCATCATAAGGATCGTTCCTTTTGAAAATGGTCATGATCCGTCAAAAAACAGGGGAAAGGGTCCTTATGAAAATTCCATTAAAAATCCTCGTTAACACTCTAGAGTCCACAGTTTTCATCAGATTGTATTTTAACTTTCACAGAATGATTGTACCAACAAGGATTGTTCCTTTCAAAATTTGGTATGATCAGTCAAGAAACATGGGAAGAGGGGCCTTATGAAAATTTAATTAAAAATTCCATTAAAAATCCTTGTATACACAATAGAGTCCACAGTTCTCATCGGGTTCTCTTCAAACTTTCTCAGAATGATTGTACCATCATAAGGATTGTTCCTTTCGAAAATGGGTATGATCTGTCGAGAAGCACGGGGAAAGGGGCCTTATGAAAATTTAATTAAAAAATCCTCCTTAACCCATTACAACTCAAGCCCTCCTTTTTACGCCCCTCAAGAAAAAAGCTTTGGAAAACATTGTGGAAAATGAAGAAATTGCTTGTATCAAGCAATTTCTTCATTATCCACAATGTTTTCTATCCCAAAAGACGAAAAAATTCAAAATTCCATGGACTTGAAATTGTTTTCTCCAGCTTCTTTCAATTTGGACTGGTCTAAAATTCCACTGTGTTGGAATGGGTTAACACTCTAGAGTTAAGAGTTTACATCAGATTCAATTCAAACTTTCACAGAATGATTGTACCAACGTAAGGATTGTTCCTTTCTAAATTGTGTCAAATCTGTCAAGAAACATGGGAAAATGGACCTTATGAAAATTCAATTAAAAATTCCATTTAAATTCCTCGTTAACGCGATGGAATCCACAGATTTCAAGAGATTCTCTTCAAACTTTCTCAGAATGATTGTACCATTTTAAGGATAGTTCCTTTCGAAAATGGGTCTGATCTGTCAAGAAACATGGGAAAAGGGGCCTTATGAAAATTTAATTAAAAAAACCTCGTTAACACTCTAGAGTCCACAGTTTTCATCAGATTGTATTTAAACTTTCACAGAATTATTGTACCATCATAAGGATTGTTCCTTTGGGAAATTGGTCAGATCCATCAGGAAACATAGGAAAAGGGGCCTTATGAAAATTTAATCGAAATATCTTTTAAGTAATCCTCTTTAACACTCTGGAGTCAACAATTTTCATTGGATTCCCTTCAAACTTTCACAGAATGATTGTACTATCATAAGGATTGTTCCTTTTGAAATTGGGTATGATCAATCAAGAAACACAGGAAAAAGGGGCCTCATGAAAATTTTAATAAAAAATTCTCATTAATAATCTAGAGCCAATAATTTTCAATGGATTCTCTTCAAACTTTCACAGAATGATTGAACGATCATAAGGATTGTTCCTTTTGGAATCGGATATGATTCCACAAGAAACATAGGAAAAGTGGCCTTATTAAAATTTAATTCGAAGATCTTTGTTGACACTCTAGAGTCCACAGTTTTCATCTGATTGACTTCAAACTTTCACAGATGATTGTACCATCTTAAGGATTGTTCCTTTCAAAATTTATAATGATCAGTCAAGGACCACGGTAACAAGGGGCCTGATAAAAACTGGATTGAAAAAGTCCTCGTAAACACAATAGAGTCCATAGTTTTCAACAAATTCTCTTCAAACATTCCCAGAATGATTATTACATTAAATGGATTGTTCCTTTCGGAAGTAAGTTTGATCCATAAGTTTCATGGGAAAAGGGGCCCTATAAAAATTTAATAAAAAAATCTATATAACACATCATGGCCCTAGATTTCACCTGATTGACTTCAAACTTTCCCATAATGATTGTACCATCATAAGGATTGTTCCTTTCAAATTGGGTCTGATCCATTGAGAAACATAGGAAAAGGGGCCTTAGGAAAATTCAATTAAAAATCTTATTTAATGCTTGTAAGTCCACAGATGAGATGGGGTTTTCTTTATACTCAAATAGAATAATTATACTTTTGTAAGAAGAGTTCCCTTTGGAATAGGTTCAGATCCATCAAGTAACATGGGAAAAGGGACTATATGAAAATTCAACTAATAAAACCCTGTTAACACAATGCAGCCCACAGCTTTGATCAGATTTTGTTGAAACTTTCGCAGAATGATTGGAAGGTCATAACTATCATTCTTTTCATTACAGGGTTTGAACTGTCAAGAAACACAGGAAAAGGGGCCTTATGAAAATTTCATTTATAAATCCTTGTTACCAAGTCCAGAACTTTCATTGGATTTTCTTCAAACATTCACAGAATAATTGTACAATAATAATGATTGTTGATGTTTGCATTAGACCTGATCCGTCAAGTATCACAGGAAAAGGAGCATTATGAAATTTAATTTTAAAATCATTGTACCACAATAAAGTCAACAGTTATCATCAGATTCTGTTAAAACTTTCACAGAATGATTATTCCATCATGAGGATTCTTTCTTTTCAAATTAGGTGTGATCTGTCTAGTATCATGGGAAAAGGGGCCTTACACAGATTGATTGTACCATCATTCCAATTCGACCAATTGTTGATTTGTTGATTTTGTAGATCTGATTATGGCTAGTGTCACATAAAAAGGGGCCTTATGAAAAACTTTCTTAAATATTCTGGTTAACACAATGATGTCCCTTGATTTCACCGGATTCACTTCAAAATTTCACACAATGATTGTATAATCACTTAAATAGTTCTTTTCAGAATTGGGTACAATCCATCAAGTTTCATGTAAAAAGGGGCTATATGATTTTTTTTAAATCTTCTAGTAAACATAATGAAGTCCCAATATTTCATCGGATTCAGTTTTAACTTTCACAGAATGATAAAACCAACAGTAAAATATCACGGGAAAAGGTGCCTTATGAGAACTTAAATTCAATATCTTTGTTAACACAATAAAGTCAACAGTTTTATTTGATTCTCTTCAAAGATGCATGGAATAATTGTGGCATTCGAAACACAGGAAAAGGGGCCTTACAGATTATCATTCAAAACATTCTTGTGTATGTGATGAAGATCACTATCATTATCAAATTGTCTTTTAAATTTCACAGGGAAAGTTCATTTTGGAATGAAATTGATCCATCAGAAAACACAGGAAAAAGGGCTTTATTGATTTTCATTCAAAACAATCCTGTTAATGTGATAAAGTCCACAATTGTTGTCAGATTCTGATGAAATATTCTCAGAATGATTGTAGGGTCATAAGGTAACTTTCTTTTGGAAATGGAGTGGATCCGTCATGAAACATGGGAAAAGGGGCCTTGAGGATTGTTGCTTAAAATGATAAAGGGGATATAGCCCCTTTTTTTTATGCATTCTTCTTTGAGCAATTAACTTCCTTAAATATCAGTTTTCTTTAACGGAAAACTTGATAACCAGTAGAGCGTCTCAGGCACTCATGGGCCTCTTGTTGACTATTTTTCTTTTCTTTAAAATAATTTTTCATTATCTAATGAGATATCCAGTTGTAATGGGCTAACATTCAATTAAAAGTTATGACCATGTAGCTAAGACGCCAATAAAGAGTAGTTGTTAGATATAAAAAACCAGGGTTGATTAATACTGTGTTCTTTGTATTTTGTCTTTTAATTGTTATTTTTTCTTTGGTTTTTAAATCGGCACTCTTCTAATTAATAGCCAGGGTGATATCTTTCTCTTGGCATTAATTCCTTTCCCACACATTCTGCAACATAAAAAAGACAATTCTTGTTTAAAGATGGTGATAAAATGATCAGTATTTAATATATATCCTATATTCTTGACTGGGACAGAAAATGCTTCATTTCAAACAACTCCTTGCGTTTGACCCCTAATCGTTTTTCAAATTTTGACTTGTCTAACTTTACAGGGCTAGCATACCACATTATAAAGTAGATGAAAATAAAAAAAATAACCATTCCATATGATTTAAAATAGTGTGGGAAAAGAATACTTGCTTGTAACAAGCATTTTCATCATTTTACACAATATTTTGTACCCAGAAAGTTGAAAAAATATAAAATTTCTTCAACTTTAAATTGTTGTCTGCAACTCCTTTCAATTTGGACCAGTCTAAAATTTTGCCACCTGGTAAGACTCCAAGGCAAAATTCAAATTTAGAAAATACCAAATATAGCTAAATCAAGAAAATGTCAATAAAATATAGTTTAAAAAGTTCCACGTTAATTGATTCATGAAGTTCAATATGGTACTTTTACCCTTACCACATGACTCAGCCAGTTAAAGATTTGCAGTCAATATTTCAAATTAAGCTAAAATTTGAAAATAAGTACATGTACAAACTAGGAACATTGTGACAAATGCAGGAATTAATTATTGGAAGCATTTTCTATTTTTCCCAATAAGTTTTCATATCATTCCTTAGGGATGTCAAAAGGTCACAATTTGGGGTCAAAGGTCAAAAATGGGGAATTTTTGCTGTGTCCAATCTGTAAGTTCTATAATCATGCACGCAGGCACAAATTTCTTTCATACAAATGTTAACCACCTTCAGACAGCATGTCGGGCAAAAGACCCAGGTTCCTATCTAAAAGGTCAAGGTCACTATCTGGGGGTCAAAGGTAAAAAATGGGCACTTTTTGCAGTGTCCGCTCTGTAACTTCTATAATCATGCGTGCAGGTACAAATTTCTTTCATACAAAGTTATCCACCTTCAGATGCCTTGTCATTAAAAAGATCCAGGTTCCTATCTCAAAGGTCAAGGTCACAATCTTGTGTCAAAGGTAAAAAATGGGGACTTTTTGCCGTGTCTGCTCTGTAAGTTCTATAATCATGCACACAGGTACAAATTTCTTTTATACAAATGTTAACCACCTTCAGACGATGTGTCGTGAAAAAGACCCAGGTTCCTATCTTAAAGGTCAAGGTCACAATCTGGTGTCAAAGGGGCATCCAGAATGGTTAAATTGCGTCAGGAATGGTTAAATTGTATTTACTCTCTTATTCTTCAATGGATGCTTCCATATTTGGACAGATGCTTAATTGGGTGGACCACTTTACATGACCTGACCCAGTGACCTTGACCTTTGACCTACTCTTGATCTCAGAAAAATCTGTCCATAATGCTTTTCTCAATTTATATGTATTAAAATTTCATTTTTCAAAAATCCAGAGGTATAGATCACAAATGCATGTGGTTGTGTTTACAAAACAAATCAAAGTGCCACATGCTTGACCCTGTCTTTTGGGGGCATTTGTCACATGACTGTGACCAGCTCTTGTTGTGGGAATAATCTAGACCTTTTAATTACTTACCGATAATTGTGTTGGCAATGGCCCTTTCCGAAAACGTGGTTTACTTCCCTTTGACCCAAAGTCGTTAGAGTGACTTCCCTTTGTACAGGTAGCAAATTTTGATAGAACTCCGTGAACCACGGAGGATGACGGTTTTCTTCCAGACGAAAACATCGACTTTTCAAGTTTTAAATTTGCTTTTTGAAGAAATTCTTGCGTGCCAGTAATTCAAAAGAAAACTGAAAACTAAGGTGTTTTTAGACCGACAGCTTAATTTAAAATTATATGTTTCAACCAATATTGCATTAAAAATAACCTTGACAGATGCATATTATGTCAAAGCTATATTAGAATTAAGTCTTATGTGGAAAGATTATTTATTTTTTTACCAGCCATTTTCCTCAAGATCTTTTCCATAGCATAAGTAATATTTATCTATAACATAGAAAAAGGAATGGATAAAGAATTATACTGCAGAAAAAAAAACCCTCTCCTATCTGAAACAGGATTATTATCATCATATTAACATGTAAAAATATGTCCAGCATCATCAAATACATGTACTTGAAATAGGTTAATCTATAAATGTGTTACTGTTTTGCCAAATTTTAGACCCGTCTAAAATCAAAGGTTTTGCAGACGACAATTTAAAGTCAATTTTATCTTAACCCATTCCCACTCAGTGACGCCTTTAGACGCCCAAAGGAAAAAAGCTTTGGAAAACAATGTGGAAAATGAAGAAATTGCTTGTAACAAGCAATTTCTTCATTTTCCACAATGTTTTCTTTCCAGAAAGTTGAAAAAATTTGAAATTTCATTAACTTTGAATTAATCAGAGACCGTTGCGAAGACTATATGATCATTCACGTGGTGGGAATAACTGTTGTAACCTTGAGTTTAGTTTAAATTACATCACTGCAACGTAATCGTTACGTCACAAGGAGTAATTTTCGCTAGCCGCTTTAATTCTGTAAAGATCAGTGCAAAACTGGCGTAAGCATTATTACGAATATAAAAAAAACTTACCGTAGTTTTGCGCTAACCCTTTCATGTGACATGAATTAGGACATTGGCTGTTTCGCTAGTAAATTTGTTACCTTCGACTTTGGGTCATATGCAAATGAGGTCATTCAATGTCGACAGACGAATTTCGTGATATCTAAAAATAACCTGGACTTCTTTCAATTTGGGCCAGTCTAAAATTTTGCTGACTGGTAATGCTTTAAAATAATCATTCAGTAGGATAGAAAATATAGTGGAAAAGGAAGAAAAGAAGAACGTAAAAACACAGGGACGTAAAAACCAGGGATTGAACAGGAAATTGTTAAGGGGTTGCAAATTAAATCCAATATATATCATTGTGAAGCATGGTCGTGTGTCCTATCAGTATGTCATGTGTGTACTTTACTTTGATCATAAGAAGTCATATCTTTGTCACATCTGCTGTATTTAAGTTTTCTTGGTAAATAATCCTTGCAAACCCATTAATATTTTCTTGTTTCAGTTTCGTTTAACATATTTGGAAACTTGAATGAGAAGTTCATTCTTTTCAAAAATATTTCCATCAAAACCGTATTCATACATTATTTCTCTTTTTTGACAAAGGTATAAATTTTATCTCTCATTTGTTTTCATTTACTTTGATGGATCATGTTATAAATTTCTCTGGAATAACTTTGTGCTCAAAAATTTTGAAATAATATTAAAGAAATAACATGTTACAAGAAATTGTTACAAGGTTAAAGCAATTCCTTCATTGTCCATAATGTTTTCTGCCATAGATGAAGAATTATTTAATTTAATCAGCTTAAACTTGTCATCTGCATCTCCTTTGAATTTGGACAAGCATATTAATATTTTGTTGTCTGAGAATTGGTTAACCCATTCCCTCACCATTCTGTTTTTGTTATGTGGGAATGTGTTAACTACCTTCGGCTGATTTACGCCCCTAAAGGAAACAACTTTGGAAAACATTGTAGAAAATGGAGAAATTGCTACCCTTTACATGAGATTTTTAAATTCTATCAACTTAAAGTTGTTATTTGTAACTTCTTTCAATTTGGACCAGTTATATTGTTTTGTAAAGGGAAAGCAACGATTTATTACCCAGGCAATCATTGGAGTTGAATCTAGCGTTGCTGTTTACTGACAGCTCTTATTGGTTCATTCACCTCTGTGTGTGATTGCATCATACCTCTAATAAAATGTGTTTGATCTGAGGAAACATTTTGACTTTTTTACTAACATGCGCATTTCAAAGCATTTCAACTCATTAATCACTATATTTCTTTATTTTTCGAAGAAAGCAAAAGATTTGTTATTCAACAGATATGGTGTACACAAATGAAATGTGAACTTCAAACGCAGATTTATATGCAATATAAAGGAAAGTATTTCCTAGGACCATTTTTGAAGTTCACCTATATTATATCTGAAAATGTTGTCTGTAACTTATTTACTTTATATTCCTTTTTAGAGACAAGTAACTCTAAGAGATCTTTTTGTACATATTTTATTCATTATATATACTCTTTGTCCCTATAAACAGTGGTTACTCTCATCCGAACTAGAGTTTGAAACTCGCCTTTTTTTTAGCGGCAAGCTTTAATGATGGTGCCGTGGCCATCGTCTGTCATGATAGATTGGCCATCAACTATTTTCCATCGACAATTAGAGCATACGGAACAATAAAATTGTTTTTTCTGAGTCGATTTAATTACTGCCTTATTATCTGTCATTTCTTTTATCTAAATTTGCTACCCGGAAGTAGAACTGGGACTGTTTTGTAGTTTAACCACATGGGAGAGTATTCAAGCGCAATAACTCTTTCAACGTATTTTCGGAATGGGCTATTGTGGCATTTAAGACAGGCTTATCTTTTGTGCCTCGGGCAGAACATATTAACACAATTACTTCTTCTCCAAAGAACCTGCCACACAGAAGCGGAACCAGCGCTGTTCCACTTCCTTTGGGTTTTCTTAAGCAGACATCCAAATATTCAACTGATTGTTTTACTCCATCAACCCTCCAACCAAATCAATGGTACATGAAGTCGGACTAGCATAACTGGTTTCCTAAAAGATAAATAGAACTTGTTTAAATCCCTTCACATTAAAATCCCTTTGTTTTATGTCCATATGATTTTATAATTGAGAAAGTAATGTGGAAAAAGAAAAAATTGCTTGAGACAATCAATTTCTTCTTTTTTCACCCATGTTTCTTCCAAGTTAAATGGTTTCTTTTCAAATTATACTATTTTTAATTGTTGTTTAAAATGTCTTTCTATTTGGCTTTGTCTAAAATTTCGCATAACAGGAAAGGAACCTTAGTTGAAAAACAAATCAATTGCCCATAAGGGACCTGAAATATCCAACTAGCTTAACCAATTACCAGACAACAAAATTATAGACTGGTCCAAATTCAAAGAAGTTGCAGACGACAATTTTAGAATGAATTAAATAGTACAAATTTTTGTATTTTAGGTAGGAAAACATTGTGGATAACGTAGAAATTGCTTATAACATTCAATTTCTTCATTTTCCACAGTGTTTTGAAAGCGTTTTTCTTTGGAGGCATCCAAAAGCATCATAGTGGGTTAAAATACTTCCAAAAGGTCAAATTCATACGCAATACTTCAGCACATTTGCAATATTGACTAGAGGACAAACTTGGTCATTCACTTAACCTGTTACAAGACTCATCCAAATTGAACAGAGTTGCAAACTACAATATAAAGTTAATGGAATTTTAGATTTTTTCGACTTTCTGTGTAGAAAACATGGTGGAAAATGAAGAAATTGCTTGTTGCGAGCAATTTCTTCATTTTACACAAAATTTTACAAATTATTTTCTTGATGGGGGACGTCCAAATCTTCTTCTTGGAAATGAGAAAGCCTAGTTCATTAATATTTGGTATGCAACATCTCATAGGGAACCTGTACAAAGTTTGTTCATGTGATACCATTTGGGTCATATGTATGCGCTGCTCAAAGAAGGAAACTTTTAAAATCTGATTCTCAAAAACCAGAAAGCCTCCACAATTTGGTATCTAGAGTCTCCAAGTGAATCAGTACAGAGTTTGTTCATGCGGTACCATTTGGGTTGTAATTGGTCACTGCCCAGCCGCACTCCATTATAACATAGAAACTATCTAGTTCACTTACCCAAATTTTCTTTGCAATGTACATTTTATACTTTTCTGACACAAAAATCCCTAATCTTAGTAAGAATGTCTTTTCATTTCTAATTTCTTATACAAGGTTTTGTTAACAAATGACGCTTGGCCAAAATTTTAGGTCACCAGCGCTATGATTACTTCTACAGTCAGCCACTCAGGTAGTACTTCATAGTCCTCTTGTTTGTTTTGGTAGAACAGCTGACCTACCTTACAAAAGGAAATGGGATGTTCCAGACAGACAGACTGGTTATATAGCTCTGTCAGAGCTCAATCCAAGCAGGAAATGGAATTTTGTGGAGGTAAATGTGACCAGTGAAGAACTCCAGGAAGCTAGGTATGACAGTTTACTAGGAAGATTGTAAATGAGTGTTTATGAAATACTGACTTTATTAAAAAAATTATCTTTAAAAAGATTATAAGAATACTTGGCTAAGTTTTACATTACTTTAGATGATGATTCTTAACCCATTACCAAACTTTTCAAACTTTTAGTATTACTATTTGAAGAATAAGCCGGGGGGACAGTCATGTTGGTGTAATGTTTTGATTTTTGTGAAAGTGTCATATCACTATTCTTAGTGATGTTATTGTGCTGAAACTGGGCGAATTTCATCTAAATTTGGCAGAAATGTTCCTAGGGTGGTGCGCTTTAAAAATTGCTATAAGAATTGTAATCCTTTAAAACCTCTGGTTGCCATAGTAACAAAATTGAAATTTAAATAAAATCCTTGAAATTATCTCCTCCTAACCAAGATGGCCTAAAGTCTTGATATTTTGCATGAAGCATCAGTACATTGACCTCTTTCAGAAGTGGTAAAATCATCACTCAAGGTGAGCTATTATGATCACCAAATGTATGGCATTTGGTGTCATCGTGCATCTGTCAACAATTTTTTCTCCTCATGAACCAGGAAGTCAATCGTGATGAAACTTGATAGGGATGTTCCATCGGTGAATTGGCCATATAATTGAAATCCACCCTTAACTCTGGTTTAAATGATACTCCTTGGATGTTATTTGGGCTCCGCTTAGGCGCACCCATTTTACATTGAATCAAAGAAGGAAAACTACAAAAATCTTCTTCTCTGAAACAAGAAGGCCAAGAGTTTTGATGATTGATATGCAGGACCTCCTAGGGGACATCTTTCAAGTTTGTTCAAATGACGCCCCTTGACTCATATTTGGGCTCTACCCGGGCACACCCCATTTTACATTGAAACAAAGACAGAAAACTCTGAAAATCTTTTTCTCTGTAATGAGAAAGCCTAAGGTAAGCCTAAGCCTAAGATACTTGCTATGTAGAACCTCCTAGTGAACCTCTTAAAGGTTGTTCATGTAATGACCCTTTATACGTATTTTAGCTCTGCCATAGGGCTACACTATTTTTATACATAGAAACATAATAGAAAGTCTTTAAAACCCAACCATCCTCACACCTCATTGTAAATTTTAAAGAAAGATGGAAATTTTCTTGGCCAAATCCAGAAATTTAAGAACATTGATATCAGGTATGTAGTGTCTTCAACTGAACCTTTACAAAAATTGTTCATATAATACCCCTTTAGTCATACTTAGACTTAACCTATGGATCATCCTGTTTACATAGAAATAATGATGGAAATGTTAACAAATCTATTTTTAGACTCATGCAGAGCACACATCAGTTTACATAGAAACAAAGAAGTATATTTTATTCAGAACCTCTTACAACAGTTCAAAGAATCATATAAGCTATGGGATTTCCAATGGGTGACTTGTTAGATAGTGTCATTGTGTGGATTAAGGTAGCCATATTAAGTCAATAACTGCCTAAATATTTATGATAATTAAAACTCTTAAGTACTGTTCAAGCCTAAATGAGTATATAATCCATTTCAATTTGTTTTGAGTCAATGGCTTAACTCATTCCAACTCAATCCCTCCTTTTTACACCCCTCAAGAAAAAAACTTTGGAAAACATTGTGGAAAATGAAGAAATTGCTTGTATCAAGCAATTTCTTCATTATCCACAATGTTTTCTATCCAAAAAGACTAAAAAATTCAAAATTCCATCAACTTGAAATTGTCGTCTGCAGCTTCTTTCAATTTAGACCAGTCTAAAATTTTGCTGTGTGGGAAAGGGTTAATCAGGGATTGGCAATGTACCCTTGATGAAATAGTGATTTTCTTATTTAACAGTTCATATATTGATTTACAGACAGACATGTATAGAGTATTTACTCCACCCACTACAAACAGTGTTAGATGACAGTATAGGTTGTGCAGTATGGTTTGCTGCCAGGGGTCTTGGAATACTTGGTAATGGACCTTATAAAGGGAACAGGTTTATAAGCAAAGCTAAGGTAAGATAATCATCTTCTCTAGAACCAGATGGCATAGAATCTCTATTTTGCATAAGCTTATGGATCACTGTGAAAATTGTTAAAACCATGAAACAAATGTTTGAAATCTTCTCCTTAGAAGGCTTAGAACTTTGATACTTGGCAAGAAGCATTAGCTCATGGACCCATTACAAATTTATGCTTTTAGTGACACCAGAGGTACAGCCTTGTATGGCTAACCTATAAAGGAAAAAGGCAGCATCTCTCTAACCACTGTTGTCAATGTCAAAATTTAGCAGGACGGTTCCTTAGCTGTCTTAACCCCAAATTAAATTGGTAAAAAAATGAAATTTTTTAAAAGCTTTGTGTGGCTTTGCAACAAAAGTGAAAAATTTCAATAATCTTATAAAATCATTACTTTATGAACCAGAAGGCCCTTAACCTTTATTTTTAGCAGAGAGCATCTGCTTGTGCACCTCAATCAAAATTGTTAAAATATTGACAGATGAGATGGGAAAATTTGGCAGGAATGTACCTTAAATGGTCCTTTGTTTAATTAATAAAAAATTTAATCTTTTCAAACCAAATGGCAACAAAAGTGAATTATTGAAAAAATATGTACGAAAATCTTCTCCTGAGCCAGAAGGCAAATAACTTTGATATTTGGCATTGAGTACCAGGGCAAGGATCTCAGTGTAAACCATAAATAATAAAAAGATAAAAAATTGTTTCTTTGGCAAGGATCTCAGTGAAACCATAAATAATATAAAAGATAAAAAAATGTTTCTTTGGCAAGGATCTCAGTGAAACCATTAATAATAAAAAAGATAAAAAATTGTTTCTTTGGCAGCAAAGGTGAAAACTTGAATAAAAAAACCTTCTCTGACTTTGGAGTCAGAGCCTTGATATTTTGTATGAAGTATAAGCATTGACCTACACTGAATTTGTAAATTAAGGGTGGCAGATCTCATTTACTGGGGATTCTGGACTATAGCAGGGGTGATTGAAAAGTCTGTAGCCTAAGGCAGTGAGGACCTTGCAAGCTTTCGCACAATGGTACTGAAGCATTTGGATACCTTCACAGTAGAAGGCAATATCTTGTGTTAAGAAATGTGTCAACAGCTTATTTAATGTCATCATGAGTGTAAAAAAGTTGGCTGCTGGACTCTTTATCATCTTTGGGTAAAGGTAATGGTCAGAGGGTGCTAAGTAAATTAAGTAAAGTTGATGCTCAACCAGTTTAAAACCACATTCTTGAATAGTATCCGTGGCAACAAGGGACTTGTGTACTGAAGCATTGTCCTGATTGAAGAGCATACCTAATGACAGTTTTCCAACACTCTTCTGCCCCCTCCATACAATGGCAATGTGCATATAGAGTTACTTATGTTCAGGTGTGAGTGGGTGTGTCAAGTGTGTGTGTCCAATTCTTGTTCAGAGCATATCTTCTACATTAATTTATGGATTTCAGAATAACTTAGCAAACTTGTTCCACTTGAAGGCTAAGGTTTTAAAAAACTGTAACATGACCAACATTGTCCATTTGTTTAGAGTTACTCACTGTATGTAGGTTTAAGAATCAAATTCTGTCATTCAACAGGGAGATCAAAACTACTGTAGCTACAAGGTGATGATAATACTTTTTTTAAATATCCTCAATTGGTATATTTATGAGAGATCTGTTTCTGCCTTTGAACTCAGAATTTTCTTTCTATCGTAATATAATCCTTAACTAAATGCTAAGCTGGAATTTTTCAACAGAAAAGATCTTCTAGTTGAGCACACCAATACCAATGTCTCCCTTGTTTGTTGTGTCTATCAAAGTTTCTGCATTCTGATTGGAAGAAACTATAGTCCTATAATAATGTCCATGAAAAATACTATTATGTACACTTTTGCACAAAAGAATTCCATGGAACAACTGTCTAGATTGATAAACTTACTGATATCTTTTTCACCTCCACTGACTGAAAGCCAGCGAGCAACTGTTATGACAGAGTGTCCATTGTTTCTTTTACTTTTACTATAAAAATCTTCTCCTCATGAAGCATTATAAAGATTTCAACAAAATTTCACGTGATTGATCCATGGTTACTCATTATCAGATTCTTTCAAACAACTTTGATCGGGGAAAAAAAGGCATTTATGGGTAGAGTAAATCTCCATTTATGGTGAAAACTTTGAAAATGTTCCTCTCAGTTGATGGATTTCAAGGATATCCAACATGAATGATCCTTTATTGGATTCTATAAAGTAATTGGATAAAAAACATGGCTTTTGTGGATTGGGCTGTATTCCATATTATATGATATACAGTGAAACCTTTGAAAATCTTCCTCTCAGAAAGCAGGCAATAGATTTTAACCAAATTTCACAACAATGATTCTTTGGTGACCCTTTACCAGATTTCAGAATTTGGATTTGATGAACAATATGGCTTTTATGGGTTGGGCTAATTTCGATATATATGGAATATAGTTAGAACTTTGAGAACCTTCTTCTCAGAAATCAGTTAATGAATTTCAAAAACACTTCACAGGAATGATCTTTGTTGACTATTTATTAGATTCCTTAATAGAATTTCTATGGGTTAAAATCATGTCTTTGTCCATATATGGTGTATGGTGAAAATTTTGAAAATCATGTTCTCCGAAACTGGAGGATGGTTTGAAATGGAATTTGGGTGGTCCTTTTTTTTCCTTTTTTGTAAGAAATGCATTCATAATAAAGCTGTGGAGGTAAGGCAAAATTTCAGGATGAGATCACAAAGTCATGCAATGGAAATAATTGATACCGCTTGACTGACAATATTTGAGCATAAAAAGAAAACCTCCCTTACAATAAATTGTAAAAAAATATTTTTTCAAACCCTTTACCACTCAGTCCCACCATTTTAGCACTGGAATCTAGACAATGTGGAAAACATTGTGAAAAAAAGAGGAAAATGCTGATGATTGGCAATTGTCCTACTATATTTTCTTCTCTGTCTGACACAGTTAAAAGATTTGGCCACATTTACTGTATCATCTGCAACTTCTTTGAATATAGACCAGTTTGATATTTTCTTCTGTGGTGATGGAATACATGAGTTGCCTCCTATGTTGAAGAAAACTAACTAACTTTCATGATAAGTTAACTCAGGCTGATGGAGCTATTCAGTCTCTCAACCACCTCTAGTATGATGTAAGTCTAAAAATGAAATTACAAGAAATGAAGAGGATATTTTTTGTATTAAAACAAGAGTGTCATTGTCACAATATATGCCACCCTTTTGCATTAAGTCCCCTTTTTCTGTGATACAGCCTAAAATGGAAAAAAAAACAACCTACAATATGGTCATGGTCAGTTGATTGAGAATTCTGTGAAAATTTCATTCAAATTTGTTCATAAATTTAGTGGGATATGTTTTAACAAGAAATTTTGCATTAAGTCCCCCTTTTCTGTGACACAACCTATATTTTTGAAAATTTCATTCAAATTTGCCATAAATGCAGGAGGGTAAGTGTTAACAAGAAATTTTGCCTTAAGTCCACTTTTGCTGTGACACAGCTTAAAATGGTGAAACCCTCTTTTCATATCATAAGTGGTGATTGGTTTGAAAAGTGTCACAATAATGTTCCTCAGGGAACTGTTTAATCACTATACATAATCACTCTAATTTTCAATATTTCAGCAAAAATGCCTTTATTAAGACAATGAAAAATAAATCTTATATCTAGAACATAACTTTACGATCACTCATTACAGCCATTTTGTTTTTTCTAATTAAACAAAATGGCTATAATGATAAAGGCATTTTTGCTGAAATATTGAAAATTAGAGTGATTATGTATAGGATTTGAAAAGTATTTCTGTTTGTTGCAATAAACTTGAACCAAAGTTTGGGCATCATATATGTTGGTCTACAACAGGACATGTTTATCTTTCCTTTTGAGTTAGTATGTGTCACATCACACACTCTTGATCTGTAGAATTTATTAGAATGTACAAGCTCCTAATTTGTCACCTACATTTATACTTACGCCTGAATAGAAGAAATTTGAGACACTAACTTGAAATTTGTTATAAAAAATGTTACCTGTACAAAGAAATCTGAAGAGTTTAATGAAGTGCCAATTCATATAACACTAATTGATATCTAATAAGGATAAAATGAATTTCTGACCTTAAGTTTCGCTAGAAAATTTCTCTTTAATAGACAAAGTTTACTCTTAGTTGTAAATATTGAGATTAA
The DNA here is from genome assembly GCA_946902895.1 of Fragum fragum. NCBI lineage: Eukaryota > Metazoa > Mollusca > Bivalvia > Cardiida > Cardiidae > Fragum > Fragum fragum. The sequence goes on from OX336367.1 coordinate 8,779,887, forward strand.
GGTGACAACTCACAAGTATATTTACAATTTTCTTACTTAACTGTACTTTGATATGGTGACATAATTTCTGACCATAATAAATGACATAGCAGTATCATGAAAGTTTGAAAAATATTGCAATAGATCAATCTTTTAGCTCACCTGAGCACAACATGCTCATCGGGAGCTTTTAGGATCACTCAGTGTGTTGTCCGTCGTCTATAGGCGTTGTCTGTCGTGAAGAATTTCTTTAAACATCTTCTCCTCCTAAACCACTGGCCAAATTTGGACCGACTTAGAAGGAATATTCCTTGGATGACTCTTTTCAGAACTTGTTTGATAAATTTGGCAGAAATGTTCCTTAGGTGACCCTTTTCAAAACATGTTTGGGAAATTTTGTTTTTTGAAAAATGTTGGCATGACAGGTCCAGACTTATCAGAAATCATGAAATAATTCTTTAAAAATCTTCTCCTCCTAAACCAATGGGCAAACTTTGGACAAAATTTTACTGGATTGTTGCTTTGGTTACCCTTTTCAATCTGAAATTTTGATTTGCCAAACTTTGTTGGTGTTGCAGGGCCTGGCTTATCAGACTTAGAGAAATCATGTAACTATTATTCTAAAATCAATTGGGTAGCAGGTAGGGCCTAGTTCAAATCAATTTCAGATGAGCGAATTAGGGCCATTTTGACCCTCTTGTTTTTTGAAATTCCATCTCAGTAGAGATAAATTTCTATGGAATCCTTAAAGTGACATTCTATACTGCAAATAATCCAAATTATTTCATGATTATGAAATAGAATTTTCATAATTACAATTCATTTGAATAACTTAAATAGCTGTAATTCAAAAATTGAGTCACCAAACCAACAAAAGCTTCAAATAAATGGCGGCCAATGTTGGAGTCCAAAAGTTTACCTAATATAAATTAATAATTGCATTGGTTGACTGGTTATTTGACTGATAGCCTCAAGGAGTTTTGACATTTGCCGCCATTTTTGTTAACCATTTTTAGCTCACCTGAGCACGTAGTGCTCAAGTGAGCTATTGTGATCCCCTTTTGTCCGGTGTCCGTCTGTCAACGATTTCTTTAAACAACATCTCCTCCCAAACCACTGTGCCAATTTGAACCAAATTTGGCAGAAATGTTTTTAAGGTGGTCCCCTTCAAAAATAGCTAAAAGAAATGATTTCCATTAAAAACTCTGGTTGCCATGGCAACAAAAGTGAAATTTTAAAAAATTCTTTAAAAATCTCCTCCGCACGTCGGACTGTCAATCTAGAGGTCCCTGGTTTGCTCCCCGATGGCGGCACTCATCCTTTCCGACTATTTGTCTCTCACCAATGGGTCGATAATCGTAGACCTATGTGGGATAGCAGCTGGAGGCTAGGAAAGGATGTAATGGTAGTACTGGTGTGAGAAATACCAGGATTCCATTGTTAGGTGCTCCTGCCGCCGCGATATAACTGAAAGATTGTTGAAAGCGGCATAAAACCCCATTCAAACAAGCAAACAAACAAAAATCTCCTCCTCCTGATCCAGTAGGCGTAGAGCCTTGATATTTTGTATGAGCATCAGTATATTGACCTCTTTCAAATTAGCTAAATTGAT